>OW052182.1:80640805-81240805 GCA_932526625.1 Rhingia campestris
TCCACGGTCGTCTTTGAAGAAAAATGGACCGCCATTACTAACCAGTGCTGCCAATCTGAAAAACTTAACTCTTAAAATATCACCCGTTTTTATACTATTATTATTCTATTATATAAATTTTCTTAATGTGTTGTTCGCACAATTTTTCAGAACCTGGTTTTCTAAAAGTTGGTTCTACAAAGGGCATTTTTATATGCTTGTTCTGCTTCGACTCGAATTTAATTTTCATTACCTTAAATGTAAAGCCCAAAAATCCTTGAGAAATAGGTCGATGCGCAGATAGATAGACAAACGTGACAATTTCAAAGAATCTTTCAATTTTGTATCTATCTTTATTATTTCCTTATAAGTACTTGGTAACTATGATACAAGGTCAAGTATCCTTAAAATAAACATTTCTCATTTGATCGACAAAAATCGAATTCCATTTAAAGTGGTAAAAAAAATATACTCCTAACTAAAAGGATCTTAAACCGCTTAGAAAAAGCTATTTCATTTGAAATCCCATTTGAAAAGAATACAAGTGTCTTATTTGAAAATGTTTCATTCATATGCATGTATTTATAAATTTAATGACTTTTTTTATCGGTTATGCTAACTAAGTCCTTAAACACCATGCCAAACGTGTTGTTCTTCCTAATGGAAATCGATACAACGTCACGAAGGTAAAAATAGTCCTCATAGCATTCCACAAACACTGGCACACAGTCCCTCTTACAAACAAAAAATAATTTAATTAGGTAAACGTCCTTTCGCCTCCCGAAATTGAATAATGAAAAGTTAATGAAACTGTTCTAATTGAAGCTACCCCACCGTTTGCCTTTCCAAAAACGAGAGCTCTTCAGCAGTGGCACAAAAATTTCCTGGAGAATAAACATAAAATAGTAGAGTTTGTCTAAAATTTAATTTGCATTTGTTTATATTTGGTTACACCTCCTTCACGTCTCGGTGTACGAGTAGTGCAGTACTTCACGGTGCGTCCGATGTGGGAGATCCATCCAACAATGAACACAAGCCCGACGAAATACAAGAAATACAACTCGTTCCGCCCCCAAAAGGAGCAAATGGCATCACGTTCCACGTTAACGAATTTATACCCGCATAATGCAATTTCCATTGTAAAGGATAATTGCCAAGCAAAACGACGACGACATGGATCCCTTCAAATATAGGCGCATGGGAAAATTTCCGTGGCTGACGACGACGTCGCTCTGCGTGAACTGACGCCAGCCACGAACCATAATTAGTGAGAGGGAACGCGACGAGCCTTTCGTAAATGCTTGTCAGAGTCATTTGGTAGGAGGCAACAGTTGTAGACGATGTAACACTGTGTAGTGTATGTCTTGTGCACAATAAGCAGCATATGGTATGGGACGACTAGTATGTTGGTTCTCAACTATTAATTCAAATCCATAAACCTGAGCAGGCAATTTTATTCTTTTCATCGTATAGATTGATGATACTGATTAGACATCCCAGCAATGCAAGGCATTTGGTGAAAAACGAAAAAGAGAGAGAAATCCCAAAAGCAAAATGTTTCCCTGGATGAAGGACTAGTTTAAGAGGAATGTCCTGAAAATTAAATGGAAGCTTCGAAAAGAGAAGCAAAAATTGGGTAAGGAATGTTGTATTAAAGTTTAACCACCCATCCGTCTGTGCGTTCCTTGGATAATTATTTCGACATTGAAATTCGTCAGTATGTGCTGGATTTTTATAACCTGTTCAGGAATTTATTTAAGCAATTTAATGGAGGATGGTTTTGTTGTTTGTTTTTTTTTTGTTGGTAATTTGTTCTTTGTTTATAACTTAGCTTGGGGGTGTTATTACAGTGGATCGAGCTTGTTGTTGGACGGTACTGTACGTGCAGTGAGGGGTACTGTGAGATTTTATGAACAGATGCAAAGTTTGTAACATAAAATTTTGTATAACGAGCACACACATATTTTTGAATTTACGATCTGCAAGGATGGCGGGCATATGAATATTCAAAATAAGGTATATTAGTAATAATAAAATTCTGAGATACATCAAGTTACCAGGCCGCATATATATATATTTTTAATTTTTATGAAAGAGTAGAATGGATTGGAGGCAAAAACTCATTAGTCTTTTGAGTTTGTCCATAACCACAAATTCTTTAAATAGTTTATGTTTGCTTACAAAGATTTGAGAATTTTGGGAATACCTATTGAAGCACTTAGTGAGTTTTGTTTTTGAGAAAGAACAGGTTCTTCAAAAAATGATTTAATATATTTTTATAACTACCCACCCATTAAAAAGGTTGCGGAGGTGCTATTCCCAAATGTGGGCCGATTTGCTTTTTATGGCAATAGGATTATAGGAATATACAAGTAAATTTCCAAAGAACTAATGTAAACTGTTGTCACTGGAGCAATAATGCTTCAAAAATAGCTAAAAGGGCGAAAGAGCGCTTTCTTACCTTCTAGAACAAAAAAGGGATATTTTGATTGTACAGACTATTTGAAAAAAGAAATGTGTTTGGTTTTTATGAAGTTTATTTATACATCGTTGACAAAAAATAAAAACTTTTAACGAATTGATTCAGATTCACTCATTTTTATTTTTCTAAATCGTATGATACAACTAAACCAGATAGCGCCTTCCCGTTTGATGTCAAGCTCCATGTGCATCTGTGACGTAGAGCCACCATGTGACGTAGAGCCACGTAGAGCGCAGAACAAAACGACTGTGACGTAGATGTACAGAAAATAACAAAAATGAAAACGGGAAGGCGCTATCTGGTTTAGTTGTTGAATCTGATTGCAATTCAAACGTCAAATAAACATTCTGTGTCATTTGTGCTGTTTGTAGAAGTTTATTTTTGTTCGCGTTGTTAAGAATTTGAGTGAGTGGGTATGTTTTTTTTTGTGTTTTTAGTTCAATGCAATTAATGCAGTTTTAATATTTTTTGTGAAATGCTAAAGAAGAAACCATTCCAAGCTAGCTAGCTAGATAAGTCAACATTTTCTGCTTGGCTACGACCAGTTGCGACGGACGACTTCAAGGCGTCGTGTATAGCTTGCAGCACAACATTTCTCAGTGGAAAAAGTGAAATCTTGCGCCACAGTAATGGATCCAAACACAAAACAAATTTAAAGTCCATCAAGATAACATCTGGAATCAAAGCTTCATTTTCAAAAACAGATAAAGGCACAGACTGCTGCAGAGATAAAACTGCCTTTTTTGCTGAACTTTTTCCCATAAAACAACGGATTTTTGTATTTAGGCCAGGTTTGAAAAACTATCAATTTCTCGTAAACAATATTGTCTAGTTGAATCAAAATGAAAATCAGTGTTCCCATTAACATTTGTAACAACGGCTTATAATCAGTTTTAATTTAAAAGTCTCTTAACAATTTTTTGAGGTTTGGCTAATAACGAAAAATCACGTGCGCTTTTACTACTTTTGCTCAGCTTTAAGATAACCCAGAAGGATAATATAGAGCTCCAATGAATCTTGGACGAATTTACTAAATACTTTTTCTTTTGTTTTTTAATCCAATAAGCCGTTTACCAACAACCTGATCGGCCCTTATCAGTGTGGTTTTAGGCCAGGAAAGTCCACAATCGATCAAATTTTCACACTTCGGCAGATCCTGGAAAAAACCCAAAGTCCAAATCGATACCCACCACCTATTTATCTATTTCAAAGCTGCATACGACATCATTTATAGAGACGAACTATACAGAGCCATGTCTAGTGTTGGTCCAAACTTGTCCGTTTGTGTAGGATGATGATAGAGAATTCTCGCTGCGCCATCAGGGTCGGAAACGACCTCACCGACACATTCGATACCAAAAAAGGATTTCGGCAAGGCGATGCACTGTCATGTGACTTTTTCAATTTGATTCTTGAGAGGATTGTGCAAAACTCCCGAGCCAACACCAGAGGCACAATTCTCCAAAAATCGGTGCAACTACTAGCATACGCTGACGATATTGACATCCTTGGTAGGACTCAACGTGATGTCATAGCCACGTTTGCTAGTATAGAGAAGGAAGTGGCGAAAATGGGAGTAGCAGTAAATTAGGGTAAGACTAAGTATATGCTGTCAACACGAAAGGACACACAACATCGACGAATTGGACAGAACGTCTGTCACCATTGACAGATATAACTTTGAGGTAGTACGGTACTTTGTCTACCTCGGCTCCGCTATTAACTCTGACAACAACATCTCGTCAGAAATCAAACGAAGAATTACTCTTGCCATTCGCTGTTTCTTCGGGCTAAGAAGGCCGTCAAGCCCTCACTCGAACTACTAAGGAGATCCTATATAAGACCATGATCTTCCCAGTCCTGCTCTACGGCGCTGAAGCATGGACCATTCCAAAAGCGGATGGAGAAATCCTTGGTCGATTCGAGAGAAAAATTCTTCGAAAAATCTTCGGTCCCGTTTGCGTTGACGGGCTATGGAGACGAATATTCAACCACAAACTATACGAGCTGTACAGCGACTTACCCCTAGTCAAAAAACTCCGCATTGGACGTTTAAGATGGCTAGGACATGTAGAAAGAACTCCGGCTCGCAGACTCTTCGATTCCCAGCCAGACGTCGGACGCAGTAGAGGAAGACCTCGCCTTAAGTGGCGCGCACATGTAGAAATCGACCTCAACCAACTTGGAGTGCGCAACTGGAGGCAGTTAGCTAAGGACCGGGCTAATTGGAGAGGCATGTTGTTTGAGGCCCAGGTTCATCCCGGACTGTAGCGCCACTTAAGTAAGTAAGTAAGTAAGCCGATGTTGCAGCCCCTAACTCAACAATGGCTTATTGGATCTAAAAACATGACGAAATGTCAATTAGACCTCGATTGCTCCTCGAATGCTCAGCTCCTGTAAGTGATAGAGCAATTTCGAGTACACTAAATCCTCCATTTTGCGACCGTAAACAAATATCGTCAACGCTAACTGAGGCATTGTGGTTGGCTTTTTTATAAAATCATAGTTAAGGTCAATCGATGTTATTTTTTTTCAGAAATAGATATTATACATCTCATATATTCAATTTAAGTATAGACATAAGGACCAATTGTAAACATTGGCATTACTTTTTATTTTTCTGAAAAAAATTCTTGTCATATGCTGCATAGTGGCGCCCTGAAAACTAACATGAAAGAATTGGGGCTATTCCGTGAGGTCTAGCGGTATCATCGAGTATTGGTACACATTTATTAAACTGCAAATAAAATAGATTGTATCGACTCTGTCGTTTCTTGTGGAATATAATCTGGACCATGAACTTAACTTTAATTTTAATTCCACGAGGATTGTTCATTAAATGTGTGCATTATTCCCGAAAAGCGTCCATCCTTTATAAGAATATAAATAGACCAAATAGTCCCTATGAACTTCGCAAACTCATACCATCATTTAGAACTAGTCTGCTTTATACTTCCTTTTAGCCGATTTACATCTATCGAAAGTGATGACTTAACAGCTTATCCTTGTTTTTGTACCATCTGTTACGCTCCATTTGCTGTGCAAAACGCTTTGTTTTTTATCATCCCTCATGATTTCAGTACCCAAACTAACATACACTGTAGTCAAGGTTGTAAAAACACATATCCTGTCCCCATCCTTGTTGTTACCATTTTGTTCGAAATATTCTTCTTCTTGATTGATACTATCGATAAAAGAAAATAATTATACAAGTCGGTCACGTTTGTGTACATATCCACAAGAATGTGTGTTCTGCACCACATGCACTTGTTCCCCAAGCAATTATTGATTGTATAGACCCAATAACAGTATGGATAACTGCTCTAATATTTGTATGATCTATAAGATTAAATATTTAACAGTTTCTAGGTATTTATGCCAATTCATAAAAAAGGTGTCAGAAGTGGGAGTAATTTTTGGTGGATAATGGCTTTGGAAGGGTAATGGACTTTTTATTTAGATTATGACCCAGCTGCAAAGTAAGAGAAAATAGAGTTTCAACAGTATGACTATTTTACAAAACGAATGGTGGGTGCACGATTGGGTCGTACGTTCGTTGGACATTAGTTCAAATGTAAATTATACTAGAATTTAATGATTATCATAGTTTGACCAAAGTACAAAAAAATATTCATTTTGATTATATTTACTTACTTACTTAAGTGGCGCTACATTCCTGGATGAACGTGGGCCTCAAACAACATGCCTCTCCAATTAGCCCGGTCTTTAGCTAACTGCCTCCAGTTGCGCACTCCAAGTTGGTTGAGGTCGGTTTCTACTTATGTGAGCCACTTAAGACGAGGTCTTCCTCTACTGCGTCAGACGTCTGCTTGGGAATCGAGACTCTGCGAGCCGGAGTATTGGTGTCCATTGGTTCTACATGTCCTAGCCATCTTAAACGTCCAATGCGGAGTTTTTTCGACCAGTGGTATGTCGCTGTACAGCTCGTATAGTTCGTGGTTGAATCTTCGTCTCCATAGCCCGTCAACGCGCCGTAGAGCAAGACTGGGATGAACTATATTAATATGAACGAATATAACAATTTCTAATTTGCAGGACAAACAGAAATCTAATCAAATCATGGACAATATCAGGCTGCTCCCAGCTGTACTACAAAACTTTTATATTAAAAAAGTCGACAACGGCGTAACCAATGTTTGTGTCTTACTTTGTATCACAGGAAAAGTAATAATTCCTTTAATAACAATTCCCCCCTTGAGCAGGTCTACGAATTATTTCGCTCTACGTAGTGCATATCAATATTTTATCTCCTCAAAGAAAGACCTCACGCAATTGCGTCAGGAGTTTTCCAAACCGACCCCTTTTGCAACAAAGCAGGAGTAATGAAGTATCAAACTGTTGTCTGTCATAACGTTGTGTCATATCTTGACTACATATTTAGCACATTCAGTCTTACTCGGATCTATTTGGTTTATTTTTCATGGTCTACGTATAGCATACAATTGGGAACTTCATAGATGTGCTATAAGCATAAAAGTTAAATATAAGACAACGAGTCTAGCTCTCGTTTAATGTCACCCAAACAAGTCATACAATAGAACGTTAATATCGCTGTTCTGTAGCGACTTGTGCACAACAAACAAATCGTAAAACCACAACAGTAAAATGTGATATGTTACTTGGAGTTATTTTTGTGTACGTGTGTACAGAGATACCCTTCTTTTTTGTGCTGCCTCTTCTTGGCCTTGGCCAATCTTTGTGCACATTTTTAGCTAACATTTTACTATGGAGGTTGGTTGTTATGTGGCGTTAAGTATTTATAACAGTTAAATATGAGTTAAGTATGTAACGAGACATATTATCAGTGCATGTTAAGAAATCAAATCACATATCACTTGTCATTAAGAAACTGACATGTCGCAAATGGATTTCATATCACACTTCACTAACTTATCAAAAATATGTTTATACTTGCACTGAATCTTGCAGATTGAAAACTTCAAGATCAGATAAACTCAATCTTAAATTGACTATAAATACCCATAAAAGTATTTGAATAAAATCAGATCCAGAGCGGTCCTCAACCCAGCCGTTAGGCTTCTTAAGAGTTCCAGTGTGGTCCTCAACCCAGCCGTTAGGGTTTTTAAGAGTTCTAGTACAGTCTTAAAGATAGTGAAGAAAAGTAATTATAAATAAAAATTATAAAGTAAAATATAATTATAACAATTGTTAAGAATCATATCTCTCATTGAGAACATACCAAGTAAAATTTAGAGGTTCCAAGTCCAACCCTTTTGTTACTCAATCTGGAGTACCTCAAGGAAGTCATTTGGGACCAATTTTATTTATACTTGCAATTAACGATGTAAAAGCCTGTATTCGAGATAGCAAAATATTGATATATGCTGATGATATGAAAATTTTCAAATGTGTAGGAGATTTAAACGATTCGCTTTCACTACAAACTGATTTAAATAGTTTTACCATATGGTGTCTTAAAAACGGTTTGAATCTGAACCCTACAAAGTGCCAGCATATGTCATTTTCACGAAAACGCGCTCCATGTAATTTTAAATATACTCTGTCCGGGCACACTCTCTGTCGTGTAGACAGTTTTAAAGATCTTGGTGTTTATTTTGATCCCAAAATGGAGTTTAATAAACACATTAACGTTATCGTCAATAAATCCAACTCCATGTTAGGATTTATAAAAAGGTGGTCAAAAGAGTTTACTGACCCATATGTCACTCTTTCACTCTATAATTGTCTAGTTCGCCCTCACTTGGAGTATGCCTCACAAGTTTGGACACCCTTCTATGTAGTTCATTCGAATAGAATTGAATCAGTCCAACGTAAATTCATAAGATTTGCTTTCAGAGGACTTCCATGGGATGATCTACACAATTTGCCTCCGTATAGGTGTCGAATTAAACTGTTGCAACTATTGCCTTTGTCTCAACGTAGACTTAACAATGACATGGTTTTCTTACACCAATTATTATCAGGACAAATTGATGCTCCTGATCTTTTAAGTGCCATTGGTTTTAATACCCGGGGAGGTTCCTACAACCTGCGTAGATTAAATATATTACATATACCTAATCATAAACAGAACTATGGTATGCATGAGGCCATTAGTCGTATGAGTAGGGTATATAATAAAAATAATGATGTAGTTGAACTACATGTTAGTAAATGTAGTTTAAAAAATACTCTGCGAAATTGTATGCTAGAGTCATAATAAGTGTATGTAAAATTGTTATATAGCTAAATTGTAATTTCATCGTTTACTGACTTTGTTAGTGTTGTCAAACTTAATAACTTCTATGTTCTGTTATGTCCCAGTAACAAATGCACTAAATGATGAGCCTGTGGATGCATATTATATGCTGTGGCAAATCTCTGCTCGTAGATGCTGCTTGTATTAAGCTCGTTACGACACAGATCTGATAGTGTAAAAAAAAAAAAAAGAAAAATAAAAAAATAAATAAAGTTTTTTTTATATAAAACTCTCCAACAAAAAGTTTATTTGCATAGTCACTAATCACATCGGGACTTCCATTTGGAAACTCCTAACAAAAATGTCTCTAATCGTGAACTCCCAAAGAAATTAATTTTTCTTTTAACAAATCGAATAAACGCAAACATTTCGAAAATAACTTTCGAAATGCTTCTTACTTTCGATGTTTTATTACTCTCTATTTCGAAAGCTGAATGAAATGGCAACCTACTCTCAAATATGCACATCCGAATACACAAAAATAAGACTACATATATACCAATTTTTTTGAATCTTTTCTTGGTAAAATAAACCATATTAGATTATAGGCGGAAAGGCATTACAATTAAGTTGTTATAGTTTGAGCAAAGATTATGATTCATAATCTTTGGTTTAAGTTAGAGCTTCCGCATAGGGCCAGTAAGCTAGTTAAGTGTAGATAAGTAATCTAGTATTTCATTAATTTTTGTCTATCATGTAATTTAGTCTTAAGATGAAGAAAAATAAAAACGAATTAAAAAAAAAATAAAAATGGCACATCCAAAAGACGAATTTTGTTACGTTCTACCAAAGAGGTATAGAACTACATAGAGTCGCATCACAGCTAAGAAAGTTGTAGCCGTTTCAGTCGCGGGCGGTAAGTGCGAAGGGGAATTTTCGCCTTCGTATGCATCGGCTATGCTGTTGCTTGATGCAGTCATGGTAATTTGAACACTGGGGTATTAAAATCAGTACCCCACATAGTAAATTTTCGTTGAATGAGATGCACACTTTATGTAGTTGTATACTCATTAGTTCTACGTACTTAGTCATAAAATCTTGAATAAAAATTATTTTCGAAACAGAGTAGAGGCTATAGAACTTCAGAAATTTGATGTATTAATCGAATACTTTATAAACAGTAAAACATAGTATGTTCCCACTTTTGCTTTTTTTTTTCCCGTCAGCTGGTGGAACTCTAGTGTAGTGTCAGATTTTTACTCACCAAAACTACCAAAGTTTTTGTATTTGAATTGCGACTAACAGCCCTATTTTCACTATTAAATATCAACACGATATTTGATATTATTTGATCAACGAAATGAATTCATTGGTATTTTAATTATAATTTGATGAACTATGAATTTTATAAGATTTTACATCTATTGTGAATAGTTTTATTCATAAAATTGGTATTACAGCTGTCAAAAAGTTGATATCTATCAAATTTACTATCGGTCACGGATTCTTCGTTGAACAGTATCAATTGCAGTGTTAGTATTTATAAAAATTATTTCCGGGGTTTTCATCAACAAAATCAATGGATCAATTCATCAAAAAATAGCTTTAAAGAATTTTTTTTAAGACCAAAGTGATGAAGAACAGACAAATTTTAAATTTTGTTTCAACAGTTGATGTTTGGTTGCAGATTCATTCTAAGCTTCAGACATTCCAAACAAGCCTTCTTAGAAGTATTGGCCGATATCGAGGATACGCTGAAATAAATCAAAGGCCATCGCAAATGTTCTTAAACTAGCTGCAGCTATACAATTCTTTGTTCAAGGAAGTTAGCTGAGCGTTGGAAATGACTTCAACAGTGGCATGGCAAAACCAACGGTATCAGTGGTTCTCAGTGAACTTGGAAAGACACATTTGACCGAAATAGATTAGATTTCAATGCACCAGGAACAAGTGCAAAAATATAATTCTTCTCATAAGTGGAATTCCAATAATTTAGTTGGTGCTACAGATGAAGCGCATATGAAAATAATCGGATCGAAAAATGGCCTTCGGAATGTGTATTGCTTCTATTCCTAAATTAAGGAAATATTGTTTAGAAAAAAATCCAATTTTATTTAATAAAACAATTTACATTTTTCCACCAAAGTTGTTCGTCCTCGTCAGGCAAAAAACAAAAACCAAATGAAAATTATAAACGGCAAGCCTCAAAACAGAAACCATTCACAATGGTGTAAAAATAATCAATTGGTAGCCATAATACCAAATTATTGATGAATTGATAGATGAAATAATTGATGTTTGATAGCCATAATAGGGCTGTAGGTAGATATGTGACTTATCCAGAAATTTTTTTTTTATCACGAGTATATATATAAATGTTTGGCATTCTTTGCTTTTCCACAGTTTATAACGCGGTTTGTTATTATCGGGCCAAATTCAAGGGTTTAGTTCTTTTAAGACGCCGCAATAAAGGGACTCGAACCGTAATACAGGCAAATTGTTTGTGCAATCCGCCAGGAATTTGTCAATTCATTAACCTCGTTGAGAGCGTCTTGTAATTTCATGTTTGTTTCCTCTATAGTTGTGCCAACTGCTAGTAAAGAAGCATCATCAGTATACGTGGCAACTATTGTGTCGTTTGTTTGTGGGATATCACGAGTGAATAGGAGTTACAAGAGTTGTCCAAAGACGCTTCCTTGGGGTACTCCTGCCATTATTTCTTTGAACTCTGAATATGCTCAAGATACGACATGAGGATTTTATATAATTGTTCAGGCAGAACTTGTCTTAATTTGTATTGAAGGCCTCTATACTAAACCTTGTAAAATGCTTGCGACACGTCAAAAAATATGTAATTCGTACTTGTACTTGGTCCACAGTCGAATGTTTACTTCTGAAAAGTGATGGTCAGGTAAACGTCGTTTCTGATAACTAATGGGGTGCAAGCGACCGATTAGTATCTTTTCAGAACCTTTTGAAATTATTGGAAGAAGTGAAATAGGCCTGTTAGATTTTATTTCATTCGGTGATTTTCCTGGTTTTAAAACTATAATCACTTTCGCGACTTTTTTTGTCCAAGAATTTTGAGTGACCCTAATAGGTGGCACAGCTTTTTTTTTAGCCTTTTTATGACTCTAATTGCTTCCCAAAGTGAATATTTCGATGGGGCTATATGTGCCCTTTTTTATAATTTGCGCATTTCGTTTGCCACTTGGTTACATGTATCGACAGTTGACATCTATATTATAATGAATCAAAAAAAAAACACTATATAATTAAAATCGGATTAGAATTGTAAAAATTAGCTTATTATGTCGAAATCAAATCATGTTTGGCATACACTTTTTTTTATTTAGACGAAGAACAGATATATTTCAAAAGAAACTTAACTATGAAAAAGATTGTCCTCAGAGTGAGTAATTTTGCTCTACCATTTAGTGAAGATTTCCCGCATGTGATAAGACCTTATTCCCATAAATTTATAAAGAAGATTGATATTAGATATCGGAGTTCTCTTCACTTGGATGTAGACTGGGACAAGCAGAAATCGTATTCATTAATCTCTCGTTAGTTTCCGGGGCTTAGTTTTTTTTTCACAACGATTCGCATGTGTACTTCTTAGACTATGTGGTACCTCCTATCAATGCAATATCCGAACGGCTAAGCGGTAACTGGGACAGTGTAAGAGAGAATTTATTAAATCCTCGTGGGTATAATTCGGTTCCATTGTATAGGTTCGTAGGCCATAAACATGCGTAATTCTGTACATTGTTCCGAAAGCCATTTCTATATGAAATTTTCGAAAGTAGTAAATTTCAGTAGTAAAAAAATATTTGCTTTATGAAAAATGAAATTTCGGAAAAAAAAATACAGAGCTAAGGGCCAAACCCACCGAGCAACCGAAACCGAAACTTCGTTTTATTTTTTCATTTTTCTGTTCAGTTTGGACATTTCATTCCCACCGAAAATAGGACAGAAACAGAAAAAAATCACTTTGACATCAAAAACGTGAGGCATGTGACTTCTACAAACTTCGGCAAACAGAAATTACAACGAAAGAAAAAAAGTTGCCAGTTTCGGTACGCAGAAATGCAAAACTGCAAAATAAAAAAGTAAAATTTCAGTACGGAAAACAAATAAACAAATAAATAACAAATAAAATAAAAAGATTTAAGGAAATAAAAAGAAAAGAGTATTTTTAACTGAAAACACACAGAAAATTGGAAGTAATTAAAAGTTAAAAAAAAGAAAAACAAAGTTTCGGTTTCGGTTCCTCGTTGGGTTTGGCCCTTAAAGCTCCAGTCCAAACATGCCATCATATAGAAAAGCGGTTGGAGGACATATGAAAACAAAATCGTACTTTTTGAAACGTAAAAGGACATTGATTTTATAAATTGTATTTTTTTTGGTTTTTAATAATTGGATATTTTTTTAAAATTTATGGAAAACAAAGGAGCAATGTCCTTCCCCATTTCTTGCAAAACACTGCCAAAAATCCAAAATTTTTAAACTGTGATGAGATGCTACTCAAATTTTTTATTCGAAATTGGCCTTAAACAGTTAGTTCCATTCTTTGTGGCAAAAACATAACTTTGTATACACAAATTAATGGATTTGAGGTATTCAAGGTTTAAGACCCTGTATCTCTTTATTTCCTTTTTTAGACTTACTTCTTTGGTGTTTTTTTTTAATTCAAGGTTCAATTGGAATAAGCCAATAATAGATATTCTCTAAGAATGATTGAAAATCCGGTAACATCAACAATGACAGCAACCAATGGACCAATATAATCTTTAAAAGTATTGAAAAAAATTATATATTTTTTACGATTCAGAGGATTTTTGCTTCTATGTATTCTTCCGAAAAGCTGTTCGGAATATTTCTCCGACATTTTGTAACGCATCCCGGCGAATTGCGTTGTAGTGCGTTAAGGTGCATTATTCGTGAATTTTTTGACAGCTAAGTGCCATTCTTTTTCCGATTTCTTCCGACAAAAATTCTTCGCGGACTGGAATTTCAACGTCCGGCGAAGTATGCGTTGCGGAAAATTACCCGCTCCGACGGATACCTCGATAGGGCTGATTGTTTTCGTAAAAATGTTTTACGTGGAGATTTTGATTGATTCTAACATTACGATGAGGGTACCTCCTATATAAAAATTACGCATAACGTGAAAAATGGTTTTACGATAACGTTTCGTACGATTTGGATTAAACTTAACATATACTTTATTTTAATGCAAACATTATAATAAGGGTATTCATGCAACGTCGTCATTTTATTACGTGCGAACTATTGTAATTTTACGACGGTGTTTCATGAACGACCCTAAAACTGCACCACTAAATAATGTGGTAATCCACTGAATTCAATCTCATTTTAATAATTTGTTTATTGATAGAACTTTGTTCCTATTGTTCTCTTTCCGTTCTCGATAATTTGTTTTCAGTTTAGCGCATACGTTTGATGTGTGAAAGTGACTGATTAAATGTCAAAATAGAATTTCAAAAGTTTACAACGTTTACCATTTCAGTTTACGCACCCAATTCCTGTGAGAAAATTCCGATATTGCTGGAAAAGATTTCCCATACAAATTTTGTCAGTTCATTTATCACGTCGTAATTTGATCACGTTTACAACGTTTACGACGACTTTCCGACGTTGCATGAATACCCCTAATATTTTATGACCTTATCGGTTCGAATTCTTCACCCTTTTGAGATTTAAATGCGTTGCTAAGACAACGATATTTATTATTATTATTTTTTTTACTTGGTCAATCGACTTTAAATCATTCCTCATTGTACGGGGTACATGAAGAGTGTAAGGTGTATTTTATTACCAGGAAAGGTTGCTTAAAATATCCAAATTCATTTGAAGTTCGCTTTACCCCAAAATGTAGGTTAACCATGTGAAAAGGGAAAGTTCGTTGTGGAAAAAACGAATTTTCAAACAATCAAAAAAGTAGCTGAAGCAAATAAGTAAATGCTAGCAGAAGATGTATCTATGTACTGTAAAAAAAATCCAAAGCCATAATAAATCACACCAGCCTGTTCCTTAAAATTAATCAAAAAAGGATTTCGGATACATACATCCATATGTATAATATAAAAGGTTTTGTTTAGATCGACTATGTTACTGCCAGTGGACATGGTAAAATGTTTGGTTAAATGTTTAAAATCATTTTTGTTTTAAAGACTTTAAGTTCTTGAATCGCTTAACCTTTTAAAATACTTTTGGAGATTGGAAAAAAGGGATATCCAAAAAATGAAATTATTATTAATGCAAATTTATCTACAAATGCAATGTCCAAGAAAATGGTAAGAAACAATTTTATATAGGGTGCACCATATTTTATATCGCTATGTGAACATTGAATAACTTAAAAAAAAAAACAACCCATTTTCTTATATGAGTTATTTTTTTATTTACTTTGGTCCTTTAGAAGTTATTTGGTTTTTGTTTCTTTTTTCTAAATTTTGAATACAACATCAATCAAGTGGTTGATGTGCTCTTTTGCTGCGTTTTCTATCACTTATTATTGGTATCTCGAGCGGTAAAGCCATGATTTTGGCACGAATAGTTGCCTTGAGCTCGTTAATGGTCTGAGACTTGCTGGTGTACACTGAGATGGTAAACGTTGTAAACTTTCGAAATGCTATTTTGACATTTAATCAGTCACTTCCACACATCAAACGTATGCGCTAACCTGAAGAAAATTATCGAGAAAGGAAAGAGAACAATAGGAACAAAATTCTATCAAATTAGTAAAATGAGATTGAATTCAGTGGGTTACCGCATTATTAGTGGTGCAGTTTTGGGGTCGTTCATGAAACGTCGTCGTAAAATTATAATCTTTCGCACGTAATAAAATTACGACGTTGCATGAATACCCTTAATGTTTACATACCGACATAAAATGTTTGTGTAAATGTATTTATTTACATACTAGCTGACACGGCAACCGCTGTTTTGCCTCTAAATCTTTAAACGTATTTTTGAATGATCATTTATATTTTTATAAATTACAATTATCTACGGTGTTTTATTTACATTCTGATTAATAAATTGATATTGAGCTAACCAATTATATAAATAAAAATTAAACTGAATCAATAGTTTTTTTCGATTGCTTTCCTGTGATATAATTTTGTTCCTTGCAATGCTTTATGACACACGCATTTTTTGTTTTGTTGTCTGGCGCGTAAACAAATAATTTTATTTCTTTTTATTTGCTCTACAAATAAGTCGGTTTGCATGGGAAGCATGAGATAATGATCAAAAACAATGTTCGTATTTGATGAGCATTTGATGAAAGCACAGGATCTCCGAGGGCATTACACTTTCCCAATATGTGTCATTCTCTAACAATCGCAACGTTGGCACATTTCTCTGTATGTGCAAATCTTGGAATGGTGTTGGGCCACGAACGTCGACTAATAGTTAACGCAAATAGAACTACTCGTCATTTCTCATTTTAAAAAATTAGCCAAATCGGTCAAGGAGTTCATCGATTTAAGATATATATTAGATATATCCAAAACAAAGTGGGCGTACTAATGGACGTGGTCAATTTCTTTTCCCTTTAAATTTAAAATGGATTCGCGGATTAGCGAATATTTAATCAAAAATTGGTCCAGCCATTCTCCGAATTTATATAAATCGAAAAATTAGGCATAAAAGTGGGCGTGGTCAATTTGTTTTTCCGTAAAAACCTAAGTTGGGTTATGACATAGGTACATTTAAAAAAAAGTAACCAAATCACTGCAACCGCATTCCGATTGTAGAGAAATCAAAAGAGTGAGTGTAGAAGTGGGCGTGGTTAATTTTTCTTTCCATAAAAACCGAAGTTGGGATATGACGAATATTTAAAAATATTGTTAGCCAAATCGGTGCAGCCCTTCTCAAGTGATGCGGTTCACAACGAACGAATTTTGATTTTTATTTTTATAGATATACAATATACATATATACTGCTAACAATTTTAAACCGTAATATATTTTGCAAAAGAAAATTTTAATGGCAATGGCTGTACTGCCAATTTTCAAATTTATGACATACATCAACGAATATGTCACCATGTATTTCTTTTCATTGTTTGCCTGTTTTGCAGCAAAGGGAGTTTTATTATTGATTTCTTCATGTCATAATAAGTTGGACTGTAATTCTATTTGTGTGCTGCAGTTGTCTGTCTTGTAGGCCCTTTAAATTTGACCTTTCTAGGGACGATTTCGGCAAGTTATTCTGAGCACTTATCGTAATAGTATTTGTAAAAAAAAGTAATATCTCCTTTAAGTTGTCGAACAATTGTTATCACATTCACTAATTACATTAGGAAAGCACTTAGCATACACAGAAAATAAGCGTGGTTATGTACGCATATCACATGAACTGAGATCTCCTTATTATGACCACCACGCGCACGTTTGCAGCGATAGATTCTTTGGTGCCAATTTTTGCAACATATTTGCAATGCACACATACCGATGGAAACAATTTTTCGTCCGATATTGTTTCTGTTTTTTGATTTTTTTCATAAATCAACTTTTTTTTTTTGTTTTTAAATTCTGACCTGCCTAAGCAGTAATATACACATCGACCTAAAAGATCTATTGTGCTTGCCGTCAGATGCTTTTTAGGTTAGTAGCGCTTCTACTTTCCTAATGTAGCTGATAATACTTTCAGCCGAAGATTTCCTCAATTCTTCGGGACTTTAGAATTCCCTGAAGAAAGATTCTCTTCTCATACCGTAAAGGGCCGGGCATTCACATATGATATGCTCGGCTGTTTCGTCTTCTTCTAGACATAGTCTGCACTCCGGTGAGTCGACTAGACGCATTTTGTTTAGGTGATATCGCAGACCGTGATGACCAGTTAGGTAGCCTACTAAGTTTTTGATATCGTGCCTGCGAAGATTTAGTATCTTGTTGGCATCTGATTTGAAGGGCTGAATAGCTCTTTTGGCCTGTCTTAGGCCTGGTATGTTTCCCCAGTATGAAACACATCTGTTTTGTTCCCAGTTTTTTATGACTAGATTTATGGCTGATTTGGGGATTGCACAGAACGCTTCAGGTCCAACGACTTAACGTAATCTCACAAAAACCTCCAACTGTGTTGAATCCCAAGATCGAGGTAGCCATTCAACTCCCCAGAATGGATCAATTGTATGACATGTTGCTTGATATGTGGCATAATTTTCTTGGAACTACATAGAAAATGCCTTTTTAAATCGAAAAGAAATACGTCCCAATCACACGTTCGCTCTGCCATGAAATGCACACGGTTACTTGCTGTGGATGCAATGGAGTCTCTTGAAGTACATGTGGGTTTGTTGCTGACAGGTTTGAGCTTCAGAATTTTATTTAAGCCTTTGGGCGAGCCCATTCGCAGAAGTTTCAGCGCTTCAAGTGATCCAACGGCTTTCGAATTGAGCTTATTTATTCTTAGCTCAGATCTTTTGAATCGTTCAAACTTGTCAAAGATCTTTACGAAAATTCCGAAACAAAGTCGGTTGTGAGATTCTCAATTGCTATGAATAATGTGTAAATGTAATCGACTGATTAGGCTCATTTTAAACTCAATTTCTTACGGTTGGGATAGTTTCCATAATTCGATCGGTGTGTTCTCTCGCTGGTGCGGGGACATTCAATATTGATATTGGTAACTCCAATTTATCTATTGCATAGTCCAACTGATGGGATGATAATAAAACACGCTTTAACTTGCCACTAACGACTTAAAATTGCATGTACAATTGTTAATAATTTACAAACGTTGCTGGAAGCATATTTAAATGTAAACATTGTCAGGAGTTTTCAAATTGGCAGATCTTATAAAAGTTTTGAAGTTTTATCTATATTTTATATTTTATTAATAAAATTATTATATCCATATTGAAACAGTCTGATATTTCAACAAACTGTGAGTTGTCAATAAACATTGTCCAATCTTTTAACCCCGAGTTTATTGCTCGGCATGTCTGATGTAAATCAAGGGGTATTATGAAGCTGCGCTTTGAAAAATAAATTGCTTTCCCGTTCAATAAGTATCAATAAATGATTTATACATACACCCTCTTATATATATATATGCTGTTTGCAAAACTTATTTGTAAAACTCTTGTGAATTCACATTATGCAACACTATATTTGAAACCTTTTTAACGACTTTCCTGTGAAAATGTTTATATTCTCGTATTATTTATTTTATTTTTATTTTAATACCGACTTTGTTAGTCAACATTATTCAAAATACTTCCAATTTTGAATTTAACTGCTGTTCACCTCACTACATCTATTTAAACCACTATAATACTTTCGTTAGAAAAGGAAATAGTGCTTTTTACTGTTCATGTTGTTAATCTTTTATTCATGTATTAAATAACCGCCGATAACGTTATTGAGGTTAAAAACTGACAAATTATTCTAAGGCTGACTACACTTAACCTGCGGACGGGTATACATGAAATGGCTCTAGGGCTACAATTTGCGTACGGTTTTAAAATGTTCGAATTAATTCATACAAATTCGGTTTTCCTGCATCGTTTCTGAGCGTACCAGTTGTTACAAAAATTCAAGGGAAAATAATAAACCAAAAATAATCCATAAAGTTATATAGTTGGTAAATACAAAAACAATTTATTTTACATGTTTGATTTATAAATGCCTTTTTAACACTCCCACATATGAAATCAAATACAATCAGAGTTTAAATTTCTCACGAATGCTTTTGTTTCATTTTTCATTTTAGGTAAGCTCAAAGGATGACCTAAGGGTTTAACAAATATAACCGTACACCAAATAAATCAAAAACACCCCCATCGCAGTGGTAAGCTAAATCAAAAAACAAAATTGCATCTGCCGTACATGAAGTACTTTGAGGCATATATCTGGCGTTTGTATTTCATTAAAGTTTGTTAATCCATTCGAAAACATTTCACAAAATGTTAGCTTTCCATGTATTAAAATTCAAGCTTGGGTGAGTAAAGGTATTTGGCTTAAAATTAATCACAATCATAACGGTATTTACTACAAGCAAACATCTCCTCATTCGCATATGACATGCTTTATTCCTATTTCCAATTACATATTGCATATGTTATTTAGATTTGTATCTCTGTAAGCCAGCAGGACATGCGATATGATTTGTATTTTATGCAATTGTCAACAGTAAAGTCAGGGATGGAAGGTAGCTAACTTAGGGAGACAGACATTTTTTGATTACTGGTAGGACTTGCATGAAAAGGTGTATCCATAACAAAAACGAAGTAAGGACAACTTGCAAATGTATATTATATATGGGGCTAGGTGTAGTCGAGAGTGAATATCAAAAACACTAGAGAATACGATCTTGAAACTTAAGTTAGCTGTAAAGTAACTTAAACTATTGAACATATATTTCTGAGGGTGTCGAAGTGATTTCTTTTAATGTTGGACATGATGTAGTATTATTTCTAGTTGATTGTGGTCAAATCAGGCAATGAAAACGAAATTTTAACCACGAAATATCGACATACCCAAGGCCAGAGAAGTCCGCATTTGACGTTAAAGATGGCTAGGAAATGTAGAGCGAATGGACATCAATACTCCGGCGATTCCCAGCTAGACGTCAGAGGCCGTAGAGGAAGACTCGCCTTAAGTGGCGCGCACAAGTAGAAACCGATCTCAACCAACTTGAAGTGCAGTTAGCTTAGGACCGGGCTTATTGAAGAGGCATGTTGGTTGAGGCCCAGGTTCATTCAGGACTGTAACCCCACTTAACTAAGTAAGAAGTTCTTTTTAAAGACCGACGACACGGATTTTTTTTAAGTTATATGTTCCCACAATTTTGGGTAACCATAGCCTACATCCTAAGCAGCCTGAATTAAACTGTTAAGCATATAGCTACCACCCTAGATCTGTCACCTCATAATTCCTCAGCACAACCGATGTTAGTGACTGATGATTACACATGGTGAATTTTTTACAAAAACATAAAACCATAACATTATTCACAGTGGAAAACTGTTACACGATTTCTCGAATCATTGCATTGCTGCGGTTTTCTCATTCCACCACCAGAGGAGAGCGTCCCCAAAGAAGCAGTATAATAACAAAATACAACAACTGATACACAAAAATTAGAGAGCAGAAATAGGCCTTCCTATTTCATATAATTATGACATATGTTCAGAAGAGCTTTGCGATATCCATGTTGGATATGCAACAATCAGTTGCAGCACATAGACAACGAACAACTACAGAAACACTGAAGACATATGGTTACCAATGTGAAACTTCCTAAGAAATTAATACGGACAATACAATCATTTACAACCCTTAGCTGACTATGCGGATTGACATGTGAAGGCTTACCACACAAGCTAGAAGGTGCAAGTAACAGCTGCACATCACCATGTAAGGAGGGGATATTTCGAAGGATCTATATAGGACAATTTAAATTCGATAATTAATGATACGTGCACTGTCGATTACATCTAGTGCCGAATAGATCTATAACGCAGACTTACTCATATTTGAGTAGCTCAACGAAGTCGCTTGGTTCGCTAGCATTAATTGGCTTCAATAACGCCCCTAAACAAAGCGTTTCAAATGAGCTATTTAGCCATTTAACATTATATTACGACAAGGGAAAAATCAAGGAAAATATCACATGCCACTACCTTCCCCCATAGCCTTACAATAATTCCATAGACAGATGAAGCTGTCGAAAGTGTCTTCATCGATCAATTTCTCTATTTGAAGAAGAGGATATAGGTTTACTGACAATTCATCTAACACAATATCATGTGAGGCTTCTGTACTCCTACCACCCGATAATAACAACCCAATCTGACAGCACTAATACCTAGCTCATGCAAAATTACATCTCGGTTCAGAGTCCATCTATCTTCCAGATAATAATCTAATACCTTTCGAAAATGATGAGTACCTGCCAAGTTTATACATACACACGTCACACTAATGGCAGCTCGAAAACTTTCCTAATCGGATTCTTCATAGGGAAACCTTTTAAACCTTTAAGCATCTCCACATTAAACACAAGCCTGAATAACTTGCCACTACGCCCCACTAATTGGTTTAAAGACAACTCCGGCAAAAGTTTTTCTCCTTTAAAAAGATTAGATGAGCCAAGTTTCTCATCAATGTACACTCGTATGCCTACCCCAAACTGGTTCCAAAATCAATTCGCAATAAATGTCGAAATTCTATAAATTACGTGACATTTAATCCCCCCGCTGCAAGTATGGTTCAAACATATGTACAAGACCGTATATACATGATTGCTTAGCAGAAACACAGTTGAGCAACTTTTGAAGACAATCAAAAATACGTGACCAAATCAAATTTAAAAGTTTAACCTAACCAACCCCAACCCCAAACCCGAACATCACAAACCTAAGCTACTCGTATATTGTTCCGGTCTTGGGGATGTATTACGGTGTATATGAATGTGTTTGCCGCATAATTGCATTTATAATACCCAGAGCGCAAGGACGAGCTCGGTGATGAAATACCCATTTTGATATTCCTGCGGCAGGAAGTGCAAATGGGAAAATGGCCTTCGTTTCACAAAGGACGACGACGACGACAACGAAAACGATGATGACTACGACGTTGCCGACGATGGTGGATGATGGTGGGTGGTGCTGGTGGTAACTGCGCTAATAGTGCTGATGGACTTTCGATTCGGATGTGTTTTTGTGTGTGGCGTTGTAACTCCCTGGAGATTGATAGACAACCGCCGCACACACGATTCCGATTGATCGCAACGGTTTAGATGAAAGGTAAATGGTAAAGGTTCACACATCCGGTGTCCATTCTCCGGCCGATCAATTAATGGCCACATTGACCAAATGAGTTTTCTCTGCTTGTATAATGAAGTTGGTTGTGGTCTGTCGGGCGATATGAAACATCTGTCATTTCGACGAATACAAAGTCCTAATTGGTATTGGTGGTCAGTCGCCGGTGGCTAACTTGCCAAAGTGATAAAGACTTCAACTTCATATATACTGCACACACAAAGAGCAGTATGCACACGTGTGCGCTATGTGCATGTGCATTTCAATTCAATGAAGTACACACTTAAATTGCAGATACGGTCGGCAAACAGTGCATACATGCTGTGAGCGCCAAAAACCATAATATGTGTCTGGCCAGACGACCCCCGACAGTGATACGTACCGCCCCGACTAAAGCATTACAGAGCAAATATTTACCTTAGCTTATTGTCCGTACATGGGAGTAAAGAGTAAACTATTTGCCGAGCTTGGTTTTGTGTGCACGATATTACTCGAAAATGGGGAAAAAATCTGAAACCCGGTGCTGCAATTTGTAGGCACATTAATTAAATAAGAGAGTGCTGGTGGCACGATTGTTTCCCTCTAACGTTTGCCAGTATTCTCTGCTAACATAAAAAATGACGAATACGTGGTTACGTGGGTGGTATCTGCGTATCTTTTCGAATGATTTGGATTCGATATTAGTCGAATTATTGAGAAGCGGAAGTGTTTTCTAGTGCAAGATGTGTATGCACTGAGTAGATACTGAGTACATAGATCAATTAACTGGCTTTGCAGTGCTTACATATGATTGTGCCGTCTCTAATTACGTGCATTGTCTATTAAGCATATCTGCGATGAATAGATGCTAATTATGTTCGTTATGATTTAGATGCCCAAGGCTATGCGGTTTATTGTATGAGAACCTGAAAATGAGGGGGTCAGGCTGGGAAGTGAAAAGTGGCAATATTGGCATGCAAGGCTTTTCATTAAATGTTTGAAATTTGCAAAATTGTATTTATTAATATCAAAAGTGATTGGAATGAAGTGTTTGGCATTAACGGCGCATTCATGACCTCAAACCTAGCTTCTTCTTTCATGTGCGTGTGTGAAATTATTAGTTTTGCCAAAAAGAGGATCTCCTGTTTAACGCCATATCTAAACAGCAAATTTGAGAAGCTTCTCATGACAGTGCTACTCTTAGATGTTGATCAGACTTTCGCAAAAGGTGCAGCAGTGAAATAAAAAACCAAATGAGGCACGCACCTAAATTTGTAGCCAAAGTGAACAATTGGTGATACACACTTTATGCTGACCGTCGAGTTTAATTTACATGCTTGAAAGATAAGACAAGATCTGCCTTAATATCTCGAACCTGAAAGCATGGGAATGGTTGGGTTCGAAGATTCCCTTGGCTGAAACATTACCTTTCATTCGATCCATGTAGCCGAGCCAATGAAGATTTAGATTCATTTATTTATTAACACTTTAAGATACAATATCTTATAAATTAGTGAAGAAAGAAAATAATTATTTAATGGTACTCTAAGTAGACAATATCAAATTTGATATGAGATTACAATTTTAAAAAAATTCGGACGCCAGAGCGTCTTCCTTAATTCCACAGTACAATAACATGAATTGAAAATTTTCACTTAGAAACAAAATAATTGCACCGTGTCGGAACAATTTTCAATATTCATAAGGAACGCCGAAAGGGATTCGGTTTAGGGCACTGCAATAACCCCCGCTGGGCTAAATACCCAAAAAAAAGGAAATGGACTCCTTAGGGCTGACTTATTTTGGGAAATAAAAATAAGTCCCGCAGCTGTTAATAACGTTTGCTTGTTGAGTTTATTTCCTTTGCTTGCATCCAAACTCGCACGCAACCCAAATCCAACAGTGAGTCCAAGCGGGGGATTGCAGGTAGGCAGATTGCCCACCAACAATATCCAAATTTTGCATTCCTTGAATAGAATGCCAACCTTTAAATGATAATAACAGCCGCAAGTGTTAATGCTTTATGGTAGTGGGCTTTATTTTCATTTCGAAAAGGAAAGAATAAGCCCCACGGGGGCGTATGTAATACTATTATGTTAAACTGAGTATCTGCACCGTTTAATTTAATTAGAGGAAAATATGATATTTCTACCTTAATCCTTGGAATTTAAGGACATTTAGATTTATTGGGAATAAGAGCATGTTCATTAACTTCAAAGAAACCGTTTTCAGTCAACCAAGTCGGCAGCTATTGTAAAGTTGAACATCGTCAGCAAACATATGTATGGACAAGTTCTAGACATTAATGTAGACGGAGAATAAGAACGGACCCAGAATAGAACCCTGTGGAAAGCCTTTATATAAAGGAAGAAAGTATGACATGTTGTTTTTACCTACGACTACCTCTTAAATATGATAAGGTTCGCGGCTGAAAGAGACAAATTAAATTTGGGACAGAGTATATCGTGATTAACAGTGTCGAATACTTTCGAAAAATCCAGCAAGGTAAGAAGTGTTCATCTATGGCCTGCCCTACATCTTCCACTTTTTGTTTTACAGCTTATAAAGTTCAATCTTATTTTCTATCACTCGGCACAGTAAAGAAATACTGATAGGGTTAGGCCCTGATAGAGAATTTGAACTTTTGGGTTACAAGTTTTGATTTCATTTGTTTCGCCAAACAAAATAAGCATCGGTTTCCAATTGCAGAAAAGCTTACGACGTTCGCACATTACGTTGGATATACCTCAGTAGTTAAAGAAAGACATGGGATTGGCTCATTTTGGATGGGACATACAAAATTAACGCCGATTCCGAAAGGCAAATTTGAAAGTTTTTTATGTTTGTAGAGTGGTGGGGCAGTGAAAAATAAAACGTTTGTGTTGTTACCTTCGACTGTACTTTTGAGGACTGTAGCGCCACTTAAGTAAGTTTACGCAATTTGTTACCATCGGGACATGAACCAATTTCCCCGTGCTTAGTAGTAAAAATGAGCTAACCACTGTGTCGTTGGGACGATTGGAAGTGATATAAAAATAAATTTATAGCGCAACAGGCTCGTTAGTACCAAGGGACCAGCTTTCTCACAACCATTAATGTGTGCGTGTACTTCTTGCACGATGGCGGGACCTCCTGATTTATGCCGAATCCGAACGGCTAAGTTGAGATAAGCTTTTCTTGACAGTTGATACAACCCGGATGATTTGTCAGATCATCACGAGAGATTGGAAGTGATATTCCTGCCTAATATTTCGTCCAACTAGAATTTGTTGATGGCTTGGGGGATTCACAATGCAAACTTTCATGGCAACACATCTGTATAGATAGATAGATAGATAGATAGATTCTTTATTTATAGATATCCGAAAATGTTACACATGTTTATAAATAAAGTTTACATAGCGTGGCGAAAAGCCGTCTGCCGTTATTTAATGCATTATTACTATTACACATCTGTATTTGAGGAGTTTCTCTGGCAATCCATCAAAATCTGCTACCTCTCTGTTCTTTAGCTTCTTGATAGCTGACTACTTTAATACTGGGAGAAAGCGATACCTTTTCATCCACGAAGATGGTCTGTTTCTTGCCTGGATATGCTACCAGAATACATCAACAATTCTTTTCGCATATGGGAATAGGCTTACATTTTCTTTTTTGTATAGCCTTCGTTCCCACTTCAAAGCCAGCTTCGGCAGATGTTTTTCTTGCCGCGAGACTCCTGCAAACATGCAATTTTATTTTTTTTTGCAATCTGCATACCATATTATGTCTAACACAGATTTTAGTGGGACGTTAAAAAAGGGCGTTTTTTAACATCACTATGAAAGCCCTTTTTTCTTAATATGTTGAGGTATGTAATTGACTTTTCTGCACCGCATTAGCATAAAATTCAAATTAAGAACCCTCTCCTCACAGACGCACCATATACCGCCCAAGTATCCATTAAGGATATGCGCATGAAATACGACCTTTCAAAAGCAATTACCTAAACCACATTGGGTGTCCTTCAAATAAAACACAAACAAAGAAGAATGCCTTTGTTTTTATTTAAAAAAAAAAATCTGCAATATATATAAAAAAAACACCTCCCGAAGCGCCAATAAATGCATTTTATCATACTCACCCTCCTTACCTCCCTTCACCCGCAATACCTGTGGTAAAAAACGAGTGAAATTCCTTTCTCCATCAGAAATTTTAATTAAATCAATTTATTTCAAAGTTATTCCACATTGTTTGGCCGGTGCTCGTCTCCGGTGACCGTATTCGCGTGAAGGCGCACAAACCATCGAAACCTTCCCAAACTCCAATCCTATGTTGGAAAGCATGACGAGTAATTTGAAGCATGTTGAAAGATATTCAGCAAAGATGAAAAGTTTATACACAATTTCGTTGCCAGTGCGGAAGGGTAGGTATGTATCATCCCATACGTATCCTTCAAGGTATTTATGTGTATATCCGTGGATATCTATAGGTATCTGTTGGACTTTTCTTTCATTTTTATGCCAGCGTTTCATATTTTCCTGTAAATTATACGAAAATTGGATTCAATTCTTTGCGAATGAGTTTATTTTATTTCCCCCATTTGCTTTTCTCGTCTCGTTTCAACCTCAGGGTAGTCAATTATGATACTGGAGCAAAAAAAAAACCTAGCAAACGACTTGCGATGATTGCGATAAAGTAAAAGAGAAAAGAAATCAAAAAAAAAAAAACAGAAATGAAAGATAATACGAAGAGGGGAGGAAGGTCCTCGTATCTAGGTAGCTTTCATGCTCAAGCTCTAGCATTCTGGTTCGAGACGCATATATAACTCTCGGTGTTCCGATAATTTCTCTGGCGGAAATAAGTTATCAACTCAGCACCAAGTAAAATGGGAATAGCTGCTATCCGTTTCAGCTCATATTGAGATCTGTTACAATTATGGTGTGCTTTCTTTTCTAAACGTCTATATTTAGCCGGAAGGTCAATTGAAATGACAACTGACAGGTGGATCTGATTCATAACAATACCTTACTTGTTGACAGTGTCTTTGTATCTGAAGAGGGTGTTCTTTGGTTTTCAGAGTGGGGAATGTATTATTCTGAATCAATTCAATAAATGAAAAATCTCCACAAAATATGTGTTAGCGTTAGGAAAATATGTTGGGGGAGATATAAAAATTGGGGTGACGATTTTTTAATTAATTTAGGTTTCAAACGCTTAGATTTTCGATGGTGGAGTACTTTGTACAAATAAGTGGCTTTCAGGTAATATAAGTGATGACAGATAGAATGACGGAAGTCAAAAACAACTTTGTCAACATGTCATAATTCACTTAAAGGAGCCAATCAAGTTGAAAGTATATTTTTAGTTCATTTTTAGCTACGTACACGTTGAGGTTATCATCCTACTTTTGGAGCGTTTCTTTGATCGAATACGAGACATTGCCATGATTAATTCAATTTAGTTATGCTTAGAACATCTCCGGCTTAGATGCCTAGCGCCGTTGGTTAAAAAATCTCGGTATATAGCTCCACCAGTTCCTGATCAACGAGGATTACGATCTTGTAAAGATACTCTTTTAAACCAATCAAATCCTATAAAATTGCTCGATTATTTAAGTGTCGTATCGATCCGGTGTAAACATGCCTCTCAAACTCAAAAGCTGGCTTTGGTTTCGCTCCTCAAGTTATTTGAGTTCGACTTTTACTTGTGCGTGCCAATTTATGCGTTTTCTTTCTATACAGCGTCTACCATCTGTCTAGGAATCAACGACTTTACGAGCCTTAGAACTGGTGTCCATATGCCGTATTCGAGTCATCTAAATGTCAAAATTGACCGCGTCCCTTTCGCGTTACTGCTAAAAAAAAATCTTCCTCCAGTTAAGCGTTTTATTTTGTTTAAGGTCAGTTTTTAGTTGCGTCTACTCGGAATCGAGGATGCATGAGCTGGAGATTTAGCATTTGTTGTTTATGGATGAATCATCTTAAAAGACCAATGCCGAACTTTTTTTTTAAACCAGATTTATGTTGCTACACAGCTCGTGAAGTTCGTATTTGAATCTTGCTGTCCATAGCCCGTTAACACAAACAGAATCGGCAATTATCCGAAGAATTTAGCGCCATAAAAAAGGACTGAGATTAGTCTTGAGTCTTATCTGGGTCGAACGAGCAACTAAATTGTCTTTATCCTGTGGAAACAACGGTTTGCAAAAATAAGTCCTTGTTTGATTTCAAAATAATAAATAAAGGCCTTTACTACCTCAATGTTATGGCGGTCGATTGTGACGTTCTGTCCGATTCATTATGTTTTCATGTCCTCGTTTAGTGCTAAACCCACTACAGCGGCTTCCTATTCGCTACTCGAAAGGATGGTTATGACTTCTCGTTTGGTTAGTAAAAAGTTGATTTATGAATGATTGTATCGCTGGATAGCTTGGGAGTTTTGCACAATCCTATCGAAAATGATGTTAAACATGCCACATAAAAATTCATCGCATTAGCTTTATTGCTATCAAATATTTTGGTGAGGTCGTTGCTGATCTTGGTAGAGCAGCGAGTTCTCCATTGTTATAATGCACATTACGGAGGATTAACCAAAACTAGAAATGGCTCTATATCGGTCAGCTGTATAAATGATGCCAGATGTGGCTTTGAAATCTATATGAATAGGTGGTTGGTATCGATATGGACTTCTTGGTTATAACGGTAGATTTGTAAAGCGTAGTTTTCTTAAAAATCGAATAAAACACTCAAATTTGCATCAAATATTCAAAATTTTTATTTTAATCGATAAATAGGCTTTTGACATTTACGTTTTTAAGACAACTTCATGTAAATGTTGTCCGCGGCTCCGTTTCTCCATTGTTATAATGCACATTACGGAGGATTAACCAAAACTAGAAATGGCTCTATATCGGTCAGCTGTATAAATGATGCCAGATGTGGCTTTGAAATCTATATGAATAGGTGGTTGGTATCGATATGGACTTCTTGGTTATAACGGTAGATTTGTAAAGCGTAGTTTTCTTAAAAAATCGAATAAAACACTCAAATTTGCATCAAATATTCAAAATTTTTATTTTAATCGATAAATAGGCTTTTGACATTTACGTTTTTAAGACAACTTCATGTAAATGTTGTCCGCGGCTCCGTTTCAAATGGTCCATTCGGAAGGTTCAATTTTGCGTCACTTTTTCGAGCAATTCGGCCTGTATTCCACGATTTAAGGAATACTAAGGAAATATAAGGAAATATACCGAGTTGATGTATGTTGCTCTCAATGTTTGTAGATTCGAAATACAAAACCATTGCTTTTAGCCTTAACCTACATCCAAAAAGTCTATGATTCTGCTTACTCATTATTCTTTTAGCCCAGCCCATCATATTTCCTGAAAAGCAATAATGCTGCTCCTTGTAGCAGCTTAGGACCTTCGATAGTTGTTCGGCTGTACCTATTTTGTTAAATTTTGTAACATTCTAGGTGCAGTTACGATCGTATCGTCATTGTGCTTTCCAAGCCGAGTTTTTTTTGTGAGTGCGTAGTTGGCCCAAAGGCTTTTAGATATGGTTGATCATTTTCTTTCTGTAGTTATCGCACTTCAAAGTTCAGTAAGTTAAAACTCCAAAACCAATATCCTCAAATCAAAATCCCTACACCGAAATTTACCAAATCAAAATCCTACATGACCTGTTTTCCGAATAATTCAGAGACTGAGACTTTAATTGCCAACGTAGCCTTGGTGTAGTTCATCATTTTCAAATTTGTTTAAATGTGAACTTAAAGACTTTGAGTGCGGCTTTTTTAAATGTAAAATATATTCTTAAAATGATGTCAAAAAGCTTCTAGTCAAGAAATGCGACTCGTACTTTCAGCGATTTGACTTAAATGTGACCATTTTATTTTGTGTACAATAAAGTTGAGCATTACAGTCTTTAGTGGCCTTGCAGCCTTTCTGTACAAAAAAACAAACTTAATATCCCCAAATTATTGACAAAAAAACATCAATGTAAATGCTGACAGCCTTTTCCTGTACTTGAAAGGTCGATTTTATTTCTTTAAATGTCCTTCCAGAGCCATTAAAACCGACAAATATTGTAACAGTAACCCCTGTATTGCGATTATGTTGCCATTCCCATTTAAATCCCCAAAAACAAGAAACATTTCTTTTCGAGCATCGTCCCTGTTGTTGTCTTGTGTCCTATTGTTTCGTTTCAACCCAGAAACATTACGTATACGCCTCCGATGAGGATTTTTATTGCTCCCTTTAATAATGACGATCCCGCCGCACAGCAGTGTAATATCTTGTGCACATACATTCGCATTCAATTTGGCTTTCGCACATTCAAAGTGGACATGGATAGGGTACGTGTGTAGTACATGTCCTTGTATACCCTCTATGCACCCAAGGAAAGTGAAATATTTTCCTTTGTTTATGTGCGGAATAAACTTTCTTTTGCTGACAATTCCCCCCTTTCGTAACTCGAAAGGCTTTCATTGTTACGATGTCTGTCGTTTTGCCTTCCAAGTGGAAAAGTAAATAAAGGATGCTTCACGTTTATTCTTATGAAATGCTTTTATTGTGTCAAATATTATTTCATTTTCCAGTTCTCGAAGCCCATTTTCCTAAAAAGAAAGCTGAGCGAGTTTTCCGCTTTCCACATGGTCGGGGTGAGAGAGAGAGAGAGAGAGTGAGAATGATATAAAGCGGAAGGATCTTTATGGTGCACTATGAGATGAGTTAAATTGAAAAGTTCCATCTTCATTTGAAGTTGAAACTTATTTATTTGTCTGGGGATATGTGTGCACGACCGCATTCTCCATCGCTCCCTTTGTACCATGGGACGCATCAAAACTTTATCAATTAAACCCGAAATCATTTAATTCAGATACAACTCTTATAGTTGATGAAACTTGTCCCTTAGTTATGGCTTGAATGCGGGTATACATAAGCCGGTAGTTAAACAAATAAATTAATTTTAAAATGTCACATCAAGGTGAAGGTCATAAGTGGGCTGGGATAAATAATCGCATGAAAATCTTATTGATGCGACACACGTTTGTCTTTTGTCTGCATCATTAAGCAACAACACCTACCCGAACGGAGTAGGAGTCTACACATATGAGGATACGAAGGAGGCGAAGCACACCCTCTTATCGATGTTATGCCAATTTGCATTGACATTGATAAATCTCTCAAAATATTAAGATAGCGTTGATTGCGCTCGTTAAAATCAACCAAAAGACACCCAAGTTGACAGGGGCAATATAAGGCGCACGTATGAACCGTGTGTACTGGGTCATACCTAGGCAACTTGTGTAGTGAGCGCTATAAATTATTAGTTTTAATAGATATATGAGGCCTAATGTAAATTATAGAATATAGAACCAACTGAATATTCAGCGACTAGGTCTAAAGTTAGGTTGTTGGTGCTCAAATGAGATATCAAACTCGCATAGGTATGCGTGGGCCGCAACCATGAATTTTGTTTTATAAAAGAATTAGAATATTACATATTTCAAAATAATTATGTAGGGTAGTAGCTCATAGGATTTATATTAAAAACAAAGATATTTTTAAAATCCTCCCACTTTTAGCAAAAAGTTAATTTTAGTCAAACTGTACTATATTTTAAAAATATCAAAACAAGATAGACATTCACCCCTATCGAGATATCCGTTCGGAACAATTTTCGAAACAAAAGTCAATCCCAATCAAAATTAAATTTCCTGTCGGCACAAAATAAAGAAGCATACAATCACGTTCGCTTGAATCCGCAGCAATTCTTCGTCGGACAACTTCGAAAGAAATTCAACGCATAGCTGTCAAAAATTGTCGACTTCGAAATGCTAATAGGAATGGAAACCGAGGCCAATGCGCGATCATGTACGTTACATTTCTTCGGAAGATCTGTTCGAAATGCATAGAGTAACGGATACCTCGATAGGGGTGATTGTCATTGTTTTTAATTCAGCCATATAAAGTTCGACAATATCAAAGTTTTCTTTAAAGGCACGATCCAACAGAAGAAATGAGTGGTCTTGAATACAATGCCTTAGAATTGGAACAAGTAGTCGGTTAAAACCATATCGATTGAAATTCAAATTTACAACTACATTTTTTTTAATCAAAATGCTGTTTGAAGGTAGACTTAAAAAAACACATTCTTCAGAGTCTAAAATATCTAGAAGATATATTTAATAAAATTAATTGGACACCACTTTAAACTGGTACTTTAAATTCTGAGATAAAATAACTGTTTTTTTCGTTGAAAAATATTTATTTTTGTTTATTGCTTTTAAATGAAATCACTTTAAAGAGAAAACTAAATAGAAGTATCGATTGAAAACTATAAAAAAAACATATGCGTTTAATTTCACTATTCAATAGGTATTCTATATGTACAGTACTATATAGTCAAAAGTATGTATAGTGGCAATGGGGTGTCCAATTCAGCTCGCACATTCATTGTCTATGGGTTCAGCACGCAATTTGAAATATTCCCTTCTCTTTTTTGCTCAGATAAAATCTACATGCCCCTTTGAACAGGACTTTCATTTCAATGAATGTGTAGCCAGGCACTTTGTACAGTCGCTATTTTATTTTCAAAACAAATAATAATTTTTAGTGCATAAACAATGCAACCTGATTTGTAAATATTTGTTTTTTCAAGACATGTATGAAACATATAAATTTTCATTCAAATAAGAACCCATTCAAATGTAACCCATTGACAAGTAATCACATTATCATACATCTGTTTTGTGTCCGAGTGACATCACTCGTCAACATATTTAAAACATTAAAAATATAAACAAATTTGCGGAAAGTGCATACGATTTTAAAAATGGCGTCTAAAGTAGATTCGGTTTTATTTTTTAAAAAGATATAATTTTCGAAATTTGTTGAAAATATCTTGAATGCAACAAATTGATTTTATATATTCAGTTAATAGCAGTAAGTAACTCAAACTGGTATTGCTGGTCAAGAAAAGTGTCGGCATAGTCGCTTGAAAGAGTTAGAAATAGCGTTAAGACTACAATTATTGGCACCCCTAAGGAAATTTAAACATTGGTCAACTAGAACATTTTTGTTTGTAGAGATATTTGAATCACTTGTATTCCAGCCTACAAATTATTAAATTCCGTTTTGATTAAATTTAAGAAATAGAGATGTTATTATTTAAAATATATTCAAAATGGGAATTTAAAAAACGACTAAGAATTTTTAAAAAGTTTTAGAACCAGATATATAGACGATCTAAATATCTATTTTTTGCCCATGTAAGGTTTTTTGCAACCCCCAATTTTTGGGGGGGTTTCAACGATTCGCAAAGCGGATTATAGCCTTCTCATATCATTATTATACCCTATCCCATAGGGGTTTATTAGTTTTGATACTAAGTTTGTAACATAGAGAAATAATTTTGCTACATATACCCCAAAGTATATGGATCGACTCAGAATCGCTAGCTGAGTCGAATTAGCCATGTCTGTCTGTCCGTCCGTCCGTCCGTCCGTGTGTCCGTCCGTCCGTGTGTCCGTCCGTCCGTCTGTCTGTTCGTCACCGATTTTTGGGCCTTAAATTTTGAGCTAGGATAATGAAATTTGTTCACCAGAACAAGTGTAAAAATTTTTGAAATCCGCCCACTGCCACGCCTCCTTTTTAGAAAAACGTAATTTTTGGCAAAACCGTAAAGAATTTTAAAAAAGTGTCTGAACAGCATATTTAGAGAATCGTAATATCTATATTTTGTTCATAAAATGTTTTTTGCCACGCCCACTTTTTGGGGGCGTTTTCAATAAAAAACTGTTTTCGGTCAAATTTTAAATTTTTCGAAAAAATTTTTGATGCAGAATCATTAACATTATTAATATGAACATTTCGTCTTTATACCATTTTAACCCACGCCCACTTTTTGGGGGCGTTTTTATATAAAAACCATTTATATACACTACCCCATAACATATGAAGGAGAAAACCTAGTCTTTTGTAGAACCGTAAAAGTGTTTTGTAAGCAGTCTGAAGATTTAGTTGTCACTATATCATTTTTTCTATTTTATCCACATCGTATTTTTAGCCATGCCCACTTATTTTTGGGATTATAGTTTTATGGATAGGATGGGATAGGGTATTCAACGATCCGCACAGCGGATTGTAGCCTTCTCATATGTTTTGTTTTTAGTTTACTTAAACTTGGAAAATATATGGAATTTCTGGGATAGGTTTTTGGACGTCTGGGTAGATTTGTCGAATCGTCTGGAACGGTTATTTTCAATGTTGATTAGGCACGATGGCTCGTTTGGGTTCGTCTTGATCTCGTGTATAATTATGATCGTATGCATACATATATATTCGTGGATATAAGACTTGCGGTTATGTAGGATTTTAGATTTGTCTTATGATGTCACACATGCTCCATGCAATTTCGTGTGGTATAAAATCCCATAGGGGGGTATATTAGTTTTGATACATAGTTTGTAACATAGAGAAATAATTTAGCTACATATACCTCAAAGTATATGGATCGACTCAGAATCGCTAGCTAAGTCGATTTAGCCATGTCTGTCCGTCCGTCCGTCCGTCCGTCCGTACGTCACCAGTTTTTGGGCCTCAAATTTTGAGCTAGAAGAATGAAATTTGGTACACGTGCTCTTTTTTGCTCCCAGCAGAACAAGTGTAAACATTTTTGAAATCCGACCACTGCCACGCCCCTTTTCAGAAAAACTTATTTTTTGGCCAAACCATAAGGAATTTTAAAAAAGTGTCTGAGATGCGTAGTTGGACAATCATAATATCTATATTTCTTTCATTAAAAGTTTCTTGCCACGCCTTTTGGGGGCGTTTTTAATAAAAAACGTTTTTCGGTCGAATTTTAAATATTTAGAAAAACATTTTTGATGCAGAATCATTAGTAATATTAATATGAACATTTCGTCTATAGACCATTTTAACCCAAGCCCACTTTTTGGGGGCGTTTTCTTACAAAAACCGTTTGTATACACTACCCCATAGCATATGCAGGAGAAAAACGATGTTTTTTGTCAAACAACAAACGATTCTGATAAATTGTTTGAACAATATGCTGTGACAATGTCATTTTCTATATTATATTCCCATAAAGCCCACTTTTTGGAAATATTAATTTTAAGGATGGGATGGGATAGGGTATTCAACGATCCGCATAGCGGATTGTAGCCTTCTCATATGTTTTTTTGTACATTAATGAATGCAAATTTTTTTTACTTTTATGAACTCATTGTTCTAGTAAATAAAAAAAAGTTTGAATATTTGAAATTACAACAACAATTTGTGTACAACAACACTATTTGTTTAGAATTATAGCTACTTCGGAGTTTCGGACATTACCAAGTGTCCTCATCAGATTTCTTCCAACAGTGGAGCTAATTGAACGTTCAGTTTTCACTACCTTGTTTTATATTTTGTAATGAAAACTGAACGTTCAATTAGCTCCAATGTTGGAAGAAATCTGATGAGGACACTTGGTAATGTCCGAAGTAGCTATAGTTCAATATTATAGGTCCTTAACCAAAAGCATGGAAATTTCGATTTTTACTTTTTTGTGGCACGTATTTACACGTTTATTAATAAAACAGAGCTGAAAATGAATGTCATAAAACTCAAGGTAATGATATGTGACAAAATTGTTCAAGTTCAAAATAAAAAATAAACTGACTTATTTAAACAAAGGGTTACTGAGAAAATAACTGGGGTGCCAATAATTGTAGTCGTTACACTACCCTAAGCAACAAAGTTTGTTAAAATCCGTTGAATCCGGGCACTGGGACACTTACGTACTTATATACTTACTTAAGTGGGGCTACAGCGAGCCAGAGTGTTGTATCCAGTCGCTCTAGATGTCCTAGCCAATTTAACATCCAACGCGGAGTGACCAGGGATATGTGGCTGTAATGCTCATAGAGTTGGCGGTTAAATCGCCTCCATACCCCATCAGCGCAAAAGGGACCGAAGAATTTTCCGCTCAAAACGAACATCTGCTTTTGATGTAATCCATACTTCGGGGCCGTACCGCAGGACTGGGATAAAAGCGGCTTGTGTGGAATATCCCTCTTGCTTGTTTAGGTGAGGGCTTTATAACTAAATTGACTTCTTAGCCCGACAAAACAGCGGTTGGCAAGAGTAATTCTTCGTTGTAGTTTCTGATGAAATATTCTCAGAGTTAATAGCGAAGCTGTGGAAGACAAAGTCAAAGTTACATCAATCAATGAATAGTTGGTGAGAATCTGCAGAAGTATGAAGATTTAAAGAGTTGTTGAACTTCTTATCCTAAAATCACACTTATAAATAACCGGTCAAGTATTTTGGATTTATGTGAGAATTCATTCTAAAGATTGCGGAATTATGATCCGAAATTTTGTGTCAATTTAGTCCTGCTAATGTTGAGTTATATTTTCAAAATTAGTAGTGATGTAGTCAATTTAGGTAGCCATAATTTGCCGACTAAAGACCCTGCGCCTGGATCTTTATTGAAGTAATAATCAACTTAACTGCTTTAACCTGATGTTTAATCATCGGATTATCTCCACAAATCGTCGGCTGGATGCTGTCTTGTTCAATGTACATTTTTCAAAATGTTGGGAAAACGATTTTTAAAGTTCAGATTGAAAATTTTTGTTTATATCAGATATTTTTTGATTGGTATTGATTTTTTTCTGAAAGGCTTAACAATTTTGTTTATAAAACAAGTCACAGACATTATTTTCCTTTTATGTTGAATTAGTTATAAATTAAAATCGACAAGGAAGTCATTTTGGATATTGAACAAAGTTATATGGAGTTACAAAAAGTTGGTGAAATTTTTGCATGTTGAACAAAAAAATTCAATATTGAACAACAAAGAAAAAAACACAAACATAGAAGAAACATAATGTTGATTATGTTATATATTTAGAACAAAAATAGTTTTATTGCTTAAAGCTGATATTAACGAATTTTGAATGAAACAAGAAAACATATAAATGTTGCAATGTTTTTTTGGAGAGAATCAAAATCATGTGGGTTTAAGTAAAAAGACTTTTTTGTTTCTCAATTCCAATCTTTATATTATAAAAAAGTTAATAAAAAATACATTCTGTTTTAGAAGCCAAAAACAAAACAGTAATTCTTTTTTAGCCTAAGTTCTTATTTTATACTTTATAACTATACGTACTATCGTTACATACAAAAGTTAATACATTTAACTTATTGCATTTAAATTGTGGATATTGGACAAAATAGAAATAATGAAATAGTATTTTTAAAAATATACTAACAATTGTTCGATATAATACAAAAAAGATGAAAAGTGGTTAATTGAACAAAATAGACATGACAAATCGTTAAAAAAGTGTCCTATTGAACAAAACAGTTCTCTGTAACTTGAAAACTAAAAGATTAGGAACAAAATGGTTTGCTCCAAACGAAAGAGCGTCCAAAAATTATGAAGACTGCGTACTTAACTCAATTTTGTAAAAAATGGCCTTTTGAACAAGATAGCATGCAGCCGATGAAATGTTGTGGAACTGGAAACCATAATTAACATTGACATAGTATAGGTTTGCATAGGATAGGAACTTCAAAGATGAGAACAGTATTCACGAACAGAACTTACATGTTGATTATAAAAAATAGCAGATATTTTCCACAGAAAAGTCACCTAAGTGGACGCTTCTTAAGTACAATTAGGGAAATTGCGTCAGATCGTGTGGCTTTTCTTCATTTCAAATTGTTTTGATGCATTTTATAAAGTTCGAAATATTACTTTAATACAGGTTGTCCATTTGATTTTGTGTTTTAGTTAGGAGCCTGTAGTAAATAATAATATTGCAACAGATTATAATATAAATATTTCTGTATGTACTGTATAAGAATTTGTTGGTAACATAACTCAATGGAAAGGAGCAACTGCATACAACTCGGCGACCATCATTCGTGCCAAAAACTGATGGTTAACAAACATTTTCTGGTTTTTTATTTAAAACCACTGAATATAGACAATTTATAATGTGTATTATCTGAATCGGTTTCTGCAGAAGCTTCTGAAACAGGGAAGAGGTAGAAATAATAAGACATTTCCTCCATTATGTGTCCCTTTCGAAAATCTAAAAAAAAAAACTACAAACAGAATTGAAGAGAAAAAAAATATAGCGATACTAACTTTTTACCAAAGATGGCAAGCAAACAACAAGCCAAACATATTGTCATAACATTTATTGAAAATGGTTATCCATCATTTTAATAATAGGGCCTAAAACCAATAATTTCCGTGCAGAAAGAATGTGGCAGAATACAGAAATAATAACTCTCTTATAATTTAATATCTATAATAATCTGCCCAGTTCCTTATTATTCCTTCCTTATTATTCCCCAGATTTATCTGCCTGAGTTACGATTGTCCGTATTCGTTTAAGAAGAAAAATTCTTTTCTTTATTTTTTTAGATGTTTATTCTTTGAGATCTTCTTACAGACTAATTTAAAATTACAAAATTATCCAAACGCACCCGTACTGTTTTTCTGCTGCTCTTATCAAACTTCACGGAGAGAGCGATAAGCATTGCAAGAAGTACCCAAGCCAAGCCAAGCTTGTTGTTCGCAAAAGATGTTGATGCTTCTCCTCTGTTGCTAAGTCATTATCGCTAGCGTCGCTAGTCCGTTGCTAAGTGACTTATCAAGATGTAAATAGTTTGGTGGTTGTTTGGGTCGGTTGCATGACGTAACTCCTGCACTTTTTTGAATTTTTCAGAATTAAGAGGAAACTTTAGAAAAAACTTATAAGGAGCTAAATGCTGACAATATTGATATAAATTGATTTATAGAATGAAATATTGAAAAAAAAAAAAAACACATTTATATCTAGTACGAAATTCAAAACTCCGACGGAACCAGTACATCCGCATGTACAACGGTAAAAAAAGTCACATTTCAGTACACTTCAGGTAGAGATGGGAGAAGGAGCGCATGTTAACTCGCTTTGCGTGTAGAATATGTAACTAGTATTCCCTGGTGGGGCTCAATAATGCGTCCTAATTAATGTGTCAATGTACAACCCCGGTTCCGATTTACATTACAAATTAGGAATTTCTAATTTACCTCGGAAGACATCATCATCGTTGCTATCGTCGTTTGCCACACTCCCCCGTTTCGGGGAGTGTTTCTCTGATTGAATTACTCAAAGAGGCGTAGACGTCCTTAATACAACACGTTTAAATGTACGTATACGAATACATATACTTCTAATGTGTAATAAGCAGGCAATCGCCTAGTATTACTCAGGATTAAGGTTGGATTTTTTGTTTTAAATAATTATGCTTGTTTGTAAAAACAAAAGATGAATTTAATAACGAAGACACCCCGACTCTTTTCGGGGAGAAATTTGCAAAAATTATGATACTTATAGATAGCAAGGTAAAACGAAATAAATGCCAGCACACGAAGGGCATTTTATACCTTTAAGGGGAAAATTCATAAATACCTATAAAGGAAGGAATTATCCTAATTAAATTACAATAAAAAGCAACCATGATTTTTCTAGATAAGCACGCTTAAATAATTTTGCCAACAAAATTGGGATTATTTAAAAGCAAAAAAAAAACAAGCTGAATTATAAAGGTATCTGCATTTTTTATGGGCCGTATATTTATGTCAATTTACGACACGATACAATATTTTACACGATTTGATTATATTAAATTGCTAAAGCAAAGCAAGGGATATCTTTTGTTATTTGCTCACTCCGAAGTATAACCGCTTTATAAAAGAATATCCTTAACAAAAATTTGCCATACAATAATGCTGATATCATCACCTTTTACTAGTTTTTTTAGGTTTCTCTTTTGTCTGCTGGAAGTCATAAGTATTTCTTCATAGAATCCGATATGTTTTCCCAAGTAAATTTTTGGTTGCACCGAAATTTTACAACTTTCCTTCAGAAGAAGAGAGACAGTTTGTCTTTTTTATACATTCATAGGAAAATCCAGAAATGTAGAAATGTATCAATACTGACAACAACAACCAATAGACTGTCTGTGTTAAGTTATATTTTCGACTCAACGAAAGGGAGGTACAATTTAACCCCGATTACGAATGTCAAATTTAAGAAATGTCTTATAAAAGTTGTAAACCTTTAAGTGTTCGTCAGACATTCATTATCGTTTGACAGTGAAATTAGTTTTAAGTGCTGTTATTTGCCGGAATTAATTGCATATAATCAAAGAAAGAATAACGACGTTCGTAAGTTCACTTGGAATGTTGGAATGCTTAGCAGAATATGTGCAGCCAAACATCAGCCATTACTGCAACCATGGAAATACCCTGGGATGGACCAAGCAAAAGGAGCTTGAAAAACTGTGACAACTACTAAGATCCATGTTGTTTTGAACAGACAGAGAATTTGTAGTAACCTACGGAATGAGGCAAGAAGTCGTTCCTTCAAGGATAACAGCAAACGATCCACATAAAGGACAAATTCGCCAACATAGCTTTTTTTGCGCTCACGCTTCTAAAAATAAAAGACGACAGATGACTGTTTGTACAAACTTCTGGACAAAAATTATGAGCGATTACGGAAGAATAATGTTAAAACCGTGCTGGGAAATTTTAAAATAATGGTAAGGAGATAGAAAATCTTTCGCAGTATTGTCGGAAAACAAAGCGTTTACCGCAACACTAGGAACGGACTAAATGTTGTTGACTTTGATGCGAAACGAAATGCCACTATAGCCAGCACAATGTTTCCTCCCTATGATATCCATAAAGGCGTCTACACTCTACACCCACTCAGTCAAAGCTGTCCGGTATGCCTGTTCAGGCCGAATGGCGCGTACTACTAAATCACTACTTTATGACTTATATGTAACTTTCTGTACATTAAATAACAACCTGTGAACTAGCGCTACTCCGTGGCGTAAATTTATTTATTTATATTTAAAATTATGGAGGTTATCATTTAAAGGCTCCGTCAAACAGATATCGTTTTTAACGCCGCGGTAAGATTAATTTACGCGCTCAAAAATAACAGTCGAAAAATGTAAAGCTGCTAATTGCTGAACATCTGCTCTTGTCTTCTCCATATAATTCTGGTTTGAACAGTCACTTTTTGCAAAACTAACAAAAAAAAATGTACTTACCACTTTCATTTCCAATTGGTTCCCAGATCTCAGCCTTGTTTTTGTAATTTTCATCACCCATGTCGTACAAACATGAAAATTTTCTTACGAATTCAATTAATAGTTCCATTTATGTGACAAAAACTACAAAATACTTTTAATACGCAGCGCGTCAAGCCGAATGATGAAAATAATCTGTAATTTCACATAACACCGCTTTTCACCTTCGCGTTGTAACGCCGCTTTGAATATAACGTTGAAAACGCATTCTGTATGGCAAATGCTTTGTGTTTTAGTATAACATAACGCGGCTGTCGAACACGGCGGTAAAACACGGTCTGTTTGACGTGTCCTTAAGTTGTACCTAAAAATGATTATTAGATAGATAGATAGATAGATTCTTTATTTTTTTTTTTCATTTTAAGTAGTATGTACAATGTTTTTGCTTAAGAATACGGACATGACAATTCTGCCGTCTGCCGGATTTGACATTTCGTTAAAAGAACATGAAAAAGAAAATGATATAAACAAATTATAGTTATACGAGTAAGATAATATTATAATAACTTGCAGAACTGAAAGTATTTTCTAAAAGCTATTACGATAGCTCAGTGCATGTTTGACAAATTTAAACAAGGTGGGCCAACCGCGAGCTCTATCTAAAATTTCATAGAGACTATTTAAAGACAGAAAACTTTCTTGGAAATATAAACGTCGGATTTCTTGTAGAATTGGGCACACCGCAATGAAATGGTAAGTATTTTCTACTTCTCGTCTATTGCAAAGATTGCAAATTTGCTGTTGGTTGGATCTATGAGGAATACAGTTCAAGTTCAATATTTCAACCCTGGTTCTGAAAATGGTGCTTATAACTTCAGGCTTGAATTTGGTATTGAAGTAGCTTTCTGCAGTTAACAATTGGTGGTTTAAGTTTTTGTAAATTAATCTGGATGCTGATGATGATGCTCTCCTTAGGTGCTGGTCATAAATGATGTCATCAACGTTAGCAATGATCAAAGCAAATATATCCTGCCATTCGCTTACATTATTTGCAGATAAAGATTCCGCAAGATTTTGTGTTGACGCCATCTGATTCCATTCCCTGAATGGAGAAGCATTGGTCTGTATTAATTGACCTAAAATTGATTTGTGGAGACTGTTTCCACTTCTCTTCATCACTCTTATCAAATAGTCCGAATGAGCTTTCAGATTTCGGATGTTAATAGGTGGAAGCCCCGACTCCACTTGTATGGCATAGGTTGGTGTTGAGTTCGGTAATCGTAGTAATCGTTTGAAGAAATATCTCTGGACAGCTTCAAAACCATCAAAGGAGCTAACTCCAAAGACCTGTACACCGTAGCACAAGCAAGTGTTGACAGTCGCGTTAAACACTTGATATTTTGATGATAGATCAACCTCTTGATTCGCGAAAAATTGAGGCCACATCAAGTTAAGAGCCAACTTAGCTTCACTACATTTTTCTTTCACGTGTTTGCCAAAGTTTAAGTTATATGTGAACAACACTCCGTACTTGAATTCACGTTGAGTTCGGTAATCGTAGTAATCGCTTGAAGAAATATCTCTGGACAGCTTCAAAACCATCAAAGGAGCTAACTCCAAAGACCTGTACACCGTAGCACAAGCAAGTGTTGACAGTCGCGTTAAACACTTGATATTTTGATGATAGATCAACCTCTTGATTCGCGAAAAATTGAGGCCACATCAAGTTAAGAGCCAACTTAGCTTCACTACATTTTTCTTTCACGTGTTTGCCAAAGTTTAAGTTATATGTGAACAACACTCCGTACTTGAATTCACGTACTACATCAATCCGCTCGTTGTTCAGTCGCCACGATTCCTCACGCAGTCTTCTCCTTTGGCGGCTCTCAAAGATCATTATCTTCGTTTTTAGGACGTTGATATGGAGATCCCATTTTTCACAGTACGATTGAAGTCTGTTAATTTGGAGTTGAAGCGTAAAGGGGTTCTCAGCCAACAGTACCAAGTCGTCAGCGTAAAGAAGGCCTTAATGTGGATTCCGGCAAAGCATACGCCTCCAGGGAGAATATTACATATATCATCAATGAACAGAGCGAATAGAATAGGGCTCAAAATGCAACCCTGAGGAACACCTGCAGATGTATCAAACCAATCTGACAACTTAGTACCATCCCATACAGTTGCACTTGATGAAGACAGAAATTTAAGATATAAAGTTAAGAACTTAGTAGATACTCCGAGCAACGCCAGTTTATGAATCAAGGCCTGCCTGTTGACTGTATCAAACGCTGCTTTGAAATCAATAAAACACACATACAACTTCTTGTTCTTTTCAATATGTCTTCTGGCAATACTAGTCAGTGCGAAAATTTGATCCATGGTTGAAAATCCCGAGCGAAAACCAGGTTGAAATATGCTGAGGCGATTGGTGTCTTCCATCCACTTGGAGAATAGTTTCAAATATGTGAATGAGAGCTTACGGAGATTTCTACAATCTTTGTCAAACCATTTATTTTTGGGCATGAACGAGACGTTGTAAGTCACATTGGACAATTCCAGAGACGGAAGAAGACTTAAGTGACGATCCAGAAGCGTTTTATAACGGTGAGCTTTGTTCTCAATCCACCTTAGTTTACGGAAATTGTTTGAATTTGTTTCCTGTACAGCCTCATTGAAATGCGATACAACTGATGATGATTATTAGTAACGCCGAATGTGTTAAGTAAATCTATTAAGAAATTTTTAGGAAATATACTACTATTCAAGTTTCGTTATTTGCCTCTTTGATAAATAAAGGTGTGTTTGTAAAGACCTCCGTATGTAACTTACTAAATTATGTTGAAATTCTTTGTCACATTTAAAGAAGATATTAATTTTAGAAATTAACCTTATAATAATTTGTAAGCGAAATATTTAGTGCCCAGCATTCCTACATAGGTCTTCGCCATCTCAGATACATAATTTAATCAAAATCGTTTTCAACATAATCATGTTTTTTCAAAACTATTTTGTGGGATGTATCGATAAAAACCTCTCCATAGGAACTTTAGAACCACAAACATCCACTTGATATTTAATTACGACGTCAAACATAAATATTTTTTTAAAAACTACATTTTTGTACTCATGGTACGTTAAACATACAAATTTATCAAAAACTCAACCCCTAATTTTCGTAACATTAAAATACTTTTCTACACCCCCCGAATTGGGAAAATTAAAATTTTAAAATATATCAAAATAATTATGTTTGTTTGAAAAAAATTCGATAATTAACATTTTTTGGGTTTTTGGTTGTTAAACATAAACACAATTTATTTTTCATGTTTGATTTTTACATGCCTTTTAACCATTGATGTAAATTCATCATAAAATTAAATACAATTTCTTTGTTATTTCAGGTAAGCTCAAATAATGCCTAAGGGTGCTACAAAAATGTTGGTATGCCAGATACATTAACAACATCACATTAGAGGTCGGTAAGCAAAATAAATTTTCCTACCGTTCAATTCAGCCAATCGAGAGCCTTTCAGATAATTTTTATATATATATATACACAAGCAAATTTTAATGTAGATACAAAGGATTATAATTAAGTGTTTCTACTTGACTAAAAATTTCTGATAATTTCTTCAGTGCTCTTGCAATATGTACACATCATTGAATAAAAGGTCCGAAATCACTCCCCAGATAATTAGAAGAGTTTTGTGTTTGGTGATGATATGAAACTCAGCAACTGAATCGAGTTTAACGATTAATTAATTAACGATTAAATCTTTAAAGAAAGGTCATGAGCAGAAAATTTATTACATAAGCGTGACCATATCCGACGTATCAATTTGTTCTCTAGAAAATAAATCATTTTAACACAATTTTATGTCCTTTGATTTCTTTTTAATAGAAGAATGAGTACGTGAGAGAATATATTAGGAATCACGACCTAACCTTGAATAATAACTTTTATTCAAATATTTAAAGCAGTTCCTTAGAATTTCATCTTTTCTATACCCTCTCCTATATATCGAAACTAGTATACTCCTAGTTTTGATATATAGATTGCCTTAAAGTATATGGATCGTATCAGAATCGCTACCTGAGAGATTTATCCATGTCTGTCCGTCCGAATAATGAAATATGATACTCGTACTCATTGTTGCTACCAACAGAGCAAATGTAAACATTTCGAAATCCGCCCACTCCCACTCTCATTTTTTCAGAAAAACGAAATAGTAAACAATTTGGATAAAATGTCTGCACAAGATAGTAAGACAATCTTAATATCCATATTTCTATATAAAGTTTTTACTTTTTGGGGCATTTTCAGTAAACGAAAAAACGGTTTTCGATAATTTTTTTTAAATATTCAATGCAAATACTTTGGTAGTATTAATAAATAATTAATAATAATAAATAATTTTAGAAGCCATTCATTTTGGCTTTATTGGAAGGATAATTTTATGCCATTAATATTTAAATATGATTTCGGGCATGTGGCCTCCGCGGCTAGTTCAAATAAAGCCAAGTCTAGAGGTCCAATTTTCAACCACTTTTTCGAGCATTTGGGGCCGTATGTTGGCTTCCAAGTCCCCTAACGTTTCTGGTTTGTTGGCGTAACTTCACATATCCCTAAAGAAAATAATCCAATGGTGTCAAATCACACGATCTTGGTGGCCAATGGACAGGTCCATTCCGCAAAATTATGCGCTCATCGAATTTTTTTCTTCAATAAATCGATTGTGACGTGCGCTGTGTGGCATGTTGGAACCACATCTCATCCACATTCATGCCATCCAATTAGGGAACAAAATAATCGGTTATCATGGCTCTATACCGGTCTCCATTAACGGTAACTGACTCTCCAGCATCATTTCGAAAAAAAAGTGTGGCCCAATGACTCCACCAGCCCATAGAGCACATCAAACAGTCAGTTTTTGTGGATGTAATGGCGTCTTTAGTGTCTCCTGTGGATTCTCTTCACTCCAAATGCGGCAATTTTGCTTGTTGACGTAGCCATTCAATCAAAAATGAGCCTCATTAGTGAACTAAATTTTGCGATGAAAATCAGTATCAAGATCAATCTCATTTTCGGCCCATACACCAAAATCAAGAGCATTGCATGGTCTCGCGGCTTTAATTGTTGCACAAGCTGGATATTGTAAGGTCGTAAGCCAAGATCTTTGCGCAAAATCTTCCATAAAGTTGATGGAAAAAGCTCCAATTGATGTGCACGGTGGCGAATCGATTCATTCGGGTCCTCTACAACACTTTGCTCTACAGCGGCAATTGTTTCTTCGGTGCGCACTGTTCGACGTCTCTGCGGATGCGTATTATCACATAGAGTAAACGTAGTGCGAAAACGATCCATGGTTAACCGAATTAATTGCTCAGATGGACGAACAAGTTTCATTATGCGGTAAACTTCGCGAATTGAACCATTATTTTCGAAATAAATTTGCACGATTTGCAAGCATTGTTCATTTGTCAACCTGTTCATGATAAAATGGCAAACCAAACTGAACATAAATGACATTAGAGTTGCCCGATTTGACCACAAAATGTCAGTTTTATCTCTACTCTAACCTCCAACCTCTAAAAAAACACCCTTTCTGTATGAATTATTTCGTTATTAGATCATTCTAACCTACATGATGAATATTACTACATTAACAAATAACTTTTTTTTTCAGTGTTCATTTTTGTTGTATTCATGTAAAAGCTCTTTCAATTTTATTAAATATAGCTTAATTAGTTTTTTAATGGAATTAAAAGGCCCCCCTGCTCGTTGATGTATGTGCGGCATCTTACCAAAAAATTGTTCATTACTGCTTGGAGAGTTGAGACAGGAATAGCCGCAATTGTTTCTCGAATGGATTGCTTTAGTTCATTCAAATTTATTTGTTTTGCTTTGTAGACTTCTTGTTTGCAATAACCCCACAAGAAAAAATCAGGTGCAGTAAGATCATTCGACCTAGGGGGCCAACGGAATGTGAAGTTTCTGGATATCAGCTTATTGGGAAATTTTGCTGAAACCACACAGAGTTGAAAGAAATTCTCATTGCGCGTAATTCTGGATAGAAAAACTCTCTCAACATGCTCAAGTAACGGTCTTCAGTAGGCGTAAAAACGGTCACACCGCGTTTTCTTGGAAGAAGTAGGGCCCGATAATGCAGCGTGATGAAACTGCACACCACACTGTGACCCGAAGTGGATGCAATTCCGTCTAATGGAGTATCTGTGGGTTGGAAACACTCCAAATTCGACAATGTTGTTTGTTTATGTTGCCGTTTAAACCATTTGAAGCATCTTCTGGCAAGATTCCAAGCGAGTCGACAAGTCTGGTGCGTTCAGTTTGTTGGCCATTTGAATTTTATATGAGAATAAGTCCAAATTATTGTCCATAATTGACTGCAATGACTGTCTGCTTATACCCATTTGAGCAGATAAGCTTCTTGTCGAAACTCTTGGATTGTTTTGTATGGCAGCAGCTATAGCAGCGATTGTTTCCTCCGTCAGAACTGAAGGGTTTGGATAGTAAGGTCTTCTTTCAAGCATGGGACCTCGGAAAAATTGTTAACAAGTTTCATTATGGTCCATCTGATCTGAGGATTGCCGCCAAACATGAGTCTATACTCTCGTGATAGCGGCTGACAATCCAAACTATTGTTTCAGTGTCCCAGTTATCCATTTTTGGTAAATCTAAAAATCAATCTGCAAAATAAAAAAATTTACCAGATTCAATAAAACAAATTATTAACTTTTTTTTGGTAGCGGCTTTCATCAGCCGTATAAAGCATATGCCATAGCTTATCACATATTATATTCGTTAGTACGAAAATGTTGAGCTAGGATAATGAAATTCGATATATAAACTCTTTGTTCATGAACTCAGTACAGACAGACGATTTTAGTTAAACGATAAGGAATGTTGATCAAGTTTCTGAACAAGGATGCTGTTCACCATTTTTGCAAGAAATTTTGATGGGCGATTATTGTTTTTGCCCCCGCTAAACGACTAACAAAATCAAAATCACTTGTTCCATATAAAAAAAATCTGTTTATAAACATTATGGAAATTCTCGACTAAAGAGTCATTTTCAAAAATAAATACTGTTATTTGTACTTTTGCTAAAAAAGTGTCTATGCAGCAAATAAATGATAACTTTTATAAGGTTTATTACCAATTTCTATCAAAATCATTGGAGCTATTTCTGAGATAAGTTTTAAGGATTTCTTCGTCTGATTTTGATATGGTTCATGCTTCAGCACCGAAGAGCAGATATAGGATGATCAGAGTCATATAGATTTTCTCCTTTGTAGTTCGAGTAAGTGTTTTTTTACTAAATTGTCTTCTTATCCTAAAGAAATAGCGGTAATTATTCTTCTTTTGATTTCTGACAAGATGTCGTTGTAAGATTCAATAGCGAAGTCGTGGTAGACAAAGTTCCTTTTTACCTCAATGTTGTATTTGTCGAAAGTTGCATAGATATAGATTATGTTTCTTCATTCTGGTTGACAGCATATAACGGGTGATCCAAGTAGAGTTATTTTTTTCAAAGCCTTTTTTGACAGATCACGTGTGAGTCGTGTCATGGTGTCATGTTATTTTTGCTTAGTTTTGTTTGTCATTTCATAATGGAAAGACTTACGCGTGAACAACGTTTACAAATTGTTCGACTTTATTATAAAAATTCACGTTCTGTGAGGAATGTGTTTCGTGCACTTCGCTCAACTTATGGTCAACATAATCGGCCTACTGAGCGTACTATTCGCAACACCATCACCCATTTTGAGACCCAGCATTCATTATTGGATAATATTCGACCGAATAGACCACGTGCAGCACGCTGTGAAGAAAATATAGCGGCCGTAGCTGAGAATTATGAAATTATGCCGGCGCGAACGTAACCGTCAATGGCGACCGTTATCGTGCCATGATAACCGACTATTTGATGCCTGAAATTGAAGCTCGTGATCTCGGCGACATTTGGTTTCAGCAAGACGGCGCCACTTCCCACACATCGCATCAATCAATGGACTTATTGAGATAACATTTCGGTGAGCACATAATTTCACGTTTTGGACCGGTCGATTGGCCACCAAGATCGTGTGATATCACACCGTTAGACTTTTTCCTGTGGGGATATGTAAAGTCAAAAGCTTATGCCGACAAACCCGCTTCGATTCAAGCCTTGGAGGAAAACATCACGCGTGTCATTCGCCAGTTACCAGTCGAAATGCTCGAACGAGTGATCGAAAATTGGACTCAACGGATGGACCATCTGCGACGTAGCAACGGCCAACATTTGATAGACATAATCTTCAAAAAATAAATGCCAAAGAATGTTCTTTCAAATGATAATAAACATTCTCCATTAAATTTTAATTTTCTGTGTTTTTTTCTTTAAAAAAGTAGGGAACCTCGAAATGGATCACCCTTTCCTTAGTTTGCACTCGTTTATTGCCAAACCCTTATTATCCGCTTCCTTGTTTATGCCAACAAACGCAATTATGACATCTCGTTTTGGCAGTATTTTGGTATACTGCCAAAACTTGTCCGTCTAGACAGACATAGCTCAGTATAGTTCGTCCCTATAAATGCTGTCGTATGCAGCTTTGAAATCGATCCATATATGGTGGATATCGATTTGGACTTCTTGAGTTTTTTCCAGGATCTGCCTAAGTGTGAAGATTTGATCAGTTGTAGATTGCGTCCTGCCCTAAAACCGGTCTGATATGATCAGGTTGTTGATTTCAGGTGTTCACCCATTACGGAAGATTGGGTTTCGTATGCGATATTATGAAGAGGTAGTCTCTGTAGTTGGCGTATTTCAAAGGGTTTTTTTTTCGTTAATCGGATAAATTATACTGAGGTTCCATTCATCATGCATGACCAAATTATGCTTATGAGTTATATAGTTCCCAAATTATAAAATTAACTTGACTCCGTTTAAATAATAATCTTAAGAGAAGTCCATGAGAGCCAACACTGATCATAACACCATTACCGAATAGATTTCACGCAGGATCGATTGTTTGATGATTACTTTATCGTGTTGTACTTTGTTTCATTCTGTGTCCATTGTTTCGTTCCCAAAAATAAGAGGAAAAGGGGTTGCTTTACTTACTACCCAAAACGCCACTATCAAGCTACCTAATTAATTGTTTTATGTGTCGAACTATACTCAACGTGAACGTCATCTCGTTAAATATCAATTTCAATAGAGACTAAGTTGATTTACCATCAACAACCCTGAACCCCTTCACCGATAGCACTTTATCCTCTCATTGGAAATATATTTTTGGTAATTCGACCTAAAACCTACCGGTCCATTTCTTCGATACGGTAATGTTTCATGTAAAATGAGAAGATTACTTTACTTTTGTATCCCTGGTTGATTGGTCCAAACTTACCCGGGATAGGGAAATTACCTCTAATTGGTGAATGCAGAAATCGAGAAACCTGGACGATATCCCAAGCTTCGTAGTACCCTAAATTATATGATTTTAATATTAATAACCAATTTGTGCGTATGTGAGTGTACAAAGTTACGCATCCATAACTCACATGGTCTATGTACTTTGCTTCAACTCATGATGCCTTTGGGAAAATTCGGCCAATCACAAAATGTTGGTAATTAACTTTTGCCTTAGATACTTCTACGTAGATATGTTGTACACATTTCGTGACACCAAATAGGGGCGGCTTTTAACTCTCTTCTGGGGTTCTCCTACACAAATGATTTATTTGTCTAAAACAACTCCCAAAGATAATTTTACGGAATTAGTAAAAAACAACCCTGGTATCAAAATTACCGCTATAAGAAAGTTTAAACAGGCTCCGTTGCTTTTACGTCGTCCCATAATGATTTAAGGAAATTGAGTCCTTTGTTTGGGCCTAATACGCGTGGTACACACCTGTGTAAGAAATCTATTAAGGCGATTGGTGCGAGGGTGTAGGAAATGGGTTTCGTATTTTTTTTTGTTGTAAAAAGTATTCTCAGCTTTGTACAGACTGCCTGACTTGTTGGCAGATGATTTATTAGAAACGGATGTTAGATAACGCTTGTGTTAGATTGAAATTTATTTCATCCTTTGAAAAACACAGCGTAGTTGTCTTAATTTCTGTTAAAATATTTATTCAACGATAAATTACATTACCTTGGTAGGCGTTTCTGTTCGTGGGTGTTAGGCTGCTTTTTATATTGGATTTGAAATCAGGATTATAACAATACTCTGAACGGGATGATTTATTGTAAATTACCAAATTACGGACTTGGTGCCATTAACAAGAAACTAATCTCGTGCCTTATGGTTTTTCTGAAGCGTAAAGATAAATTGACTGAAATGTACATTTTCATTTGGTCGTGAGAGTGTATTGAAATGGTTCTTCTATTTATGCTGACATCTATTGATAGCCTTATATATAAATAAGATCGTCGTATTGCGTAGGAGTATATAAATCTGAAATAACCAACGCCACTTAGACAGTGCTACTCTTCGATGTGTAATTTTGTCGATTTTGTACCTCTCCCATTAGACATTTTGTTAACATACTTGTCAAGAGCCTGAAATAAAACATAAAGAACATAAGTCGATTAAAAGATTTTGTACTAGTCGCCCGGTTTATACTTACTTACTTACTTACTTAAGTGGCGCTACAGTCCGGAATGAACCTGGGCCTCAACCAACATGCCTCTCCAATTAGCCCGGTCCTTAGCTAACTGCCTCCAGTTGCGCACTCCAAGTTGGTTGAGGTCGGTTTCCACTTGTGCGCGCCACTTAAGGCGAGGTCTTCCTCTACTGCGTCCGACGTCTGGCTGGGAATCGAAGACTCTGCGAGCCGGGGTATTGGTGTCCATTCGTTCTACATGTCCTAGCCATCTTAAACGTCCAATGCGGAGTTTTTTGACCAAGGGCATGTCGCTGTACAGCTCGTATAGTTCTTGGTTGAATCTTCGTCTCCATAGCCCGTCAACGCAAACGGGACCGAAGATTTTTCGAAGAATTTTCCTCTCGAATCTACCAAGGATTTCTTCATCCGCTTTTGATACGGTCCATGCTTCAGCGCCGTAGAGCAGGACTGGGATGATCAGGGTCTTATATAGGATCTCCTTAGTAGTTCGAGTGAGGGCTTTACTACTAAATTGCCTTCTTAGCCCGAAGAAACAGCGGTTGGCAAGAGTAATTCTTCGTTTAATTTCTGACGAGATGTTGTTGTCAGAGTTAATAGCGGAGCCGAGGTAGACAAAGTCCCGTACTACCTCAAAGTTATATCTGTCAATGGTGACGTTCTGTCCAATTCGTCGATGTTGTGTGTCCTTTCGTGTTGACAGCATATACTTAGTCTTACCCTCATTTACTGCTAAACCCATTTTCGCCGCTTCCTTCTCTATACTAGCAAACGTGGCTATGACATCACGTTGAGTCCTACCAATGATGTCAATATCGTCAGCGTATGCTAGTAGTTGCACCGACTTTTGGAAAATTGTGCCTCTGGTGTTGGCTTTGGAGTTTTGCACAATTCTCTCAAGAATCAGATTAAAGAAGTCACATGACAGCGCATCGCCTTGCCTAAATCCTTTTTTGGTATCGAATGTGTCGGTGAGGTCGTTTCCGACCCTGATGGAGCAGCGAGAATTCTCCATCGTCATCCTACACAAACGGACGAGTTTGGGCGGTATACCAAAACTAGACATGGCTCTGTACAGTTCGTCTCTATAAATGCTGTCATATGCGGCTTTGAAATCGATGAATAGGTGGTGGGTATCGATTTGGACTTCTTGAGTTTTTTCCAGGATCTGCCGAAGTGTGAAAATTTGATCGGTTGTGGACTTTCCTGGCCTAAAACCACACTGATAAGGGCCAATCAGGTTGTTGGTAAACGGTTTCAGGCGTTCACATATTACGGCAGATAGGATCTTGTAGGCGATGTTGAGGAGACTTATGCCTCTGTAGTTGGCGCAGTTCAAAGGGTCTCCTTTTTTGTGGATCGGGCAAACGATGCTGAGGTTCCATTCTTCAGGCATATTTTCATCCGACCAGATTTGGCTTATGAGTTGGTGGATGTTACTTACCAAGTCATCTCCGCCGGCCTTATAGAGCTCAGCGGGAAGGCCGTCATTTCCGGCAGCCTTATTAAGCTTGAGTTTAGATATTGCTATCCTCACTTCACTCAGGTCGGGTGGTTGGCAGTTTTCGCTGCCGTTGCCAATATTGAATGGTTCGTTCTGCCTGACAGCGGAATGTTGTTCGTCATCGCCGTTTAACAGTCTGCAGAAGTGGTTCTTCCATATCCTCAGCATCGACTGTGTCTCAACTACAATATTTCCTTGTTCATCTCGACAGGATTCTGTTCGAGCCTTGTATCCTTGGCTTTGACGTTTTACACTTTGGTAAAACTTGCGAACATCGTTCCTGGAGTGGCACCTCTCTATATCCTCGATCGCGCGCTTTTCTTGCTCTTTTTTCTTCTTGCTGAAAAGCCGATGTTCTTCCCTTCTTCTTTGCCTATAGAGCTCAATGGCAGCTCTCGTCTTCACCTGCAGCTTAGCCTTGTAGGCCTCGTTCTTGGCTGCGAGCATCTGTCGGCATTCCTCATCAAACCAGGGGTTTCTTGCTGGTGGGCGCGAGAAACCTAGCACATCAGTTGCGGCTGATCTAATGGCCTGTTGGCATCGTTGCCATTGCTCTTCGACATTCGATGCTTGTGGTATGGTGTTAATCGAGAGGTTAAGGGATACAAGTTGTGCGAAGGTCTTGGCGGTCTCTTGCGATTGCAGTCTTCCGACATTAAATTTTTTCACAGTATTTCTGGATTGTTGTGGCGTGGTGGATATCCGCATTCTTACCTTGGCTGCTACAAGGTAGTGATCCGAGTCGATGTTAGCTCCTCGGAATGTTCGGACATCCAAAATACTGGATGCGTGCCTCTTATCCATCGCAATGTGATCAATTTGGTTGACCGTTCGTTGATCTGGAGACCGCCATGTCCCCTTATGGATATCGAGGTGAGGAAACCGTGTGCTGGCTATAGTGGCATTTCGTTCCGTAGCGAAATCAATTAGCCTAAGTCCGTTACCAGACGTGTTGTCGTGTAGGCTATGTTTTCCGACAATACTTCTAAAGATGTCTTCTCTTCCTACCTTTGCGTTAAAATCTCCCAGCACGATTTTAACATCGTACTTCGGTAGTCGCTCATAGGTTTTGTCGAGGAGCTCGTAGAAGCAATCCTTAGCTATATCATCTTTTTCTTCCGTCGGAGCGTGAGCGCATATAAGGCTTATGTTGGCGAATTTGGCCGTGATGCGGATTGTTACTATGCGTTCGCTAATGTCTTGGAAACATAAGACTTCTTGCCTAAGTCTGGCACTTATAACAAATCCGCATCCGAATAGTCGCTGTTTCTGCTCACTATAACACGGTCCGTAGTATATGTCACAGTTTTTCATCCTCTTTTTGCCCGGCCCATCCCATCGTATTTCCTGGATGGCAGTAATGTCTGCTTTGTAGCAGTTTAGGGCTTCCGCTAGTTGTTCGCCTGCACCTCTCCTGTTTAATGTTCTCACATTCCAGGTGCAGATACGAACGTCGTTGTCCTTTTTTCGTTTAGCAGGGTCGTCAACAATAAAATCCGTCCTTTCCGAGGCTATTGGTTGCTTCGTAACCATGCTTTTTTTCTGTGGGTGGGTAGTTAGCCCAAAGCACAACCCCCAACCTGGAGGGCCAGTTCCAATTTATTAGATACCCCTAGGACACGGGGCCATCAGTATCCACTATGGGATTGAGCGCTGCCGTTGGCCTTTCGGTTCATCCGCCACCATCTCTGTTCAAGGGGCCTGACTAACCCTTGAAATTCCTAGACAACCTGTTGTCCGAATATGTCAGAGCAGCTCATCTAGGTTCGCCTGGGACAGCAGGCCGGGTATTCTTCCGTGCCATTCTCACCAGGGTGTTTATAGTGTTGCTGTTTTTCGTCGTGTTATCAACACTCGCACTTATCGTTTAGCAAGTCAAATCCGGTTGGATGAGACCAGTACCCGATGGTTACCACTTGGAGGTAAAGATAAGCACATTTGATGTGTAGTCAGAGTTGCAACACTATGCATTGCCAAGTTAACGCCAATCAGAGTCTACCCTCGTTCTACAGCACCCAACCAGCCCGGTTTATACTTCTCTATCGAAAAGCTATCTTAGAAAAACGATGGAAACATTCGTTAAAACAAAGGTCTAACTTTTTGCATTCAGGTCACCATGATCTATGATGTAGACTTACAAAAAAAAAAAAATATCAGCCTTCTCTGAGAAATCCATAGGTTTTCGAGAATTTTGACAGCTTTTTCTTTAATCCTGTTTGACCCTTGCGGAACCCCCAACATTTTTCTTTAACACTTAGCTCATGTCTGATTTGACAGATAATTAGTTTCATCCTTCCGCTGAACGAATATGGTTGTGTATACGCTTGAACAACGCTGGGAAATATTGCGACATTACTTTGAAAATCATGGTAATGGTGCAGAATGGAAGAAGAGAAGCACCGTCAGCTCCGTATGTTCATTATCTTGTGAAAAACGTGAAAGAAACTGGCATCCTCATCGATAAACCAAAGCGTGAAAAGCCAAAAACAGTGCGTACACCCGAGAATATTGCTGCTGTGTGCGTGAAGCGCCATCAACATCAATTCACCGTCGTTCTCAACAATTGAACATTTCGGAGACATCATTGAGACGAATTTTGCATAAAGACCTTGGTATGACGCCATACAAAGTCCAATTGGTTCAGGACTTGAAGCCAACTGACCATCGACTTCGAGAAGATGCCGATTTTGCCAAAAAAAAATCATCTTTTCAGATGAAGCTCATTTTGATCTTGGCGGGTATGTACACAAGCAAAATTGTCGCATTTGGGAAAAAAGAAACCCGCACGCATACATTGAAAAGCCGATACACCCAAAACGAGTCACTGTTTGGTGCGGATTTTGGTCCAGAGGCATAATTGGGCCTTTTTTCTTCGAAAATGAGCAAGGAGTGGCCGTTACAGTCAATGGCGATCGTTTTCGGGCCATGTTGAACGAATTTTTGTTCACAAAAATTGAAGAGGAGGATATTGGCAACATTTGGTTTCAACAGGAAGGCGCTACGTGCCACATAGCCGAAGCTACACTCGATGTTTTGCACCCTGTTTTTGAAGATCGCATTATCAGCCGCAGAGCTGATGTCGTTTGGCCACCTCGGAGCTGCGATTTGACACCGTTGGACTATTATTTGTGGGGTGTCGTAAAAGATAAGTGTTGCGCCGACAAGCCAGAGACAATTGACGCTTTAAAGGACAATATTCGTGAAGCCTTTGGTGAAATACAGCTGCACACAATCGATAATGTGCTTAAAAATTGGACCGATCGTATAGGCTACTGCATGGCCAGCCGAGGCAGCCATTTGAATGAAATTATTTTTCATTATTAACCGGATGGATTGTACTTTCAAATAAAAAAATAAATTTGAGAAAATATTCAGTAGTTTTTTTTTATAGCATTTTGGCGGACCCTTTATGTAGCGTAGGAGGTTTCTGACACTGATATTAGCCAGATCACCTAGATTATCGAAGCAGTAAGTCTCCCAGAAGAAGTTTCCATTTTACTAAGAGAGCCGGAAAAGAGCAAAGAAAGTGAGTAATACTCTCCTAATCGTCCAGGCCTAGTCTTTTGCATGTAGGCCAATAGGACAGTGTCCTGTGAGTGCACCGATGGAGATGGAGATCAGATGGAGCGCTTCTGGTTAAAACTAGGCCAGAGTTGCTTGGATATATGGCACGTTGTGCCATTTATCCATCTGCGGTTTGCTTTCTTGATCGCATCTTGCTTGATCAGTAATTTACATGTAGCAAGGGGCATACCTAACATATCCACTGGTGGTAGAATGTCAAGGGTAGTGCTCTGTCTGGCAAGTTCATCTGCCTCTCAATTCCCTGCTATACCTCTGTGGCCCAGTCGGCATTCGTGGCTGGTTTTGAATTGAACGAGATTGCTTCCAGGGATTTGATTGCCGCATGACTGTCGTTGAAGATGCTAATATTTAGACCCATCCGTGAAGATGTGAATCGAGTTATTGGTTTCGATCGAATCCGAGTCCCATTCTAGGCGACTGGGAATGGTTGACCTGAAGTTATGCTCAAAACTGAGTTGGGTAGTGGTGCGATCTGTGTTTTCTGTATAGTAAAGGTGATTCAGAATCATTGTGTGTTCAACCTGATTGGGTGTCCATTGCGACGAGGCTCTCAGTCTCACAGCTGCACAGGCTGCGGTCTGGTTGCCGTATATGTCTTGGGGCACTTGATGTAGGATAGCATCTAGGGCTGCGGAGGGAGTTTATCTAAGAGCTCCGCTAATGCATATGAAAGCTGATCTTTGAACTTTACCTAGTAGGTTTCGGATGGAGGATGTTTCTAAAGCAGTCCACCAGACTATGACATCATACAGAAGTATGGGTCTAATGATAAACACGTAAAGCCAGAAAGAGATATGTGGTTGCATACCCCATTTCTTTCCGATTACAAGAGTATAAGGCTACAGTGGCTTTCTTAACTTGTTCTTGGATGTTTGCTTTCCAGTTCAGTTTTTTTATCCAAAACCAGACATAGGTATTTGGCTGATTCTGCGAACTTGAAAATGACGCCATTTAGTTTGGGAGGGTCCATGTGCGGCATTTTGTATTTCCTGCTGAAAAGGACCAATTCGATTTTTTGAGGGTTAGCGCCGAGTCATCCGCGTAGGCAATCACTTTGCACCCCTTTCTTTCTAGATTTACTAGTAGCTTGTTGACCACTAGATTCCAGAGAACAGAGACAGGACGCCCCCTTGTGGGGTGCCACAGCTAACGGATCTGCATGCAGATGAGATGCCAAGATTAGTGTTAATAATTCTGCCTATGGGTATCTGATTTATTAGCACTCCCAGCGAGTCATCATCATTTAAATCAGAGAGTACATTAGTAATTGCTTCTGCTTTGACATTGTTAAAAGCTCCTTCTATATCAAGAAAGGCAACTCTAAGTGAGTGTTCAATTAAGCGTACCAGTGAGTGAAGCGCTGTTGCAATTCAACCTACTTACCTTTGTAGTACGCATGTTGGGAGTTGGAGAGTGCGGTCGGTTCAATACTGTTACGGAGGTGAAGATCAATTGATCTTTCTAATGTTTTAAGCAGAAAAGAAGATAGACTGATCGGACGGAGATCCTTGATATGAGAACTCTTTCCTGATTTGGGGATGAATACAACCTCTACTTCTGTCCATGTATTGGGGATATGTACTAACCGTAGGTATGATACCATCTCGTCCAGGCGATTTAAGCGGTTTGAAGCTCTTAACGGCCCAAAGAAGTAATGTTGGTATGTGGAATGGATGTACCGAACAGCTCTGGTTCTGTATCCATGGGTTGGGAGGAGCTACCAGGAAAGTGGGTGTCCAGAAGCTAGTCAATGGTGCTCGAGGTTGTCCATTGACCATCTGGTTTGAGTAGGTAGCTAGATATAGGTGGATTGGTGGAGAAGATTTTGCGGAATCTAGAAGCATCTGAGGTTTCTTCTATCTTGCCACAGAAGGTTCTCCAGGATGCTCTTTTTTCCTTCCTCAACCCACTTTTGTAAGTTTTGAGAGACAACTTGTATAGGTCCCAATCTAGTATCTCTTTGGAGATCTTGGCTTTGTTAAAAAGTTGCCTGCATTTTTTTCTAAGGGTGAAGAGGAGTTCCACCATGTTGGCTTGGCCTTCCCACGAGGCCTTCTAATAGGACATGCTGGCTATCTTGCATCGCTCGTCGCTCGTCGCTCGTGAGAGGGTTTCCGATTCTGAATTGTTACTTGATTATACCAAGGAATAAAAGAGAAGTTTGTTGGTTAAAATTTCTCTTGAAAGTGACCAGTGTTTTTTTTTTTGGGTTCCTAAAAACCATCTTTTCTGGGGCAGTATCATCCAGGGTGAATTGGATGTATCTATCGTCTGACAAGTAGTGCTCGTTAGAAACTCTTGAGTTTCTAATCAGGTCGATTCTTTAAATGGCTCAAAAACAGCCTACTCTTAAAATAAATTTTATTGTCGACAGTAAAAAGTCAACTCTCCGCAAAGTAGCTTTCAGGACTGTGTTCCATTTTCAGTTTGTTTTTAAGATCTTCATGAGGATTTTTACATCTTAGTGGAGACCTTCCTATATATTTAACAATGTTGTCTCCCTATAGTTATACATTGTTTTTTTTTTTTGACACTAATGGAGCTGATATTCGAGTCATTTAACATGATTTCCAAAAAAAAAACAATTGATGGTTCGGTTTAAACTAATTTACATAGATTAATTTATTTTAATGCTAACCCATCAATAGTTTAGTTTACTATATGCTTAGGTAATAGTTTTTTTTTAAAGGTTTAACAAATGTTTGTTTACGGAGTTTGGCTTCTCTTTATCATTCGCAAAGTGTCGATTTCAAAGTCTAGTTAAACAACAACCTGATAGACACATGATTATTGCGCATTAGATCCAAGAAAACAAAAACTATTTTATTTCGCATGTAACGCAAGTTAGTATCTACAGCCATTATTCGTGTATATATTTCATGCGTCATACGTTTTTCGTCCCTTGTTTAAATGCCTTAAACCATGACAGGCGGAATTATTTTTAAATTAAGAAAAAGTGGAGCTGTTACTAGACAATTTTTCTTCAAATATCATGCAAGACCTTGACTGACACACTCAAAAAGAAAGAAAAGCCCCTCGGACAAAGAACTTGTGAAAGTCTTAGACAGTTTATTGCTATGCTGAACATCCGTCTATCATTAATTATACGAGTTGGGTATTCAGATGAGTTAAGAAATGTCATGCGAAGGACTTAATATAAATAAAAGTCTCATACATGTCAAAAAAGGATATAAATCTTTATATACCTTCATGCATTTTCTTAAATACAAACAAAGGATTCCAAAGGAAAGTCTTTAAAAATACTATTGTTTGATAGAATTAAGATGCTGCAAGGCTTCCTTTTTTCTCTTTATTTCATATTCCTTAACATCCAGGATTTTATCGCACTGAAGTCTGTGACGAATATGGGTCCTTTACAGAGTTCCTAGCCTTCTTCATTTGATTGATTGAAGGAGAGACATGTTGTATGCATATACATATACATATTTTTTGATTAATCGACAATATGCCCAACACCTAACACCATGCAATATCTATGAAAGTAAAATTTATACCCTCATAGCGCCTATCTAGCCAAACCATGACAGCTTGTCTTCTACAATTGTTTACTCTCGGGATAACGATTTTTTTATCATACGCAAGAAACAAAAATTATCCATAAACTCTGATGAATCGCCGTAAAAATAAAAATAACCGAACAATTTGTAGGCATTCCTTATAACCATTTTCTGTCAAAAATATGCCAAGGAGCTTAAAAGGAGCTTGGGAATTTCTGAATTGAATACTCACCTCATTCAAAAGGGTGGGAAATGTTCATCAACTTCTTGGGGGAGAAGCTGAAGACGTGTTTTCTTTTTAATCATAATTCAAAAGTTTTATTGAAATGCACGCATCTCGTCGAGACGACTTAAAATTGGCTTGTCAGTGTGAGTTATAAGCAATGGGGGAAATTGTGTCATTTCATATTGTCGTGGTTTTAAGAACTCGCAATTATTTTGAGTCATGACGCCAACACGCGTATATAATTTTATACAATGCACAACCATCTATAATGCCCAGTGACATCACTTGTAGTACGATGTTGGACAAAAATAAATTAAGGGCCTTTGAGACGGAAAGAAAAAAGTACTTTAAAACATAAAACGAACCCCGGAGAATATCTACACAATGAAAATGAAATGCTTTATCATTTTGGTTAGATTTTGAATGATAGGAAATTCTAGAATATTGGGTGACGAATGATATCATTCGATCAATCAATCAAGAGGGGACACAAATGTTCAATTTCCATGTCAGTTTGAGTTTGGTGTTTGTTTCCGTTTCCGTAAGATGATAATTGTATTCATTACGGCGATTTATTACCGATTACTTTGGTGCGTGATATACTGAGATCGTATCGTTTAATCATTTTGATGACATCAAAGACGATGTAAATTCTCGAAGTGTCAGTTTGAGAAAATTTAATCTAAATAATTAGTTTTTGCACTTCAGATACTAAGGGGTCTTCCAATAGGGACTTCCGAACTTTGAATGTTGATAGCGGCCATATTGTTGTACATCCTGCCAAATTGGTTGTCATTTTCAGTCCGTTTTGCAAAATTACCATGGGCTGACATAGCGTTCAACAACACGTGCAAATAATAAAATTATTTTATCAAAATGGATGTGCTGTTCAGAAAACGTTCCGCGCACTTCCCCAATTTTACGGACGGTGGCCATAATCGTCCTGGGGACCATTCGCAGTGTGGTGGATAAATTTGAGTCCACTGGTCGAAACGAAACACCAGATCTTCCGAAAACATCCCCGCTGTGTCGCTCACAATAACTCGGCTTTTTGGTAACTTTGCGAATTTTGAGTAGTGAGCCTGTACCCGGCCAATTTAAACTAACCCGGGTAAAAGGCTAAAGGGTAGCAAATGGGCTATCTGTACCAGTTGGAAACTCACTCTAATTTTCATCGAAAAATCTTCAGCGATGAGGCCCATTGTCGAATATTGGACGATACCAATCCACACGAGATTCAATAGCGTTCAATGCGTCCCAAAAAAGTCACTGTTTAATGTGGATTTTGGTCTGGCGGCTTCATCGGTTCTTATTGCTTAGAAAAGAAGTTGGCCAGGCCATCACCGTCAACGTGGAGCGCTATAGGTCGATGATAACCAACTTTTTTTTAGCCTGAATTGGATGATACGGATACCAACGGTATGTGGTTTCAACAGGACGGCGCTAGGTGCTACACAGTACAGTGGAATTCCGCTCAAGCGATGCGAGGGCACGTGTGGCCGGTATGTTTTCAAAGAACAACTAGTCAGTTTTTATGTATGGATTTCATACCTGTTTTCCAGGCCATTTGGCTTTTACTAGTGGTTCAATTCGACGTTAAGAAAAACTCTAGAAATTGGAGCAACATGGGACCGAGTAAGCCCTGGAATCCAGAGAATATCCCAATGGTAGACGCTCCGTCGATATTACTCAGAGACGTGTCACGCAATTGGTCAATTCACGCAAGTCCCTGCCCAGCACAATTTGGTGTTGTATTATCAGCTGATGGGTTTTGACTGGTAATGTCGTCTAAAGAAATGTTAACGCTTTTCTGAATCTCAACAACGAAGTGGATGATTTTACGTCAAAAATCATCAAACGCAAGTATGTAAATGACGAAAATTCATTTTATCCACCCGAAGCATTTAATTCTGTAGTTCAAGCTGAATGGAACAATAACATTATCCATCGACATTCTGATGGAAATATTGCCCGATCGTCTGATATTGCATTTTTAGCCATTTGCACTGAACCGTAAGTTTATCCGATTTGATCGCTTTAGATTTCTTTCAATTTGACCAATTTGTTATTTTCTTACAAAGAACAAGCATTTCTTTCAAACAAAATTGTAAATTTTAATCATCCCCACAAGTGCTTACATTTTTCAGAAAGGGTGCGTGGCGTGACATATAATGGAGGCGTGCACAAAGGGATCATATACAAAATTGTTTGGCCAAAATCGACTTTGATATTTCCCTGTAACTGTATAGAGACATTTGCAATTCTTCTTCTGTCTCACTGCATCTTTTCCGGCTAACGCTGGCTTACTTGTCGATCGGTCTTTACTTTATCAATGTATCAGTGTATGCAAATTTTCAAAATCAAAAATTTTACGCTAAATGGTTGATTTGCTCGGACTTTACAATTAAACAATGATAAAGATGAATCTGTCCGTCTGTCTGTATGTGCACCTTTGCTGGAGTGTAAACGGCTGAACAGATTTACTTAAAATTTGATATTCACCCGAAAGGGTGTTTTTGTAATTCGCATTATGTATTATACAGTAAGGTTTGCCATTTCATGATTGAAAGATATACGAGCCAACAACGAGTCGAAATTATTAAAATTTACTACCGAAATTCGGAGTCAGTGGCCTCAGCGTTTAGAGCGCTACGTCCAATTTATGGTCGTCACAATCGTCCTAGCAGATCAACAATTGAGTGGAAAAATTTGAATCCACAGGCACAGTACAAAATGTTCCCGTGCCAGTGAGACAAAGAAGTGCCCGTAGTGTCGAGAATATTGCTACCGCTGAGGCTTCAGTTGAAGAAAGCCCAAATGTGCCTCTCACACGTCGTTCTCCAGCGTTGGGCATCTCTGTGACGTCGTTGTGGCGAATTTTGCGAAAAGATCTTGGCCTACATCCTTAGAAGATTAAATTGACGCAAGAACTGAAGCCGGTTGACCACCCGAAGCGTCGTATGTTCGTGAATTGGGCTGAGCAACAACTTGAAAATGATTTAGATTTTCATCGAAAAATCATCTTTAGCGATGAGGCTCATTTCTGGCTGAATGGCTTCGTCAATAAACAAAATATTGGTCAGGCAACAATCCACACGTACTCCATGAGTCATCATTGCATCCCGAAAAAATTACGGTTTGGTGTGGTTTATGGGCCGGGTGGTTTATGGGTCATTGGGCCGTACTTCTTCCGTGATGGTCAAGACCGGCACGTTATTGTGAATGGGAATCGCTACCGTTCAATGAAAATCGAATATTTTGCAAGCGTGCCCTTGGTGCCCATGCAAAATAAATTTAGTTTCATACATAATGGCATCAAACGTACTTCCACAGGAAAAGAATCCAAAACCGTTTTTATTTTATTTAAAAAAACTTTTGTGGCGCTCTTATTGAAAAACCCGATATATCCATAACTATACAAAAATCAATACTTCCACATTGCCTAAAACATATAACATATGTCTAAAACTCGGTTCTTATGACCGTCGTTTTTCTTCGCGTATGGAAGTTGTCAAAAATTATCCCTATTCTAAAAAAGAGCAGTAGGAATGCGTACAGGCCGATCGCAATCTTACCATTTCTTTCGAAAATTTTAGAGTATATAATGAACTCTCAAATACGTGAGTATCTTTCAACTAATAAGATGCTTTCCTCCGAACAGTCTTGCTTCGTCCTAAACACAGTAGTAGTGGAAGATAAAGGATTTTTGAAAATGCTATAAAAAAAACTACTGAATATTTTCTCAAATTTCTTTTTTTATTTGAAAGTACAATCCTTCCGGTTAATAACGGAAAATAATTTCATTCAAATGGCTGCCTCGTCTGGCCATGCAGTAGCCTACACGATCGGTCCAATTTTTGAGAACATTATCTATTTTGTGCAGCTGTATTTCACCAAGGGCTTCACGAATATTGTCCTTTAAAGCGTCAATTGTCTCTGGCTTGTCGGCGTAACACTTATCTTTTACGGCACCCCACAAATAATAGACCAACGGTGTCAAATCGCAGCTCCGAGGTGGCCAAACGACATCAGGGGCGGTATCGGATAAGGTGATAGTTGATAGTTGACAATCAAAATCATCGCTTTACCTCCACGTAAGGTGATTATCAAATTGACAATCGCTTTTTTGCGATCAATTTCATGCGACAGCTATTTAGGTGTCGCTTTCATACATTTGTGTGATTTTCATAGGTAGAAGCTGCAGGGAAATCTTCTTCACCAAATAATTTAGTGATAAAAGAAAATATTGAATAAATTAAAATAAAAAACTTTAAGTGAAAGTGAAAATTCGTGAAGTGCAATGTTTACTTCATTGGAACTTTTCTACTCAAACAGAGAGGAAAATGAAGAAAATAATTACAAAAATTTCCAACAAATAAGAAGAAACCTGAGGAATAAAGCAAATGTCTTGAAACTTCAACAAGTTGGGGCTGATTGGGCTGCACCAATGGGTCAAAGTACGGTGGCTGAAAATACTGCTGCAGTCATTAATAAAATGCAAATTTATTCTATTTTGTTGAAATTTTAGTATGCTAAGTTGACTTTCATTTTTCATAATAAACACCGAATAAAATTGTACCTATCAGTTGCTCGGAATGACAGCGTCGGCAAGGAAGTGACGCTCCAAATCCTAAGTGCTGCCAATAATGAATCATTTTTTTGTGATCGCTTTACGCAGAGCAAAGAACAGTTGATAATCAAAAACGACAATCAACAAAGCGACAATCAACTATCACCTTAGCCGATTCCACCCCAGCTCTGCGGCTGATAATGCGATCTTCAAAAACAGGGCGCAAAACATCGAGTGTAGCTTCGGCTGTGTGGCACGTAGCGCCATCCTGTTGAAACCAAATGTTGCCAATATCCTCCTCTTCAATTTTTGTGAACAAAAATTCGTTCAACATAGCTTGACAACGATCGCCATTGACTGTAACGGACACTCCTTGCTCATTTTCGAAGAAAAAAGGCCCAATTATGCCTCTTGACCAAAATCCGCACCAAACAGTGACTCATTTTGGGTGTATCGGCTTAGCAATGTATGCGTGCGGGTTTTCTGTGCCCCAAATGCGACAATTTTGCTTGTTTACATACCCGCCAAGATCAAAATGAGCTTCATCTGAAAAGATGATTTTTTTGGCAAAATCGGCATCTTCTCTAAGTCGATGGTCAGTTGGCTTCAAGTCCTGAACCAATTGGACTTTGTATGGCGTCATACCAAGGTCTTTATGCAAAATTCGTCTCAATGATGTCTCCGAAATGTTCAATTGTTGAGAACGACGGTGAATTGATGTTGATGTCGCTTCACGCACACTTTCTGCCACAGCAGCAATATTCTCGGGTTTACGCACTGTTTTTGGCTTTTCACGCTTTGGTTTATCGATGAGGATGCCAGTTTATTTCACTTTTTTCACAAGATAACGAACATACGGAGCTGACGGTGCTTCTCTTCTTCCAAAATCCGTACGAAATTTTCGCATACATTCTGCAACATTACCATGATTTTCAAAGTAATGTCGCATTATTTCCCAGCGTTGTTCAAGCGTATACACAACCATATTCGTTCAGCGGAAGGATAAAACTAATTATCTGTCAAATCAGACATGATCTAAGTGTTACCATTCACGAAATAAGCACTAGTTGAAAAAAAAACGTTAGATGGCGGATCCGTTATAAGGCAGCCCCTAGATGAAAACAAACTTATATTTCTTACTCTGCTAAATTTCTCAAAAGCATTTGACACTGTTAACCACGATATACTGTGTAGCAAACTTGTAGAACAGTTTAATTTTTCAATATCAGCCGAGAACTTGATCTTATTCTTATTAAGTGGTAGATCACAAGCAATCGTCGGTAACGACAATATGTCATCTTTTCTTCCCTTAAACAAAGGCGTTCCACAGGGTTCTCTCCTGGGACCGCTCTTATTTTCCCTCTACATAAACGAGTTACCAAAATACGTAAAAAAATCGTCCATACGATGATGTTCAACTATATAAGCTGTCTTGGGCTGGTTGAAAATGGTGCGTGTGAAGTTAACGAAGATTCATTCAATTTTTCTTTGGGCGGAATTAAACGGTCTTGCTCTTAATCACTTCAAACTGAAATATCTTATAATTTCTAGGACTAATGTAGACAAGTCGTGCCTACCTATAATCAAACTTAACGGGTTAGAAATTGAGTATGTAAATACCTCAAGAAATCTATGTGTAACTTTCAAAAACAACCTTACATGGAACTTTCAGAAGCTACGCTACACAGCCGCAGAGCTGATGTCGTTTGGCCTCGGAGCTGCGATTTGACACCGTTGGACTATTATTTGTGTGGTGCCGTAAATGAAAAGTGTTACGCCGACAAGCCAGAGACAATTGACGCTTTAAAGGACAATATTCGTGAAGCCATTGATGAAATACAGCTGCACACAATCGATAATGTGCTTAAAAATTGGATCGATCGTGTAGGCTACTGCATGGCCAGCCGAGGCAGCCATTTGAAAGAAATTATTTTCCATTATTAACCGGAAGGTCAAATAAAAAAAGATTTGAGAAAATATTCAGTATTTTTTTTTATAGCATTTTCAAAAGTTAATTGGCGGACCCTTTATATTGTTCTTATTTGGGCATCAAATAAGAACACATATTTACCAATTCCACTTGCGGACCCGTGACCCACAAAAAAAATTGCAACTCTTCATTAATTGTCTTGATTATCCCTCAGAGTAGCTGCTAGAAAAGAATCACGTATTTCTCTCAAACCAACATATGAATGATACACCTTGCCACCTTCAATATTTAAAGACTTAAATCTGTCCACTCCGTTTGATAATTTGCAACACTTAAATCTGTCCACTTCGTTTGATAATTTTCAAAAGCTAAATCGCTCCACACCATTTTCAATAACCCCCAATAATTCCTAATTAGCTCGGAGGCAGAAACGATGAAGTCTATTTTCGAAATGTCACGTATAACATCCCAGTGCCGCGCCATCAGGACTTTAACCTCACAATCGCAGCGTGAAACTATGCTAACCAAATGCAGCCTCCCCTCCCCCACATCCGGTTGGAAATCCTTTACGCAGTTTAAATGTGCATATTTTGTGTTTGGGTGACATTTCAAAGTAATGTCACCAGTACAATGATTCCCATGGAGCGGAGCTACTATCGTGCCAACTATATAACATGACAGCGACTGTTAGCTACCAGGAGGGTGCATTGAACAGGAAAACTGCACATGTTTTATGTACTCTACCACAGTTCTTCCCTGCCCATGCAAATGCAAAAAGAAAAGGGAAATAGGAGGCAACTACAAAAAAAAATTCTCCACACACTGACACATGGCTGGGTTTTGAGAAATCAAACGATATAGCCAGCGCAACCTGAATACCGACAAACCTTTTTATATCAATGGCCTACTTATTCCACATGACTGCCAACTGACTTTCATTTCCATTTTCTTATTTTTATCTAATGTTTTTTTTTTTTTTAGTTTTGCAACACTATATCTGCACTTGTACTTTTCCTCCTTTCCCGGGTGCCACCGGTGGGTCGCCAAGAGAAATGGTGCGGCAGTGGCGACTTTGTGTGATCGGGTTTATATTAATTGTATAATAACGGGTGATCCAAGTAGAGATACTTTTTTCAATAGCCTTTTTTGACAGATCACGTGTGAGTCGTGTCATGCTGTCATGTTGTTTTTGTTTAGTATTGTTTGGCATTTCATAATGGAAAGACTTACGCGTGAACAACGTTTACAAATTGTTCAACTTTATTATGAAAATTCACGTTCTGTGAGGAATGTGTTTCGTGCACTTCGCTCAACTTATGGTCAACATAATCGGCCTACTGAGCGTACTATTCGCAACACCATCACCCATTTTGAGACCCAGCATTCATTATTGGATAATATTCGACCGAATAGACCACGTCCAGCACGCTGTGAAGAAAATATAGTGGCCGTAGCTGAGAATTATGAAATTATGCCGGTGCGAACGTAACCGTCAATGGCGACCGTTATCTTGCCATGATAACCGACTATTTGATGCCTGAAATTGAAGCTCGTGATCTCGGCGACATTTGGTTTCAGCAAGACGGCGCCACTTCCCACACATCGCATCAATCAATGGACTTATTGAGAGAACATTTCGGTGAGCACATAATTTCACGTTTTGGGCCGGTCGATTGGCCACCAAGATCGTGTGATATCACACCGTTAGACTTATTCCTGTGGGGATATGTAAAGTCAAAAGCTTATGCCGACAAACCCGCTTCGATTCAGGCCTTGGAGGAAAACATCACGCGTGTCATTCGCCAGTTACCAGTCGAAATGCTCGAACGAGTGATCGAAAATTGGACTCAACGGATGGACCATCTGCGACGTAGCAACGGTCAACATTTGATAGACATAATCTTCAAAAAATAAATGCCAAAGAATGTTCTTTCAAATGATAATAAACATTCTCCATTAAATTTGAATTTTCTGTGTTTTTTTCTTTAAAAAAGTAGGGAACCTCGAAATGGATCACCCTTTACCTCTTGTTACATTGACATAAATTCTTAGGAGCTAGCAACGATACGGATAAAGCTCGTATAGATACATAATTCGTTGCTTGACTAACCTTGCAAAATAAAAGAAGTAACGATGTCGTATTTTTTTAACCATTCTCATCAACTGAGAATTTGGATGCCAATTGGTCACGTACATACTCTCCCATATCTGATGGAAAAAAGCGATACCAAAGGGCGCCCCTGTCAAAGATCTGTAACTGACAATTTTGCATTCTGGTGATTGTGCAAGAAATTGATAGATACATCTCTATATGTGTCCGAATATGGCAAACGACTTTTGAGAATCGATTTGCACTGTGAATGTGAACTGTAGTGTGAACTGTTATCGATGTAGCAATCATACATTCCAATGCTGAGCAAAAAAAAAAAATGATTTTTTTTTATTCTGTGCTACTACTGACTTTTTGATATTACTACATATCATCATATATCCAAATATGAGTCTGTATAAATCTAACATGTATTAGTGATTAAATCTAAGTCAGAGTCTGTATAAATTTAACATGTATTAGGTCCTTTTTCCTACAATTCAGTATGCAAAGTGTTAATACCGTAATCCCGAATAATTAATTCAGCACCTTATCCATGTTAGTGTCTTTAACAAAAAAATGTTTCATGCCTAAAAGTCTTGAAAATATGAATAAGGGGATAATAAGCTAATGTGCGTTAACCTTCAATACATGGACGAAAGTGGCTGCATATTTTCTTAATAACCCCCTTAAGGGTTTATGAACATCTTTGTATTTGATTACACACCATTAAGGGATGAGGATATAACGATTAGGACGAATAATTTAATGAATGAATTAATTAAAAGGAATGCTTCGCTTATCAGCGGAATTCTGATTTCCGGTATGGATTGTGCCTTTGGCTGACATCCTATTAATGCTTTTTATCTTTTGGAACCATTTTTCCATCTTCATAAGTGGCTCTAATACACCTGATTCACCGTTTCCATCGTACTGACCTCTTTTGTTAACTAAATCCTTCACTAGATACCCCTTATTGTAAGTGATAATTTTCTAATTAACCCTTCTTATCCTTTGACTGTACCGTTGGGTATCTTAGACTGAGCTGTCAGAAGTTTACTGACATATCTAGTTATATTACATACCTTATGGCAGGGGTTCCCAAAGTGTGCACCGCGGCGCCTTGGTGTGCCGTAGAAAGTAAAGATAGGTGCCCGCCATTAAAGGCAAATATTTGGGGTTTGCAACTTTATGAGGCGTACCTACGCTTTCTGGCTCATAATATTATTGTCGAAGAACTTTTATTCTGCAAAAGCATTACCGGAGGATACTGCAAAGGACCTATTTAACATTCTTGACAAGTTTATTACAAAACATATGAGAATGCTACAAACGTTTTCCTAAAAAGGGGGCGTTGCAGTGGGCGGATTTTAAAAATGTTTACACTTGTTCTGGTGACTCGGACAAGGATCATATATACCAAATTTCATTATCCTAGCTAAAAATGTAAGGCCCAAAAATCCGTGACGAACAGACAGACGGACGGACGGACACAGACGGACGGACGGACGGACGGACAGACAGACAGACATGGCTAATTCGACTCAGCTAGCGATTCTGAGTCGATCCTTATACTTTGAGGTATATGTAGCAAAATTATTTCTCTATGTTACAAACTATGTACCAAAACTAATATACCCCTATGGGATATAGTAGTTATAATCCCCCCCCCCCCCCCTATGGGATAGGGTATAAAAAATGGTTTGGATTGGAAAAATTGTGTTGATGGTACTCGATCCATGTCTGGCTGGTATGGAGGAATACAAGCGCTCATTCGTAAAAATGCTCCGAATGCTATGTAGACCCATTGCATCATCCATAGGGAAGCTCTTGCATAAAAGGCAATGAGCACTGATTGCAACCACGTACTAAAATGTGTCATTGGTGCAGTAAAATACATAAAAACTAGGTCGCTAAAGGCCAGACTTTTCAAAAACGATGCACAGATATGGGAGCTGAACATACGGCCCTGCTGTATTACTGCAATTCCCGATGGCTTTCAAGTGGAAATGTCTTCGTTCGTTCGTGTGATCGAAAATAACCTAAAGAAATTTGCATTTTTTTAAAACAAGAACGTCATGAGATCGCCATATACTTTGCTGAGCCAGATTTTTTGCTAAAGCTAGCATATTTGTGCATATTTGACAAACTTAATAAATTGAATCTATCTTTGAAAGGCAACAACTCGCACTTCATTCTGACACTTTTGGAGCAAATGGCGGCGTTTAGAAATTTATTGCAGTTGTGGATAAAAAAGATGAATGAAGGTGGCGCCCAAGATTGCTTCCCGCGATTGTAAAAATATACGGCATCTTATGAATTGGTTGTCTCACAAGACCTGATGGCCCTTTTTTCGGAACAACTTTCGAAACTCATCGATTGATTTTCAAAATACTTTACAGTCGAAAAGTTTGCCAAGATCCATTTCATGCACAAGCTCCTCTAGAATTCACATCACACGAAGAAGAGAGTCTCACTGAACTCTCTTGCGACAGCAGTCTTAAAACTAGATTCACCGGTTCCGGTTTAATGAAGTTTTGGTTATCGATTCAAAATTAATATCCAAATTTAACTTAAAATGCTTTAAGAATTTTCATTCCGTTTACAACATCTATTTGTGTGAAGATGGGAATTTCAGATGTAGCTGTTATCAAAAGCAAATATCGCTCGAGGATCAATGTGCAGCAAGAAATGAGAGTAGCAGTGCCAAGCTTTATTCCCCGCTTTGAAAAACTATACGAAGATCACCAGAATCTCCCGTCACATTGATTTGACTGAGTAGCAATTGTATTTTATTTTTGTGTTTCTTAAGTTCAATATTGTATATGTTTTAATTTTTTCCTATCTATCTATTATTTCATTCGGCTGTTTTTTTTTCAAAAAGCTATTGGGTAGGGAGTCGTGACAAAATACTTAACTTGTTGGTGCGCCGCGGACTGAAAAAGATTGGGAACCACTGCCTTATGGGTTGTTTTTATACCCTATCCAATAGGGGCATATCAGTTTTGATATCTAGTTTGTATCATCGAGAAATAATAGATATATTCATATATCGTAAATTATATATCGATATCGATCGATTCGGAATCGATATAGCTGCGTCGATTCAGCCATGTCTGTCTGGGGCTTTAATTTTGACATAGAATGAGGAAATTTGGTAAACAAACTCTTTGTTCGGCCAATCAGAACATGTGTAAATATTTTCAAAGTCCGTCCATGGCTTCGCCGACTTTCAGAACAAAACGCCGATTTTGGTCAAACGATAAGGAATTGCTATAAAGTTTCTGAACAAGGATGGGATGGAATAGGGTATTAAACCGTTCGCAAAGCGGATTGCAGTCTTCCCATATGTTTCTATGTATTGCAACTTAGTATGTGACTTATCTAGCTTTTTCTCTATCACAAGGTTATACAGAATTTGGCAGGTAACTTTCCTACTTTTTCCGCATTTTTTCGCGGTTTATGATTATCAAGTTCTTTGATGGCCGGCGCCACAATAAGTAGTTTATTTCGTCAAGAATATGGAGGACCATGGTGTTAAAGTGTCATAAAAAATGTTATTCATATGTTTTGTGCATTTTTTTCGTTGCATCTTCAACCGTGGGAATATCCAGATCCCAACGGAGGCCTTCATTTCTTATGTAGCTTAGCTTATGTACATATCTTAAACTTTTGTTTCTAAAAGCTTATAAGTTGTTTAAATTTGTTTCAATGCTTGTTAGCAAGGTTCAGCATCGAATATTTTCGAACAACCAGTACAGTTCTCTTCTTCGATTGCTTTATCAATTGCATCAGTGATTCGATGTATACTTGGTCGGTCGTCGATGGCTTACTTTTAAACCCGAATTGATGAAGGTGTTTTTGATGAATAAAACTTTTGAAATGACCTCGAAGACAAATAGTTGCAAGAGGACGACACAACTTGCCTTCTTAGTGCACTGGTGCAATGCAATTTATGCACAAATGATCATGAGATCTGGAGTCGAATTATCACAGTTATCGAGTGAGTGATTTTCATACGATATAGAATGTTCGAGTAACTACATTGAGATGATCACATACGAATGTTCACGAATATTATACGCATTTAAAATTGTACCAATTGTACTAGCACAACTCTGATACGTTCATGTGTCATGTCTGACAAATGTACCATTTTTCTGTTAATGTTTTAAAAACAAATTATTGTATTTAAAAATTCTTACATTTTAAATGGAGTATTGGCTGTATTTTGCATCTTCCGATTTGCACTGTGTCAGAAAATGGATATTGTGAGTCCATCGAAAGTGTATTTTAATTTTCTTGAAACATTATGTCGTAACATAAACATACTACAGTTTTATTGAAAGGTTCAGTGTGAACAAGAGTGCATTCTTGTTTATAATGAACTAACTTCAAATAACAAAATGAAAATATCTTACACCACAAACCCTATCGTATGAAAATATACTCGATCACTGATGACAGAATACCAAATCTCATATGCGATCATACCAAATCAACATTTATCAGTCACGTACGACTCGAAAACTGATGTGGTAATTCGACCCCTGACCTCATTGGATTTCTTTATTTGTGGATTTTTAAAGAAGATGAGGATACCAATAACCCAAAAACGATTTCTGAACTGAAATATGAAATTGTACGCGCCGTAGATGAATCATCACTTTTGTCAAAAACATCTATGATTTCGATCAGTTACGATGCAGCCGGCAGCCAATTATCAGATATATTATTCCATTCGTAACCTACATCAGAACTCGAGAACCTAATACCTACAAAGTCCACTTTCAAACAAATTCGTATGCGTGAATTAATTTCGAAAAAAATTAAGGAGCTTTACATATTCAATGCATGTGCAGTCTGCCACCACGTAAGAGGACAAAATTTCATTTAATTCAAAATCATTTCTCAGACCAAGTGTCCTGTACAAGAAAAATGCAAAAAAAAAATATCTACCTGTCTAAAGTCCAACTGCGTTTTATTTCACTTTTTCATAAAAATTCAAATTGTAGATACTTTTTAGCAAGAAAAAACCTTGACAAGAAACTAATTAAATTCTTGAGAAACAACCGAAATCAATTTAGTTTTGTTGTTGGGATGAAAGGGTGGTGTGTAATTAAGTTACTCCTTGACGTTGAAATAGCGACAACGGCGAAGCAAACGAGCAGGATAACGACAACGACAATGACAACGACGATGACGACGACAATAGCGACAATGGAAGACTAACGTTCTCCATCGATCGCAGCACGCGGCGGCGGCTATAAAAAGCCTCGTGACAGAGTGAAAGGCTCAGAGGACTTACTCTTAACACCCTGTTAAGAAGCGAATACAAAAAAGAAATAAATATCGAAGCTTATGGAGTTGTTAATTCGCCAAGTAGAAACTTCTTAATTTATGCATGGAAATTTAATTAACGTAATTGATTTTATTAAGGAGCTGCACAACTCCTATATAGATACCCGTTCACAGTTTGCCTTAATAGTGCGGATGAATATTTTAAAATAAAGTTTATGGAAGGCTTAGAAGTGACGAATTGAGATAAATGTGATATCAAAAGTTTAATTTAAGGACGGCAATATGGGTCAAAAGTCTATCACCCGAAACGGAAAACTAAGGTAGCTGATAACTGAATATTCCTAGCACAGGTATGCAGTGGGTATTAAATGAGCTGGAAGGTCAATAGAAAAGTTAACATCGTAACAGGTCCAATAGAAATCATACAATATTTGCTTAAGCCTTTTGGAGTTCGTTCGTAAGGTGACATATTTTAAAACTTCCTTGTAAATTTGTGTCGATGAAAGTACATAATGCTACTTTATAAAAAAACATAAAGTGTTGTGCTCGTTTTTCAAAACACTTTCTTAAGAAACAAGGCTTCACAGAGTTTGGCTCAAATCCTAAGAATAGGTATACCTAGTCTAGTCATAGACACTGGAACAATACTAGTAGAGCTTATCGGATCAAAACTTTATTCCCTTATTCATATTAATACGTAAGTACCCCCAATTACTTAACCTCAAAATGCGTAGTCTCTTCTATCTTATTTTGTTGGGCATTTGATCCTCCTATGCAGAAACGATTGTTCGATTTTGCATACAAAGGTTTTTAATATTTGCTTTGATTCCTGATTATACGTTACCGAGTATTGAGGTAACGCAGAGTAGGACTAGCTAGATCTGAGTTCATATATTACAAGTTCCGGGTAAGATATTTTTGTTCCATTTATGTCGATCAATCTTTGTCGGATAACAACTTAAAAGTTACTTTAAGACTGATTTGTTCAAAACACTTATTTCTTGTGAAGCTAACTTATAACGAGGAAGCATCGTATACAGACGCCTGCTGTTACTTGTTAGAAAAAATCAAAATATTTGAGAAAAAAAATTCGCGCGAATTTTTTTTCTCAAAAAGCTATTTTGATTTTTTCTTTGAGAAAATAACAGTAAATTTTCTTTTCAATATAGAACCTGAAAACGTTATGGGTATTTTTACTTTTTCCTAATCGCTACTTCGGTTTCGAGACTCATGACATTTTAAATTTTAAATATATCCGACACATCTTATGGGGTAACGGAACTTTTGTAAATGCCTGGTTTCTTATGCGTATGAGTTGCCTTTGTAGCTTACCGAATGGGCGAATTTGGCGTGATGTCACTTTCCCGATTACATCGCTTTGCAAAAGTGTCATATTGCCAAATGCCAGATTTCTACCTTTGGTGTTTTTTGAAATGACAAACCTTGCCGGTCTTGGAATGCTACATTAAAGCAAAACTAAAGCTGGGTTTCCACATGTCCTTAAATTGACAAAGTTTGACAGTTCTCGTTTATGTCAATAATTGACAATATTGCCAGTTCATTTCCACCTATGTCAATAATTGGCACAAAATCGTTTGTCATTTCATTGACAATGAAATTTTGACAAATGCGTTTGTCAGTTAATGGACACCTATTTCCATTTGCACCTTCAACTTCAGTTGACGAATGGACATTTTTTTCTGTCTTGGTACTAAACAACAACAGTCATCTGTCAAACGTTTCCACAAGCAAGAATTATTGGATTGAGCTTAAAGTGAATATTGTAGGTAAATCAAGTTTAATTTGTTGTTTATAAAATTATCATACTTTTAAAATTTATATTTTTCCCAGCTATCAAAACTTCACATTCAGTTTTGCCGCAAAATATTCCCGAACATGTTAAAACGAAAACAAATTTCTCTTGCTTCGTTTGTTGTCTTCATGGGATCCGCATTGGAGCTGGTAGCAGAAGACGAAGAATGCAAAATTTGTTCCTTGACAGGGATTTTCTTGATTGATTGATTTTCTCACACGTTTTTTCCTTCTTCTACTGCTTGAATGTAATCGAAAGTATATTCTCCTTTTTAAGAGATTAGAAAATATAGAAAAGTAAAAATACATTACCATGTTTTCAGGTGTTTCTGCAGCTCACTTAATTACTTTTTTTTAATTTCCGCAGCAAAAAATATTTTGTTCTGTCTTTTCTCTGCCTTTCAATTGACAAAACATTCAACACAATGCCAATAAATTTGTTGTGTCAGTTCATGACCAAGTGACGTTTTGTTCGTCAATTTTGCTATTTCCATTTGTGCCAATTATTGATAAGGCCTGACAGTCAATTTAATGACTGTCAATTTTCGGCTATTTCCACATGTCATTTTTCTCAATGACATAAAAATACGCCATTCGTCAATTTAAAAATGGCAAGTGGAAACTTAGCTTAAACATTTTTAAATTTTAAATGAAACACTGGAAGTCTAATTTTATAAGTTCCGACGCTTAAGTTATTTTGAGAAAATTTTGTTATTTTACGTCTAACACCGCTCCCACACCCGCCCCCTTCAACACGTGTTATTATTTTATTGGTACTTTTTCTGCTTTCCATTTTGTAATTCCAGTTCCTAAACTAAGACAAATGTTGAGAGCATGTAAACTTTTTAATTATTATGCACGTACGAAATATTTTGTGTCACAATCAGAAGATTTGAGGCTGTGTCTTTCATGGTGTGACTTCCCAATGCAGCAATCGCGGAATCGATGGTGGATGGGAACAATTAATTGATCGTTTTGATTATAAATGCTGCAGACAGCGATGAGAGTTGTTTGTCAGTTTTCAAATGTCGCACAATATCTGCACTTCGACCTGAAGCTATCGAAAATACGCCTTTATACTGCCTGCACATAATATCATTTTTTTCCGATTTGCTTTTTTCGGAACATCCTTTATGTTTTCACACTTTCCTTTTGTGGTCTTTGCCATTTTTACAAATTAAATTCAATTGAAATGTAGACAGTTTACATGAAACAAGGTCCACTAATCTCGATTACAGGAGGAGAACCAAAATCTTACACCGGATTTTGGTTCTCATTTTGGTTATATACCCAAAAACAAAGTTTTAACTAAATCCACTCATTTCTTTTCGAAAAAAAGGCAATTTTCTGAAGTCCCCTTACTCGAACTTTTGACAAATGCAGATTTGTTTCTTAGGACCCCAATAAGCAATTCCCATTTTTTTTTAAATATTTAATGTTTAATTTTTTAGGGAAAAACTACACATCTGCACCATCTAAGCTTTAAAATTAATTCGTCAGAGCCGTTTTTGAGAAAATCAACATTTATCAAAATTGAGTCAAAATGTACCATAATTAAACTGTTTTTGAAAAATCTGAGTATGCAGTCATATTCAGAATATCCATCTACATAGCAATTCTCATTTAAATCGGACAGCGTTAAAAAATCAGTCATTTTCAACAGTACCATTATGTGCATTTTTTTGTAAAAAATTGTTTATGTTATGTTTTTTTCTAGATACTTATAGAAACTTGCTTATTAATTTTTATCAACAACGTTAGAGCCGTTATTAAGATAATTGTGTTTAAAGAAATCCATTATATGGGAGGTATCGTTAATTTTTGAACTAGAAACCCTATTCCAAAAACCCCTCTGTAGGATCACTAACAACACACATACCCAACATTTCAATCAAATCGGCCGAGTAGTTTAGGCTCCTGTATCATTAAGGGACTCCAGATAACAGAACACAAACTTCAGACTCCAGACTGCAAACTCCAGACTCCGTACGGCAGACATATAACAGGTTTTTTTTTAAAGATATAAAACTTTAAGTTGTCAACACTATTTCCACTGGCGACCATTTTGTCAGCGTCAAGTGATTTATTTTTAGTTTGGTTTGGCATTTCAACATGAATAGACTGACATTTGAACATCGCTTCCCCATTGTGCAAATTTATTTTGAAAAACATGGTTCTGTTCGAAATACGAAATACGAAATCGTGCACTACGTTCATTATGGTCTACATAATCACCCATCAGAGCAATTAATTCGATTAAGTATGGAACGTTTTCGCACCACGTTTACTTTAAATGATAATACGCATCCACAGAGACGTCGTAGAGTGCGTACAGAATACGTCATTGCTGCTGTAGAGCGTAGCGTAGAGGAAGACCCGAATCAGTCTATCCGCCATCGTTCACAAGAATTGGATATGTGTCCATCCACTTTATGGAAGATTTTGCAGAAAGATCTTGGTTTGCGTGCTTACAAAATCCAACTCGTGCAAGAATTGAAGTAACAGGATCACCTAGCAAGGCGTACATTCGATGAATGGGATTGCCGTTGATCCCAATTTTCATAAGCGAATTTTGTTATGCGATGAAGCTTACTTTTGGTTGAATGGATACGTCAATAAAGAAAACGGCCGTATTTGGATTGATGATAATCCTCAGGTATATGTTGAGACACAAAAACTGACAAAAAGTCAGTGCTTTATGAGCTGGTGGAGTAATTGGTCCGTACTTCTTTAAAAACGATGCTGGCCAGAACGTTACAGTCAATGGTGACCGCTATGGCGCCATGATTACTGACTTTTTCGTTCATCAATTGAACAACCATGATGTGCAGGAGCTGTGGTTTCAACAAGACGGAGCAACATGTCACACAGCTTGTGCCACAATTGATTTGTTGAAGGAAACGTTCGGTGAGCGCATAATTTCGCGTTTGGTCCTGTGAATTGGCTTTCAAGATCTTGCGATTTAACGTCGCTTGACTGTGATATATGAAGTTCGTAGTCTACGCCGATAAGCCCGAAACGATTGACCACTTGGAGGACAACATTCGCAGCGTTATTGCCTATATACGGCCACAAATGTTGGAAAAAGTCATCGAAAATTGGGCCTCCAGATTAGACTACGTTCGAGACAGCCGTGGCGGTCATATGACAGAAATCATATTTAAATTAGAATGCTAGACGATTTTTTTTCGAATAAATTAAATTTCATGTCTATTTAAAAAAATCATTACTACCACATATTTGTTTTATTCCATTTCAAAGTTTTTGGCAAAACAGGCTCGTTAGTACCCAGGCCGAGCTTTCTCACAACAATTCATGTGTGCGTGTGCACTTCTTGAGACAAGCGTTTCTTGAGAATTGACTACTCGGATGATTTGTCAGATCATCACAAGAGGAGGGCCAGTGAAAAATCATTTAGGTGTTGCTACGGCTGGGAATCGAACCCAGACCTTCTGCGCTGTAGTTTATTGCACTAACGATCGCGCCACTGAGCCCGTCAGACATACATACATACATACATACATATATACATACATACATATATACATACATACATACATACATACATACATACATACATACATACATACATACATACATACATACATACATACATACATACATACATACATACATACATACATACATACATACATACATACATACATACATACATACATACATACATACATACATACATACAGACATACAGACATACATTTTTTAAAAATTGTTTTTCTGGGCTAGTGGACTAGTGGTACCTCAAAACAGAATAATTGAGTTTACGTATGTATACTGGGGATGTCAAAATATTATCTGGGAACTTGTTACCTTGGAAATGGAAATATTCGACACTAATTAAGATTCAACGAGAATGCTTCGCAATCAGTAACGCTTAATTCAAGCGTAATACGCTCCACTGAACCCCTCGTTGAGAGATCTGTCATCATTTTCTCCGAATAACAGTTTGGTTATCCCAAAAAATTAAAGTTGTCAATAGGCGCTGACACACCCTGTAATAATACAACCATGCATATCTATATTGGAACTTGCAAATATTCGGCTCACTGATCTGTATGCGAAGCCTGAAACCAACCGACTTTCGCCTATCACCAGGAAAATGTTGCAAATAATTATTCCCGCATTAATTTAAATATCTCTTGAGCAAATTATAATAATTGAAGCAGATACCATGTACATGGCAATACACTGCACATCCTGCAATTCTGCATGAGTTGCTTCATTTTTCAAGGAATTATACACTCGAATTGCCCTCCTACCATGTGGATGGTAGTGTTGGTTACCTACTCGTATACCTACAGAAGAGACTGCAACACGAAAACTTAATCGCTGACCTCCTACTTGGTCTATACCCACATCAAATTGAGCGTCCATGCTGATAACCGACTCTGGTGTTCCATATTAACCTTCCTACGTTAGTTCCAGCTGGAAAATAATCTCCTTAATGTAGATGGAGATATATCACGGTGAACAATATCAAGTCCAAAATTTGTAGTATCACTACCTTAACCGAAAACTCTTCGAGCTCTGAAAAATGTCCTAGTTCGGATGAATGAAACGTCTTTTAAAAAAAAAAAAAATGTTCTTTTAACAGAAATTGTTTAACGCCTTCACCTACGAGTCGGGGATCTGCACGTCTTCCGACTTGTGCTTTTTAAGTTTTCCTCATGTGGAGATAACAGTCATTTATTTCCTTCGGGCTTCGTGTATTTTCTTTCCTTTTATTTTCCTTCTCTTTACAGTTGAAACTTCTTGTTATCGATTGTAGATGAGTGGAGAGGGACCACAGGAGTGGCATACAGGCTTTGAAGTACACCAGAAAGGATGGTATCTGTAATGTTTGTGGTGGGAAAGTACAATGCAACTTCCATCGTTGTTCTACGTTGGGGTATACTTTACGATTTCCTCCTGGGTAATACATTGACATCTGTTTCTTTGCTCTGCTCGTAGACTTGACGGATGACTTTGGCTCCCTGGGACGTATGTGATAAATTTAAAGCAATTCTTCTCCATTATTTTCTGTATGGAAAAAAAGGAAGAAATAAACTTTCCGATATGGACTTATGCAGGACATAGGGTTGCCCATGTTGTCCGTGAAACAACAAGATATAATAAGATAGTATAGAGGTTGAACACAGCTAATAGTATTAGAGCTGTCAGCAGACATTGTCCGTGTAACTTTAGTAAGACAGCCAATTATAAGCCGACATTAAAGACGATAATGATTGTGCTCCTTCAACAACTGGAACAGGATGATTGGCTTATAGACTGGCGTCTTGGGTAAGGTTTTTTATTTATTTAGTTAGTTGGTTCTGTCCTTGAACCAGGATTTTAGAAGTCTATGCAGTTGATTTTGAACAAATACAAAAATATTTTCTTTTCTGTGAATTTTAATGCAATTAATGATGAAGATACTTATGCAAGTCAACATGTATTGTGTTTTTGCTAATCCACGCATTACAGACGATCTTGTGACAGCCCAGCATAAGAAGATGAATATTGTTAACGGCTTTTTGGGTATCAATGCCGTAGGCCGATTTGGATAACGATGGCGTTAAATGCCACGATTTCGGTAGACAACCAATTTCTTTTCTAACCTAAGTATCTTCGAATTTCATTCGCAAAGAATGTGTGCGCTGGTCTTAGGGCCAGCGGGTTAAAAAACTAAGTCGTCCTACGTGTTCCAGCTTGCAGCACCCCATGTAGAGTATGCTTTCAACCCCATCCAGTATCACTTTCGATCCGTGGTCAGGCCAGTTTTTAGTGTTTAAAAATCCCTCTATAATATATATATTTTCTTTATCGCAAAGCTCAGGCATTGTACTTTTTAGAAATTAGAAAAGCCCTCGTTATCATTGATTTTTCAATTTTGTTTAATAACAGCCCAGCATAAGAAGATGAACATTGCTAACGACTTTTTGGGTATCAATGCCGTAGGCCGATTTGGATAACGATGGCGTTAAATGCCACGATTTCGGTAGACAACCAATTTCTTTTCTAACCTAAGTATCTTCAAATTTCATTCGCAAAGAATGTGTGCGCTGGTCTTAGGGCCAGATTTGATCAACCCTCAATTCATCTAAATTTAAAACGACAAGGTTGATCGACATCTCACTTTGCGTTCAGCACTCAGTGTACCTACTAGTGATGTGCCAAACCGAAATTTTCTCAACTCGAGTTAACCCGAGTTGGAATCTAAGTAAACCGAGTTGGATAACTCGGTTTAAATAAAAAATATATTTGAAATATTCCCCTTCTCCTGTACATTATTTAATATGTGCATTTTTCGTATAGAGGAGTAATTCTTCGTTTAATTTTTTAAGAAATGTTGTTGTCAGAGTTAAAAGCTGAGATAAACAAAGTCCCGTACAACCCCAAAGTTATATCTGTCAATGGTGATGGTCTGTCCAATTCGTCGATGTTGTGTGACATTTTGAGTTGACAGCATATATCTGGTCTCTGTTGATAAACTCATTTTTGCCGCTTCTTGTGGGTGGCCGCGGTGTAGTGTTAATGTTTTCGCCTGTTGAGTGGAAGTTCAACCCTAACCAAAACCCATTAAACTTTTCTTCAAAGAAAAAAAAATGTCAGAAGTTACTCCTGAAACTATACACCATCTTGAAAGTTATGCAAATTTAACGAACACAAAATACAGTGACTCCCTAAAGTTATTTCGAACACCACCCATGGAGAAAGTCTCCGATACATCCAAAACCTTTCCTATCACTCCCTTCCTTCCCCTTCTCTAAAGCAGTGGTAAAACATTTAAAGGGTATTCATAATCATAACCCCTTATGTGCGAGAAAATTATAAAAAAATACAACCAAACTTGGCATCACTTTGAGTCCGACCAATGATGTCAATATCTACGGCGTATGCTAGTAGTTGCACCGATTTATTTAAGATTGTGCCTCTGGTATTGGCTCGGGAGTTTTGCACAATTCTCTCAAGAACGATATTGAAGAATTCACATGACAGTGCATCGCCTTGCCTAAATTCTTTTTTTGGTATCGAATGCGCTGGTGAGGTCGTTACCTGATGGAGCAGCGAGAATTCTCCCTCGTCATCATGCACAGTCAGACGATTTCTTGGCGGTATACCAAAACTAGACATCGCTCTGTTCGTATCTATTTATGTTATTATGTTGTTGTATCGTGGGTATCGATTTGGACTTCTTGGGTTTTTTCCAGGATCTGCGAAGTGTGAATATTTGATCAGTTGTAGACTTTTCTGGCTTAAAACCACACTGATTCTGATAAGGGCCGATGTAGTTGTTTGTAAACGATTTCAGGCGTTTACATATTACGGCAGTTAGGATGTTGAGGAGACTTATGCCTCTGTATTTGGCGCAGTTCAGAGGGTCTTTTTTGGGTGGTACGGACAAATGATGCTAAGGTTCGATTCTTCAGGCATACTTTCATCCAACCAAATTTCTCTTATGATTTGGTGAATGTTATTTACCAAATCATCTCCACCGGCTTTATAAAGATTGGCGTCATTTCCGGCGGTCTTGTTAAGCTTAAGTTTAGATATTGCTATCCGTGCTTCACTTATTTTGGGTGGTTAGAGTATTCGCTGTTGTCGCCAATATTGAATTGTTTGTTCTGACTGACATCGGGGTATGGTTCGTCATCGCTGTTTAACAGTCTGCAGAAGTGGTTCTTGCATACCCTGAGAGGGACCTCTATATGTCTTCGATCGGTTGCTTATCTTGCTCTTTTTTCTTTCTTCTGAAAAGCCGGTGTTCTTTACTTCTTCTTTGCCTATAAAGCTCAATGGTAGCTCCCGTCTTTAGCAGTAGCTTTGCCTTGTAGGCCTGGTTTTTGGCTGCAAGCATCAGTCAGAATTCTGCATCAAACCCGTGGTTTCTTGCTGGTTGGCGTGAGAAACCGAACACATCAGTTGCAGCTGATCAAATGGATTTTTGGCATCGTTGCCATTGTTCTTCGACAGTAGATGCTGGTGTTATGGTTTAAAACGAGATTTTAAGGGATATGCGTTCTGCAAAGAACTTGGCGGTCTCTTGCGATTGCATTAATTTTTTCACAGTATTTTTTGGCGGTGTGGTAGATATCCGCATTCTTGCCTTGGCTGCAACAAAGTGCTCCGAGTCGAAGGTTCTCACATCAAAATACTGGATGCGTGCCCCTTGTTTTGATCTGGATACTGTTATATCCTCTTATGAATATCGAGGTGAGAATACCAATAATCAATATCGCTAAGAAATGATTCTGTGTTTGTTTTGTATATAACATTTTGAACACGTTGAATTGGGGCACAGAAGAAAACGTCGATGTTACGCACTCGATCTTTGGATATTTTACTTAGTTTCTTCTCCTTGCGTAGGTAATCGCTCTCACTACCACTTTAGCTAAGTCTGGTATTGCATCCGCTGTCGTCAGAGTCACGAAAATGTTTTAATGACGATATATCGAATTCTGGCTTGATAAAGCAAGTAATGACGACTGAAGGCTAGCATTTTTGTATACATCGACACATTCCTTTTTTCTCTACTAGTCGCAAATGTGTCGCTTTTCGTTTGGAAAAAATAGCACCAAATTAAAATTACAATTTTGTATTAAAATGATAATTTAATCGCGCAGCATTTCATATATTTAGAAAGGCCATTATTTATTCAATTAAATGCCATATCAACTTGTATATTACCTTATAGTAAAATGTTTGAAAATACGCGTTTGCATTCTCGTCTTAAATACAGTTTTCTTATGGCAATCCTGAATAAATGAAAATTTCCCTTAATTCTAAAGCACATGATGTTTTTTTTCACATGTAGAGGCGCTTTTCAAACTTTTCCACTCGTCAATAGAGCAAAAAATCGAACTCGATAATTTAATCAAACTTGTGATTGCGATTATGGTGGAGCCAGATGTGTGGTCTTGTAATTCTGTCGGTCTTTGCGCGCAACTAGTTGCTGGACGGACTGCAAACTCGACAAATATTTATCTATATATATATTTATCTATATTTAGCTGTATGAAACGTAATGCATCCAATGAGCACGTACGTGTGACTACCAGCGTGTTCCCACCATCGTTTTCTTTCGCACTCCAACTTACTTGCAGTTGGGGAGCAGCGGGTTAAGAAACTAAGTCGTCCTACGTGTTCCAGCTTGCAGCATCCCATGTAGAGTATGCTTTCAACCCCATTCAGTATCACTTTCGATCCGTGGTCAGGCCAGTTTTTAGTGTTTAAAAATCCCTCTATAATATATATATTTTTTCTTTATCGCAAAGCTCAGGCATAGTACTTTTTAGAAATTAGAAAATCCCTCGTTATCATTGATTTTGCAATTTTGTTTGATCACCTTAATAAATACCGCGCAATCGACGTTAGAAGTTAAATTGGTAATTTCCACCCCGGTCAATATATATCCAGCTTACCACACCTTTGATACTAATAAACGCCTACATCAGTTCTGTTATATTTGCAAATGAAGCTTATAAAATACAACACCGGTCATATCCAGCTTCGTATTTCACGTCCATTTGCGTTCAAAACGCATCATTTATCATCCCGAAAAAGCATTTAAAAACCTCATATCGACGATTGCGATAGCATTTCCAAAATTTATTGATTTCATAAAATGCATGCGCTACACATATCCATTGTATCGCAACGCTGATTCTCGCTGACACTACACACCTCCCTGGACATACATACACATACCAGCTAACCAGCTTCCTGTTTCTATTGCAAAATTATTATTATTTCAAGTGTGCATTTCACAATTCCGCAGTATATACCGCCGAAAGCCGCAAGCTTCAACGTACCATTGTGTAAGTACGAACTTTTCAAAATTTTCATATTAACCTGATTCGTGCGGAGGAGGCGTTCTGGTGGCACTACTGCTACTGCACGTCCTCGTCGACGACGACATCGCCCTTAATCGGGATGTTGTTTATTTGTTTGACAAATTTAATTTTTGTGGGGCCGTAGGTTAACAAATTATTATTGGAAGCAGAAATTGGTCCATGGCAGGACTAATTTGTTCTGCAGTCCGGTCTGGGGGTGAAATTGCTTGTGGTGTCGTGGTGGTACCTTATTAAATTTCGAAACAAACTTTTCCTTCGTGTTATTGAATTAGCTGAGAATGTATGCGAGAATTAGATGTGAGAGGATACACATAAAAAGGGAAAATTTGCATAAATTGATGGGGAACTTTTTTTTTTATCAATGCATAGGAACGGGAAAGCCTGAGAAGGTGGCTTTTATTAGCTGGTAGTTAATGGTATGGGTGTGTGGTAATTTGTATGGAGTCCGTATTTTTTTTTATATATAAAAATTGTTAAAACACTTTTTCGAATCCGAAGGTCTTCTTTAACACACACCTTTGCTTTATTGTAATTAATTGCTGGTATAAGAGACCCCCTTTGGCAGGCTATTACAAAATGCTGGGTAATTTGGCAGTTAACTTGGTTGACCTATATTGGCAAAAAAGAAACGAATGAGTTCTACGATGTACACGAACGTAAGTAAAAAAAAACAAGTAAGTCGATTAGGCTTAATTAGACCTTCTACCTTGAATCCATTTGGCTTATGTCTTATTGAAAATAATATGTGGTATCCGACATTCAATGAATAAAATTCAAAAAAAGCAACGGGTGCTTGTATGTAGGGCTTTTCTACAATCTTAGACTGGTTATGAATAAACCCACGCTCTATAGTATTTGTGATATGCTTGTGGGAAAGAAGTTCGTTGGCGGTGAGAAGTTCAGTTCAATAGCTTGGTATCTGGGTTGACGGGCTCAGTGATGAACTGCTCAAGTGATGAACTGCCGTGCAGAGGGTGTGGGTTGAATTTCCAGCCGTAGCTGGCTACATTTGTACTGGCGGTCTCACGCTATGATTATACAAATCTTCCGAGTAGTATCAATTGTCAAGAAAAGCTTATCTCAACTCAGCCGTTTGGATTTGGCATAAAACAGGAGGTCCCGCCTTTATGAGGTACACACGCACAGATGAATGGTGAAAAACCTAGGCTGAGTAGTTAAGGTACTAACGAGCCTGTGGTTTTTCTTGAATCTGGTAACCCAGTTTCATTAAGGCTTACGCTCTAATAAGAAGACTGTTTCAAAGCAATCAACTTGACTAAAAGTTAAATCATATGCTACGTGGCCCGTATAAGGCCAGTCATCACTTAAGCCAGCCGGTTGTTCAATGAAGCGTTATCGAAAAGATGCTTTTGTTTGAGATACGGTGTCTCCAAATCCTGTCTAGGATCCGAGTACATAAAATATTATCGCAACGAGGTTCTATACAATGGGACTCAATTAAATAGAATTGACAAAATTCCTAGTTAAGATGATTCTAAGGCATGTTGCAAAGGCGATGACCAGCGACAGCAGCCTGATCTTTAGGGATTAATAACCCTAATGCAGCATACTCGTTAATATCGACCTTAATCGCTCCTGAGACTTTGGATAGGAATGTTATTCCGGCTCGGCTTATACCCGACGGATACGTTGCCCATGTTTTTGATGTCCTTAGGTTTAGTATGGCGATTCCCAGTAGCGATGAAATTGAAACACAAAAACAACACATTGGATTTTGGTGGATCAGAAAGATGGAAAATGACAAATGTGCGCTTTGACAGAACAAAGGCAACTAGTTGTCGCCTTCTTGGGTTTTATCCTATGTTGAGTTTATGTAGGCGTCTAGGGAGTGCCTTATTAATCACTATAGATGAACAGCTTAGAGATGAGCCAAAGTTGGATATCGGCAATCGGGTTGGGCACCTAAACAAGCGATTAGATTGGGAACTTTTGGCGGCATTTTGAAGTACCTAGCACCCCAATTATATTTATGTGAGGTATAATATGTAGATTTGGTTTAGTTAATAGTTGTATTCTCTTGAACAATATTATGGCATCCAAGTAACCCTGCTGTCATGTTGTAATATTTACAATGGACGGCTTTAATGTCGAATAACACCTAATCAATGCAATTTCATTACAAAAAAGCTGAAAAATGTTCTTCAACCATTTAAGAAAACTTGGAAAAAATTGGTTAACCTTTTAGATGGAACGAATTACGTATCTAAATTATCTCCCTTTATTGCTGGGGCTATAGTTCCGAAAAAAGCGATGATATCCCTCCCTTGATCTCAAAATGTTTCCGCTAGAAGATATAGAATCTCATCGTCACTCAAGCCAATTAACTCCTTTGTCTCCGCGGATTTGAGATTTGATGCCGACATTTTGGCTCTGATATAGATCAGCGTTTGTCCAAATTCCAGCAACGTTTCAGGTACTTCAGCAGAATATTTGTCAACCTATTCGTGTAGTAGACATTAAGTCAATGAAGATGAAAAGCAAAAATAGATTGACAAGAATACCCTCTGCAAATCTTATCGAATATACCTATAACTATGTCAATAAAGAAGAAGACGACAGGTTTATCTTTGTACAATGGACTGCTGCAGATTTATATGTTATGTTGATAAATATCAAACACACCTAGTTAAGTCATTATTTGGCAATAAATATCAATTCTGTTTACTTTTAAAATAGACCAGTCAAGTTAAGTCACGCTGATAGTGCGACCCCTTTGACTTAACATAAGCAAGTTAAGTCAAAAAACCTCCCACAAGTGTATACAAAACTTGTTGGTTACTATTATTTTCACTGATGCATTTTGCATCCTCAGTTCCCTGCTTCTCCTACTGTCAATAGTGCCTAAAATCGTATTCCAAGCACTACGGATTTCATGCAAGAGCCTGACCCATATTTTCCTTTCTGTTGAACTTTAACATTGTCTCAAAGGAAACCGCAATTACCACATGCCAACACAAAGCTGATTTATCCAGCCAGCACCCTTTTCTGTGAAGGTGGTTATATCTCACACTGTTTCATTTGTGATAAATGTCACCCTGATATTTTATGTTATAACACCACAAATAAACGCCATAAACGTATACCAGGATGGCAAAAAGGACCCAACTTTTCTAATCTCATAATCAATCAGTATTCCCTTCGGTATCGTTTGGAAACCCAAAAAAGAAGACTCCATGTTTTTGGGTCGTCCAGGTATCATTACACTACATTCAGGATATATCATTTTTCTCATTGTATACCAAACTCCTTTTTTCATATCTCAGTATCTCATTGGTTACTCTGGAGCCTTATTAAATACTCAATAAAAACAGGTCCTTTGGGCTATCCGCTGTTCTTTTCCCAAAAAAAGTAATTTCGGCTGGTTAAGTCACAAAAATTTAGTGCCGCCCTATCCGGTATATCCGGTTTGCATCATTTCCTTTGCCGAATATTGCCATCGGTGGAAGTGTACTTTATGATTATTTAACGGTAACTTACAACAAAGCTTACCGAAAAGCTGAGTAAAGTAAAAAAAAATCTTAGGATTTTCTTCAATTTGGACAAAGTTACCGGTGCGAGGAAGTAATGCTGCATCTCACGTTTTGTATAACGTAATATCCTTCCACAGACAATAAAAGATGATTTCATTTCCTATTATCCTTGAAATGGAAGGAGGCAAAAGCAAGTACGCGCAGTACGCGTCATTTAAGTACGGGCGGAGAAGGAATAATGTCTTTTGCATTTTTTTTAATGAATGCATCATTAAATGTTATCGTGTTCTTGTTACCGTAGCCGAGTTGCAGAAATTTGCGGAGAATTCGCATTACGCGGGAGGCGGGATCCTTTTGTAGATGCAGTTCAAATTTGTTTTCCCTTTAGAAATTATTTTTTATTTTACCTTTTTCTCGTTATTTGTTCATTCCGCAAAAAGATACGTCTTCTTTGCAATCGCGCTAAGTGGGTGTCACGCTGATGATGGGGTGAGGCTGCTCCCGGAAAAGAGAAGTTTATTAAAATTACAATCCTGAATTGGGTGCACTTTTGCGATGGTTGTGCTGGTGTAATATATTCCACTCAACTGTTGATGTTTGCGAGTACTCCTGGTACCTCAACGAGCTCGTTGATTAATCGAAAATATTCGGTTTATTGAAATACCATGTATTTTCATGTATAGTGGATGTTTTGTTTGTGCGGTATCTGTTGGATGCCTGAGCAGATTTTGAACTACATGCGAAATTCACATCACGGTAGAATGATTACATTGCGATAAAAGTTGTACTTTCAAGTATCAAATGTGAGCTCACGCTACAAGTGCCCTTTCATGTGAACATGTAGCAAGCATAGCATTCAACTAAAAAGTAGGAACAATCAGCAATAAATAATGCTTTGGAGTAGAGAGAATCTGGCCTAGATTTTAACTTAATTAAAATTAATTAAAATTATTTACAGAATCAATCAGCTGAAATATATACCCTTTACAGAAGGAAACGTCAAAAATGTCATTGATCAAGAATGTGGGTGCTACTTAACATAAGCGCGAATTTAAAACGCAACCAACTTCAAGTGAGTGGCGGCCATCATTCTGGCATGTTTTGGTTTTCTTGGCATTGTTTTGATTGGAAAAGTATGTGAGACCGACTGTTGTAAATCGGGTACTATAGAGTTATCTACCAGTATAACGGTGGCGAACCTAAGTAAAATCGGTAGTCAATTATCTAAATGCAACATTCAAATGAATTTAATTTCAAATCCGATGCGCATTTAATAAATACAACGATTTCTAAAAAAAGTTTTTATTTGTTTAGCTTACTGCTAGAAAAGTCGCTATAGTGCGTTTTTCTGGAAGGGATCGCGAGTTTTACGTCCCATAGTTTTACGGAAACACTAATTTGACGACTGTATCCCGTATCTAAATGATTCTGCAATATTCGAACTTTTTGTCACTTATCTAAATCATGCCAAAATAGATGAAACATTTTGAAGAGACCGAAAAACCAAAATACAGGGAAAAAAATCAACAAAAACGGTGAAAAACGTAGAGTTTAAGAGTATTAATCAGTTTGTTCGTGATAATTCTAGCCCTTCAATTCGAAACCACGCAAGTGCTTTAAATTTGCATAAGTAATTCTTACACCGTATTTTGAACAAAGGCATGAAGCTGCACCCCTATATATACAATTCAATTGTTATAAGATTAAAGCCCCAGGATGCAAGCCACAGGCTTGACTTCGTAAAACGGGCTTTTCAACGTTTACAAACATCTTATTTTTGAATAGACACATGAATAAGCATTAGAACCCTTTAATTCGGATAAACGTATGGGCTGCGATGTCGGCACGAGTAATTATTGGCCCTTACCTACTCTTTTTTTTTTTTTGATATAAGGGGGCGTGAAATTACAGTGAAGTTAGAGCGTTTTGTATAGGTGTCAGCTGAATTGCAAAGTTTAGCTGGCTATAACCATAGCATGGCGGATCAACGTCACGTCCAATACGTCTCAGCCACGAGGTTTTCCTGCCAAATTGATCTCCAGAAGAGGTGACATAAATTGATCTCCACGCACGTCTGATTTCTCTCAAATCTATAGTTTACGCCAAAAAATCGACTTCCCTGACGCATTTAAAAGAAAATTGTCAGTATGAAATGGCAGCCATCGCGGAGTCCACCTACCTACCTTTTATAACAAATTTACTGTTCGACTAAATGAGCGCCACGAACGCAAGGGATTGGAATTGGGAAATAAGTTTTTCAACTCGAGATTTTTTTGACCAGGGGTATGTCGCTGTACAGCTCGTATAGTTCGTAATTGAATCTTCGTGTCCATAGCCCGTCAACGCAAACGGGACCGAAGATTTTTCGAAGTATTTTTCTCTCGAAAAGACCAAGGATTTCTTCATCCACTTTTGATACGGTCCATGCTTCGGAGGCGTACAGCAGGACTGGGATAATCAGGGTCTTATATAGGATCTCCTTAGTAGTTCGAGTGAGGGCTTTACTACTAAATTGCCTTCTTAGCCCGAAGAAACAGCGATTGGCAAGAGTAATTCTTCGTTTGATTTCTGACGAGATGTTGTTGTCAGAGTTAATAGCAGAGCCGAGGTAGACAAAGTCCCGTACTACCTCAAAGTTATATCTGTCAATGGTGATGTTCTGTCCAATTCGTCGATGTTGTGTGTCCTTTCGTGTTGATAGCATATACTTATTCTTACCCTCATTTACTGCTAAACCCATTTTTGATGCTTCCTTCTCTATTGTCTACTATAGCAAACGTGGCTATGACATCACGTTGAGTCCTACTAATGATGTCAATGTATGCTAGTAATTGTACCGATTTTTGGAAAATTGGGCCTCTGGTGTTGGCTCGGGAGTTTTGCACAATCCTCTTAAGATTCAAATTGAAGAAGTCACATGACAGCGCATCGCCTTGCCTAAATCCTTTTTTGGTGTCGGTGAGGTCGTTTCTCACCCTGATGGAGCAGCGAGAATTCTCCATTGTCATCCTACACAAATGGACGAGTTTGGGCGGTATACCAAAGGGTCTCTTTTTTTGTGGATCGGGCAAACGATGCTTAGGTTCCATTCTTCAGGCATATTTTCATCCGAGTTCATGAGTTGGTGGATGTTACTTACCAAGTCATCACCGCCAGCTTTATAAAGCTCAGCCAGAAGGCCGTCATTTCTCGCGGCCTTATTAAGCTTGAGTAGGCAGTTTTCGCTGCCGTTGCCAATATTAAATGGTTCGTTCTGCCTAACAGCGGAATGCTGTTCGTCATCGCCGTTTAACAGTCTGCGGAAGTGGTTCTTCCATATCCTCAGCATCGACTGTGTCTCAACTACGATATTTCCTTGTTCATATCGACAGGATTCTGTTCGAGCCTTGTATCCTTGGCTTTTACGTTTTACATATTGGTAAAACTTGCGAACATCGTTTCTAGAGTGGCACCACTCTATATCCTCGATCGCGCGCTTTTCTTGCTTTTTTTTCTTCTTTCTGAAAACGGTACCTCCCATATGAAAATTACACATAGATTCATATGCACATAGGTTCATATGCTGGTGACCAAACAATAGAACATTTCACTACACCAGGGCCCTACACTGTAATTCGTTCCAAAAGACGTTCCTATTCGAAACTGCTTTTCGTTCCGATTCTTATTTGGCACTCTTTAGTACTTTAGAAATGTAAACAACTATTACTTCCTAAAGCCAGGCAACAAAGAAAGTTTTGAATTTTATTGGGATTCTATGATAGAGAATACAAAAATATTCGTTTTAGGATATACAGAGTAGGACCCCACCTCACTAATAAGCAATTCAAAGAATTTAAAGTTGGTATTTTTTTTTTGGAAAATCCGTGCTATTCATTTCAATAAATATAATAAAGGAATTCGTTTGGATTAATTTCGGATCAAATGTAACGGCCAAGTCTTTAATTTCCTCAAATCTATTTAGTAGTTATATACCCACCTATGGATTAATTATAGAATATCGACCCCCTATTGTTAAAAATGACAAAACCCTACCTTTCCCTAAGTTTAGTTGCAAATTATTTATTACAAATACACCATTCAATTAGCAATTAGCTACAGAATAGGCTTTACAGAAAAAAGTTTACTCCATCTGCTAACCTCAAGCAGTCAAAGAAAGCCACTCTTGACAAAAATGCGTACAATATAGGTCTCAAATGTCTTCCCTGAGCAATACCAGCCCTAAACAAGTATTTCATATTTTTAGTAACTTATAATATAAAATGTAAACTTGTGATTGCAGTGTCAAATGAAATATTTAAATCTTGTATATATATAAATATTTATATCTCTTATATTTTTCTTAAACCTTCAATTGTCTAATGTTATGTTTTTTTATATTATTTTCATTTCAGGTAAGCTGAATTTTGGATATTTGTATATGCTCATACACTTAAGGAGAATAACTCTTGTAAATTGACCAAATTCATTTTTAGTCTGGGTCTGTAGTGTTATAATGCATTCATAGATTAAAAAGTTACACATTCATTTTAATTCAAAATGCAAGAAATTTATTGAAATTCACGTATTTAAAAATAAGTAGGTTGTCGATAATAGGTCTGTTATATAGAGCCACATTTCGAAAACTGCAAATTTCAACTATCGGATAGTTTCATTTATTTCACATCACAGCCTGGTGACCACTAACCAGCTTGATGTCAATCAATCTTGATATACGTCGAACTCTAAACTGCTGATGAAAGTACTTTGATAGTGCCTGTGATAATGCTACACGTCCATCTCTACGAAAATTCTGTTTAAAATGGATTCCCGTTGGATTTTCTGTGCAATTTTTCCTTCTCTTTTTGGCTTACATAAAATCACAAATTATATATGACTCTTATTCTAATTAACGTGTAGCCAGGCACATAACAACACAAATGACACGCCTATTTTCTAGACCTACAAAAAATTATGAAGTATTTAAAATCTAGCTTCTCATTAACGTGTGTGTGTGAAGTTACATTTTTGCCACCTCCATGCATTTATAAAAAAGAACAATTCCACAGTTTCGCCAATAAAAATGGAGAATACAGTCGTCAAATCAGAAGAATCCATGCATCTGCTAGACATCGCAATTTGGCCAGTTGTATGTAACAACTTGCGACAATATGTAACCTCTATTCTCAATTCAGCAGCAACTTCACTAAGTTAACTTTTTGCAACTAAGAGATATTTACACCAGCTCAGCATCTTCTTTTCTATATAAACAAATTTACGACAAGGTTTTGAATATTGGTCCAGCGAAGACTTGTAGGAGATATTTAGAAAAGTTTAGAGAAATCATCGATAGACTTCAACGACAAACGACTCCTTATAAGCACGCTATCTATCTAAAAACGACACCAACAACGTAGTACCAAAATTCTTGTTGTTACAGAACGTTCCGCGTGCATATGAACTGATAAGTCGTTTTTCGTGGTCAGTCCGGATCTATTTGGTAATTAAGGGGATCCGTTATCTGAGGCTGTTATATCTCTCATAACTTACATTTTTTAAGATTGTAAGGAAGTAACCCTGAATGCACTTTAAACCTGTACAGCCAGTTTCAATTTCATTAGATACCCCATCACGGGGCCATCAATATCCACTACCTGATTGAGCACTGCAGATGGCCTTTCGGCTCATCCGCCGCCATCTCTATTTAAGGTTCCTGACTAAATTTTGAGACTCCAAACTAAGCTCAGGGTACCAGTTCAAATCCCGAAAGTGACAGCACATATTATGTTTTTGCACTCCTTTACCTCTTGCGAAAGTCTGATAAACATCCAATTGTAGAAACATTTCAGTCCATATCAAGAACAGCAAGTGTCTTCGAAAGGATATAAGGTAGAGGGTTTAGCCAATGTATCCTTACTAACCCGCTTCGGTGATAAAGACTACATTTAATAATTATATTGACGCTGATTCTAATGAGTGAATACAATCGAGCACCTTTTGGCTGTTCTCAGCTCATTTGCCACCTTTTTCCTATGATTTTATAATGAAAGTTGAACCCCACTTAAATGATGTATCTATAAATGCAGAAAATATCGTTATCCGCAATAAAAAGGCTTTATCACGAAAATGCTAGGGTTAACCAGGGTTAACTTTGAAAAAAAAACTTTGACTGAAAAATTAGTTTTATGAGCTTAAGTCTGAAACCAAGTTTAGGTTTAGGGTTTTTGGGCTACTGACACTCTAATATGGCATCGAACTCTCATACGGCGTTGACCCTTAGTATTTCTGACACTAAGATGATTTTGCACTGAAAACTAAGTAAAGTTTCTTCTTTTCGGAAAACAAACAACTAGGATAGAAAACAACATTTGTTTTTAGAAGTCATATCAAAGAGTTACTCATACTAAGTTATGATTAAGTGATTCTGAGGTATCGTTATCCAATAGGTATAGGGCTGAATATTTAGAATAATCACTTAAGACGTTAAGCAGAAAGCTTAGCCATAACAGGTAAGAAATAAACCCCATTGAAAAGTTGTTTCATTTTAACGATGAATCCATAATTCACGTAAATTGTTTCCAAATGCATGAGTTAGTCTCTAAAAAAAATAGCTCACAACAAATTATGGCACTTTCCTACATTCAGACGTGTACATAATATAGATAGGTATGTTCATAAAGTATCGCCTTTCCAATATCTGCGCGGTCCCCGTAAATCACTGATTGATGAGCCAACCCAAAAGATGGAAAAGAAACTCACAAATATCCCTGATTTGATTTTGAAGTTGCAATCATTTGGGATTCAGAAGCGAAGTATCCAAGTATAACCGTAAAATTGTTGGTTTCCGTTGATTGTCAAAATATATCGGTTGGAAAACACGTGCACCACATAGCACCCGTTACGGCACAGTTTATAGCTTTGTATGAGTCTCGTGTTCGCCTTGAATCACTGAACTGGAAAAGGAATTGTTACGATTTCGCTCCTTCAAAGAAGAAGGAATGTTGTTCTTTAGAACGTGAGGCATAGAAAAACTTTTCCATTTTCGTCGGCAATGTGTATAAGATTCCGCTTGCTACCGAGCCAAACGTAAAGTAAACAACAAAAAAAAAAAAAAAAAAAAACAAACGAACAGAAAAGTAAGAAATCTAAAGTTTATCCCCAGCACTGTTTTGGATGAAAGTTTACAACCAGTTTGAGGATTACTGAAAAATTATATTTCTTTCTTGTCCATACCTTTTCCGTTTTGTTGTTGCAATTTTATGGTTTCTTCTTTCAAATTACTTCCGATAAAGTTTTGTTTGGTAATTGGCTTTTTCTATACACCTAGTCATACAAACAATTAAACTTGAACAATTAAAGGCACAACTTGTCTTGGAATCCCAACTCAATTGAGTACGGACATTATTGGAGGTCATTAAGTGATGTCCTGCAGAAGAAGATTAATTGAATTCGTTTTGCAAATAAATTGCTAGGATATATGTATTTTAATTAAAATAAAGTGATAAAGGATATTCTCTGTAATTCGTAGCTTTATGTAAAGCAAATATTTGATGACAGGCTCTTTTTTAAAAAGTTGTATCGTAAAAGTATAATGAGTTAAAGGATTGATTTATCCACCACCAATGTAATTTTAAATACCATAAATTCTCTTAACTTGGTATTAGTTGCAGTTTAAGAATATTCGAAACCATCGAATAATTTTGGAATCAGTGTTTATCAACATTCGATTTATTAACTTTCGGCAAAACAAGGTTAATACAAAATTGTTATCATACAAAAAAGAATGACAAATGATGCCATCAGCATACACGTCACGTACTTTTTCTGAGATGCATTGCTTCTTCGTGAATAGCATGACGTTTTCAAGATTTTGAGATAAGGCAATTATATTTTATTTCAAAAATGTTTTTCATCAGAAATAAATACCTTTGTTGAAAAACTGTCTCTTAGTTCAAGTATCTATTGCAAAATTAAGCTTACGAATTCATCCGACATTTTCCTCGGTTATAATGAGTAACTCTCTTCATGATTCACACAAAGGAGTGAATCATCCTTATTAAATAAAAAAACAGAAGCAACAAAATTATTCCACTCGGCTGCCAACAAAAAACATCCTTTAGACAATTTAAAAATTCTTGAGCCAATTTCTAGGAGATTCTAGCGTTTTCTCTTGCTGGTCTTTGTTTGTTTTATTCTTAGACGAAAATAGTTTAATTCTTTCCTTAACAGTAAATATACATTGCTTCCCATTATAACCTGTTAGGATTGATAAAATAGTTCGTAGAATTTATTGTCAAAATTTCAAATCATTTGGATTACGAATTTCGGAAACATTTCAATTGTAAAGGATTTTATGATAGTAACGGGTGATCCAAATAGAGATACTTTTTTCAATAGCCTTTTTTGACAGATCACGTGTGAGTCGTGTCATGCTGTCATGTTATTTTTGTTTAGTTTTGTTTGGCATTTCATAATGGAAAAGTCTTTCGCGTGAACAACGTTTACAAATTGTTCAACTTTATTATGAAAATTCACGTTCTGTGAGGAATGTGTTTCGTGCACTTCGCTCAACTTATGGTCAACATAATCGGCCTACTGAGCGTACTATTCGCAACACCATCACCCATTTTGAGACCCAGCATTCATTATTGGATAATATTCGACCGAATAGACCACGTCCAGCACGCTTTGAAGAAAATATAGCGGCCGTAGCTGAGAGTGTGTAAATTATGCCGGCGAACGTAACCGTCAATGGCGACCGTTATCGTGCCTGATAACCGACTATTTGATGCCTGAAATTGAAGCTCGTGATCTCGGCGACATTTGGTTTCAGCAAGACGGCGCCACTTCCCACACATCGCATCAATCAATGGACTTATTGAGAGAACATTTCGGTGAGCACATAATTTCACGTTTTGGGCGGGTCGATTGGCCACCAAGATCGTGTGATATCACACCGTTAGACTTTTTCCTGTGGGGATATGTAAAGTCAAAAGCTTATGCCGACAAACCCGCTTCGATTCAGGCCTTGGAGGAAAACATCACGCGTGTCATTCGCCAGTTACCAGTCAAAATGCTCGAACGAGTGATCGAAAATTGGACCATCTGCGACGTAGCAACGGCCAACATTTGATAGACATAATCTTCAAAAAATAAATGCCAAAGAATGTTCTTTCAAATGATAATAAACATTCTCCATTAAATTTGAATTTTCTGTGTTTTTTTCTTTAAAAAAGTAGGGAACCTCGAAATGGATCACCCTTTATCTTCTTTTAGAAAACGTACCAACATTTCGAATAGGATGGATTCTGTGGTTAGTGTTTTTGTACATGAAACAATGCTAATGGCATTAATTGTTATGACATATAGAAAAATCATAGATACATAAAACGTTGTAAGCAATTCTTATTAAATCGAGCTGCGTAGCTCATTTTGAACACTTTGGATTGCAGTGGTGAAGTGGCGTGTGCTTGCTGTTTTCCTCGCGAGTGAATGATGTTCTTCAAAACATTTAACCATTCCTTAAATGTCGGAACTATTAGAAAAAATATGTTGACCGCAAAAAATCATGAATCCTGCATAAGCTAACTTTTCAGAACACCCATTCTCATATTTAAATCTATATCTAATTTTTGTCCTACCGATTTCATAAAAGATGGACCAAGTGAAAGGTGAAAATGCGTAGATGTGCACAGTTTTTATAAAGTTTTTCACAAATGACGAGTACTTTAAAGGTTGTATTAAAGGACTTTTTTTTTGAAAAAATACTGCTTTCAGATAGGAGGTAACTGAGATAGTCTGTGTTCGATTCGCAGTCGTAAAGGGGTAGTAAATGTTTTTCCATTGAATGTAAATGTTTTCCTTAAAAAACTTTGTGACCAAAAATCTTTGTCCTAATAAAGCAGGTGAAAAAAAAATCGAACTCGATATTTTAATCAATACTACGTGATGAAAAACTCCGAAAATTTAAGCCTCGAGATTCTGCTGATTTCTCAGTCTGTGCAGAAAGGCAACAAACTTTTTATACAATGAACGGTTGAATTGCTGAAGCGAAAATATGAAACCTTCAGATGGCCCATGCGTTATCTACTCGTTTGGACCATAGATCCTGTTGCCTGTTTGACTATCACTTCAACAATACGAGTGGTCACTGAAATCGTTAATATATCTCACATTTGTTATACTGACTAAGCAACTACTTCTATGTAAAACTCAGTCTAAATGAAACCTTACTAAAAAACAAATTAAAATGATTACAAAGATGCCAACTGAGAAAATGCTAACGCAAAAGGTTTCCACCTTTGCATTACATTTCACGGGCAAAAACACCTGTTTCTGACACTCTTCCACGGGTCTCTGCACTCGAGGCTATTGAACGTTTTGCGACAAGTCCCATTTCATTATGCATACATCAAAAAGCACAGCAGGATATACACTCGTTTCCAGGATATATCAGAAAGTTGTTTTTAGAAACCGAGTGCTAGTCCCGCTTATAGTTGCTGACGATGTACAACTTGCCTCCCAAAAAGTCCTTGTTCTGCAACTATTGCAGATGTTTATTCTTTTGGCGGGTGTATAGTTCGTGAAACGAATGCAAATGGCGTAGGTATACGTACGTACACCGGGGGAAACTTTGTTGCGCACAGAGGAAACGCTATCCTGCTCTGTACTCAACATAGTGATTAGTTTTACTCTGCTCCTTTTTTTTACCATTTTAGCATTCGTATTCGCATTCGTATTCGTTTTGCTTCTAGATATGTTTCGGTTTTACTTCCTCCCTCTGCTGATGCTGCAGGAGTTTGGATTCGCATTTGGATCCTTTCAATTCCGTTGACAATGGATGCTGGCAAAATCAACCAGAGGGAAATAGTTTTTAACCCAAATTTGTTTCGTATTTCCCGCAGTTGTATGCTGGCAAAGGAAGTTCCATTAAACTTCTTTTGAAGGAGGAGTCCAGTGGATTTAAATGAAATTTGATGAATTTAATAAGGACTTGCTCTTTTTTATTGCATTTTGGTGGGTTGGTTAAATCAAGGGGTGGTAAAATAACAATGAAAGGAATACTAGTGGACAATTTTTAAATTTGAGTGCCATTTTTAAAAGAAAATTTTACGTTTTCCGGATTTCCTATCCATTAAGGGCTCATTCTCTTCAAAACTGGGCGTTTGAATCTTCCTTGTCGTCTCGAACCTGAAGACTGGGATTAACATTCTATTGACAGGAGCGCGACTCTTCATTCGTCGAATATATAAAATTCAAAGTTGTCGTCGTGTTATTACTTTTTGTATTACAAACACATCTTGGCTGATGACGATTGTATCTTCTTATCCAATCGCCTCCCACGCTTTAGTACCAACAATCCGAAGAAGAATTTTCCGGTCGAAGGTGTTTTATATTTGCTCCGGTAGGATAATGGTCCGATAGAGCAAATATTTCGACTTGACTTTCGACTAAGTAGTTTTGGTCCCAATTGTTTTGCTGCACCAAAGTAGCATCGCTTTCCGAGGGTCAATCTTCGTTAAGGTTTCATTTCGAGAAGTTGATATCAGAAGGGGCATTTTTTTACACACTCTGCCAACTGATACTTGTCGGTTAGTGTTTTCAGACATTACAACATTTCCCTGTATAGGAACTTGTATGGGCCATTTGGTAAGAAAGAAATAGCAAAGTTCACTTTAAGAATGGCATAGTTAATCCTAATATCTGGGTCAGCTAGTATTTTATAAACCATTTTTGTTATCTTTAAGGGTAGTTTACATCAAGCAAAATTTCTAATTAGGACTCCCAAGATAAGACATTTGCTATACGGCTTGGATAAAACAGACCATAGGATTAAACTATAACGTGAGACGAAGTAGTAGAAGCGTTAGCGTATGCTTGCTGGGTCATTGAACAGCCTAAATTTCTAAATCAATCTTGATACTCATCAAGCGAAATGCCGTCTTCCAGACCAACAACGGTGATCAAATTGCGATAGACAAAGAAGGGATAAACGTAAACTAATTTCAAGACCAATAGCGATGTTATCAACCAGCCTTAAAATCGGCATTAACTGATGTACTGATGAGCTTCTCCCACCCAACAAGTTCTATGGTATGATGCAGAATGCTGTCAGATCCCACTAGTCACAAAAGAGGATTACAAGCAAACGCTGCGAAAAAGCAGCCAAGAAGTAAGGATAGGAACATCTAATCTTAAGGCTGAGGGAAATGATGGCCTTCCTGTCGGGCTAAATAAGGTTGGTAGCGATAATTTAGTAATTGGGTAACATACACCAAACCATTCACGGACGGTTTAGAGTGAGTTTGCCTGGAGAATAGAGCCTCAACATCGTTTGCCTCAAGCACAAAAACAAAGGCTTAGACAGATAGACAGCTACAACATTAAGGCAGTCAAGGAATTTGTATGATTTGGCTGCGCTATTAATTCTGACAATAACACCTTGTTAGAAATCAAACATGGATGAACATATGTAAGGACCTGATGATCACAGTCCTGCATAAAACTGAAGCATAAAACGTATTGGACATAGACCGTGAACAAAAAATCCCTCGTGCGAAAATATTCGGTACTATTTGGTTGGTGAACTATGGTAACAAAGAATCAAATAAGAACCTTACAAGCTGTAGACCGACATAGAACTGGTAAAAAAAACACTGCAATGGGCATTTAAGATTTAGAGCAACATGTAGATCAAATAGACGCCAGTATTCCAGCCTGCACTGTCTTTGATTTCTAGCAAGATGTACAGCAGAGAAGAGAAAGTGACTTACACTAGCAGAAAGCTACCTAAATTTACCTAGAGTGCATAACTGGTTTAAATCTACGTTCATTCTAGATTGTTGAACGATTGTAGAACAAGTCTGCTTACTGCTTATGGTTTACATGTACCTTCTATACAGTCCAACATAATAGCAACAACTTACCAGAATATTTGAAAACGATGTGATATCGATACCAAAATACCATACAGCTACCAACGGTTTTATTTTTGTAGTTTTCCTTTTTATTTATCTAGATGTATGAGGAAAACTATCTTTACCATCATTCGACCCTCCAACTAACCTCCATTGAAACCACTATGGCAATCCCCTGCCCCACTCCACCAGCATGCAATCTATAATGAAATCTAATTAAACACAAACTAGGTCATAAGAAGGAGCACATCCATCATATCGTCTCTGTTCAGTACCGCAACCGCAATCACAGATTGGAATCACCGGACATACAATCAATCACAAAAGGAAGTGTCATAGCCAGCGTCTGTCTTATTTGGTAGTTAATCATTGAATCTATCATAAGACACACGCGGCTATAGCATTTCCTTAACAACATCGTGGGAGTCACTATAGTGTAGTTCTGCTCAAACGCCGTGCTCGCGTGTATGTAGGTACTATACTCACATAATCACCCAAGTGTCCTTTATTAGTGAATTTATTTCAGGAGAATGAATTGCCCTCCACACAGGCTCTCAATGCAAAAGTAATTAAGATTTCGAGATTCTCTCTGGTAGACGATTTTGCCCGACGAAACTGGATCTCACATTCACTCCGCCATCGTTGCACACAAGCACACAGACATACAACTGTTCGCAGTTCGCACATGCCCTTGGCATGGTGCACGCAGAGTGCTCCATGAATGCCTAATTAGTTTTTATGCAGGTCTAGGCAGGTATAAGTGTATAGTGGGGGTATAGTGTATTAATTCATAGCTTGCTCCGACGACGATGAACTGCCAGGATTCTCCTCATGGGAGAATAATTTCGCTCTAACGATGCGAAAGGATATCGCCGGAATTACAAAAGAATATAATCCTCTCCCCATTCATGTTGTTTTCTGGTCCACGCCCAATCCTTGTTCTCGGCTTGTCTGCTCCTCGTTACCACATCAGATAAAGCTGATGAACATGTATAGATTGTTTTGTGAACATTCATAGACCACCACCGCACCGCAGTAGTACCACAGCCGTCAACGCCATGCTTCCGTGGAACAATGGACCTCGCACTCGCTGATCTCGACGCTTTAGAAAGCCGTAATGTGAGAAAGCGGTTGCAATTTACCTCCTTTAGTAGTCCTGGTCACTTGGTATACCCATACGGCTTTCCCTTACCCTTCCATATCGCTTACTCGTGGTCGTGTCCTTATCCCTACCGGTATACAAATATTTATGTTAGTTGGCTGCAGTGGGCAGGAGCACTCTCACACTCTCAAACTTGCCTGCTCCATGTTCCACTTTTCCATCAACATCATCTACGGCCCCTTATTGCAGGTGTTGTGGTATGGCCACCTTTTTAAGTTGGAATAATTCCATTTGGCACAAATTTCGTTGAGTGCCACAAAAGGGACCTCTTCACAGAATGAGCGCCTGGTTGGCAGAGACTTCCTTTACAAAGAAAACCTTTTAGCAGCTTTTATTCCCCGAATGACCTCCAGCTTGTGTGTGGCTGACTTGAAATAATTGCTTATTCGTTTAGACCGTTAGTGCCGGGAGGAGAAGATGAAGCTGGTCGACGGACGATCTGATGGTGGTAGGTAGGTGCCATCCCGGTTCCGTTATGTTCATCTCGCCCCGGGCCGGGGACCCGAAGATCTTCTCAGCTCTAAATGATTGCATTAAAGTATTTTTCGCTTATATATGTTTGTGTGGATGTTAGTTGTGTGTGAGTATTTAAAATGGAAGTGCCGTTTCGCAGTTTAGGTGTGCGTAGGAAGAAACCCACCACTAGGACATTACACGGATTGTTGGCAGCACAGTTTGACACGATATTTTATGCACTAATTGTCAGCTTGTTAACGATCCATTAAGTTTGATGTGACCTGTAAGGCAAACAAAAAACGTGGTTTTTATGTCGACAATTTACAGTTTGGCAAAAAGGATTAAAATTAACAGCTCTTCAAGAGTATATTTTATCGTGGTGAATATTAAATAACGATTATGTTTTTGGGGTGTGCAGAACGATTGCGTAAAGTCAATTAGTTCTAATGGCGATTTGAAACGAGCCAACATACTTTCGAGTGACCTTTGGTGATACAAAGCCTACAAAGGAGCACAGGTTATACGTTTTTTGATACTATTTTCGAAGTGAGTATTTGTTTTTATTGAACGCAGGCTATAAATTATCTTTTTGATACCTATTGGCTTAATGGCCACGAATATTTTTTTTTTAAATAGCCTGCTTGTCTTAGTATGCCTCTTTATAAGTGGTAATAATTCATAATTAATGTAATTTGTAGGGCAGGAGAGCCTCATTAAGTGTCTTCTTTGTTGTGCATGTTTACTTATCTATAGGGAAAGAATGGCCATTATGCTGGCATATTATGACACCTTATAAAGTTCAAGTTTTAAAGTACACCTCTTTGTGAGAGTTTGGGATTACAGAACCTAACCCAAATTCCGTACACTGTTATTAAATTTAGAAACGAAACCAGTTTTGCAATATGCCTCGCCAATTAGCCCAGTCTTTACCTAACTGTCACAAGCTGCACACTTAAAGTTGGTTGTGGTCTAATTTTACTTGCACGACGTACTTAAAACGAGTTTTCCTATATTGCGTCTATGGTCTGGGTCGGAATCAAATACTTTGCGTGCCGTTTCATTGATGTCTATTCGCTCTACTCATCCCCAAAGCAGGAAAGAGTTCTAATAAATATGAAGGATCTCCGTCCGATCAGTCTATTTTCTTTTCTTCTTTAAACCTTGGAAAGATTAATTGATCTACACCTGCGTACTAGTATTGAACCGACTGCACTCTCCGACTTCCAACAGGCATACTGCAAGGTTAAGTCGGTTGAAACAGCGCTTCACTCACTGGTACGCTTCATTGAAAACTCACTTAGAGTAACGGCGTATACTATGGTTGCCTTTCTTGATATAGAAGGAGCTTTCAACAATGTCAAAGCAGAAGCAATTACTAATGCCCTCTCGGATTTAAATGGAGAAGACTCGCTGGGAGTGTTAATAAATCAATTACTCATAGGCAGAATTATTAACACTAATCTTGGCATCTCATCCGCATGCAGATCCGTTAGCTGTGGCACCCCCCAAGGGGGGGCTTCAGTCTCCTCTTCTACGGAATCTAGTGGTCAACAAGCTACTAGTAAATCTAGAAAGATAGGGATACAAGGTGATTGCTTACGCGGATGACGTGACAATAGCTGTATAAAGGAAATAGCTTAATACCCTTAGAGATCTATTACAAAATGGTCTCTCTGTACTCTTTAATTGGGCCGCCAAATGTGGACTCTGCGTGAACCCTCAGAAAACCGAATTGGTCCTTTTCAGCATGCAATACAAAATTTCGCACATTGACCCTTCCAAACTAAATGGCGTCAGTCTCATATGTTCGCAGAATCAGCCAAATACCTAGGTCTGGTCTTGGATAAAAAAAACTGATCTGGAAAGCCAACATCCAAGAACGCGTTAAGACCTTATACTCTTGTAAAAGGGCAATCGGAAAGAAATGGGGTATGGAACCACATATAGGCCATACCAAATCAGTTGGCCAAAGGTGGATTGCGCAGAGAGAGGATTTAAGAGAAATTTAAGATATTTAAAAATAAATTTTAAGAGACCTGCGCAGTAGAATGGCCAACTGATTTGGTACGGACTATATCTCTTTCGGGCTTTAAGTGTCTATTATTAGACCCATACTCATGTGGTCTGGTGGACGGCTTTAGAAACAGCCTCCAACCGCAACCTACTAGGTAAAGTTCAAAGATCAGCTTACATATGCATTAGCGGAGCTCTTAGAACAACCCCCTCCGCAGCCCTTGATGCTATCCTACATCTAGTGCCCCTAGATATCTAGGGCAAACAGACCGCAGTTTGTGCAGCTGTAAGACTGAGAGCCTCGTCACAATGGACACCCAATCAGGGTGAACACACAATGATTCTGAACCACCTTAACACTACAGAAAACACCGACCACATCAGTTTTGAGCATAACTACAAGACAACCATTCCCAGTCGCTTTGAATGGGAGTCGGATTCGATCGAAACCAATAACTCGATTCACATCTTCACGGATGGGTCTTAAATGAATGTAGAGTTGGTGGAGGGGTTTTCTCCGAGATGCTTAACCTAAACATATCCTTTCGCCTTCCCGATCATTGTAGCGTTTTCCAGGCGGAAATCATGGCAATCAAAGAAGCCTTGTCCTGGCTGAAAAGGAATGTAATATCCACGAAGAAAATTAGCATCTTCAGCGACAGTCAAGCGGCAATCAAATCCCTGGAAGCAATCTAGTTCAATTCCAAATCAGCCCACGAATGCCGACTGTTTCTTAACGAGATGGCGGAGCATTTTAGCATTCACCTTTTTTTAAGTGCCGGGCCACAGAGACATACCAGGAAATTGAGAGGCAGATGAGCTTGCCAGACAGGGCACTACCCTTGACATTCTACCACCAGTGGATATGTTAGGTATACCCCTTGCTACATGTAAATTACTGATCAAGCAAGATGCGATCAGGAAAGCAAACCGCAGATGGAAATGGCACAACGTGCCAAATAGGCCTACAAGCAAAAGTCAGCAATGACTTCTGTAGAAGCTGCCTGGACGAGGAAGAGGAGGAGAGTATTACTCACCTTCTTTGCTCTTGTTCGGCTCTTTCAGTGAATAGGAAACTTCATCTGGGAGACTCCTTCTTCGTTAATCTAGGTGATCTGCTTAATATCAGTGTCAGAAACCTCCTACGCTACATAGTTAGCTCTGAAAGGTTCAAGTAGGCGTACGAATATAGGGTTAGTCGAAGGACCTTTTTGGTCTAAGTGTGCACACGCGTGCAGCCACTTCAACCTAACCTAACCTAACCTTAAGAGGTTTTTACATAGGACTACTAAGCAAATCAGTGGGTGCAGTGGCCTAGTAGTTAGTGCTTTGGAGTTTTGGACTACAAAGCGCGGGGTCCCTGGTTCAAAAGCCGAAAGTGACAACAAGTTTTTGTTTACCTCTCCACCTCTTGCGAGAATAACTATGTCATCAGAAGCTTTTCAAATTTACCGCGTTAAACAGGAGTTCCACTTTTTTGTGGAAGAAATAATAATTTCACACACACAAATGAAGGAAAAAGCTAGGTTTGAGGCCCTATATCCAAAATATTTCAAATCGAGGAGAGCTTTATTGACTTCTAAATTGCTTTCTTGATTTCTGACATGGTTGCTTACTTACGTCGTCCGTATTTATAACGGAGCTGAGTAGAAAAAGCTTCTTACTATCTCAAAGTTGAAGCTGTGGATTGTGATGCCCTTGTGTACTGCCAAACTCATTTTAGCTGACTCCTCCTTTATACTCACAAATCCGTCGTTGATATATCGCCTGGCCTGACTAATGATGTCAATATTGTCTGCTTATGGTAGTATTCACACAGATTTATGTAAGATTGAGCATCTGGTGTTGGCTGTAGACTTTTGCACAATCCTCTCAAGAATTATGTTATATAATGACATGACAATGCGGCACATTTGGCAAATGTGGCATTACTGCGGATTGATAATCAGATGTCTTAATAAATTATAAGCCTAAGTCTGCCACTTATGAAAAATCTGCATTAGGATAGTTTTATTCTTCTCACTATAACAAGGGCGGTAGTAAATATTCTAGTTTTTCATCCTCTTCGTGCTTTATCGTATATTCTGGATCCTGGCATCCTATGGCCTTCGCTAGTTGTTGAGTTGCACCTTTTTTGTTAAGCGTTTTTCATCTAAGAAATACAAGTTTTTGGAGTTACAGGCTCGTTAGTGTCCAGGGCCTGGCTATTTTTTCATAACCATTCATTTTCGAGTGTGTACTTCTTGCTCGATGGCGGGACCTCCGATTTTATGCCAAATCCGAGGGATTGAGTTGAGATAAGCTTTTCTTGACAATTGATACTACTCGGATAATTTGTCAAATCATCGCGAGAGGAGGTCTAGTGAAAAATCATTTAGGTGTTTATAAAATAAAATGTCTAGGACTGTCCCTCATTATGTGATAATCTATGGTTCATTTAATGATAGTCTCGAGTCCAATAGGACTTTTAAATAGAAATGTATTTTCAAATTTGTAAGAGAGCTCAAAATTTAGCCATTTCTCTAAGTCATCGTCCTCATCAAATAGCTTATGATTGCCGATAGCATACAAAATCCTACAACGAGTGGAACAAATTGCGTTGTCATAAAACACAGCTCCCCGAATTACTTTCTTGTAAGTTGTAGGCTTGTCAGTTTGCATTCACAGCAAAAACATCTTTACAGTCCCAAAAGGATTGATTTTGGTCCTTTCATAAAAGACGAATAAACTTGGAAAACTTTATTGATTGGCTAAATTTATTGAATCATCAAAAAAGGATGCACACATAACGGCCCCTCACAATTTGATCCTATACTTGTACATCTTTAACTTTGGCATGACCCATCAACATCGTACCCCTAGCAAATAGTCGACACATTGATAGACCATTAGGACTGAACCGTTTTTAAATGAGTGAACACAAAGTTCCGTAAGACGGATAGGAATATGGATTGTTATATAAAGTTTGGAAACCAGCACAAGCTATTTATATTTCCAGTCTTCTAGACAATGTATCTACAGATGCAAACATATGCCAACGAAATCCTATAATCGGGTTGATTTATCGAGTATATTAAGTACCTCGGAAAGTTCCTGCATCCGAACCATGTCGCATACTAATGATGCCTTTTTGTTTTTGTTTTATTTTTTTGTATTCTGCGGAAAGTTTGATTATTGATTGAAGTGCAATCGCTTTTTTACGGAGCAAGTATATGGTTATCTTATAACTGTAATGAATATGGGCTATCGTTGGTGAACTATATATGGGAGGGTTAAGGATATGGTTGGTTCCAGACAGAGCACATCGTAAGCGACTTGTTCCAATTTATCAACTGATGATATCTACGGGTGCTGCTGTGAGAATGTATGCGGAGACTCAGATTTATTTATAGGTCAGTGATATTTGGAATGAGTTTAAAAAGAGAAGGTGGTTAGAGACAAATTGGTAATGTTTTTCTGAAAGACTTTCTTTTCTTTCTTTCTCTTAAAGGAAAATAACAAAGTTGTTGCAATAACCTCTAACGCTGTTATTGTCACAAACATTTTAAGGTGGGTTGGATGTTAAGGTAACTGGATCCGCACTTGACATATTGATAAGCTTCTTGCAGACATGAAGTGAATTCCAGAAAATTGTGTATTTCGAAATGGAGGCTACTGAACTATTGAGAATCATTGTGTGAAACAAAATAACCCTTCATCATGTTTTATTCTGTGCTAGCATCAGCCATGGCACCAGTAATGGAATCCATGCACAAGAGGTTCAGTCTTCATTGTTTCAAATGTGGGGCCTAAGAATGGAACTTGGTAGATCGTTACAATGTTTTTATAGACTTGTGCTCTTAAGTCAATGACTTGCCTGAAATGCATGTCGCTAGCTCTATGTCGCTGTAACGCTTGCAAAGTTTGTTGATAAATCTACACCTCTAAAGCATAAGACCTCGAAACGACCAAATAGTTATTTATCAGTACGTACTATTGGAACGACGTCTATGGCGCTGTGCAAGTTGTTAATTTCATTTATGAAAGAGACGGAGCAATCTTTTATTTTAAATATACTGGGCTCCAAATGACCAAGGATTGGTGAGCAGTTCCGTAAAGTAGGTCAGAAATAGTAAAATTCTTATATTTTATTTTCTGAGTTGCTTGAGTAAGTTTGACTTCATTATTCAATTTATCCCAAAGGGCGAGAATATTATTCTCGGTTGGACTTCTGAGAAGGTGCCGTTCTCAGAATTATTATCGTGCTAAGATAGACAACCTCTTCCCTTTATCGATGTTGTGTGTTTCACTTGAATTTTGCAAAATCCTCTCAAAAGCACTCTTCGCCTAAACACTTTTTCGGTTCGAATGGAGCAGCCAGAAACAGTCATCGTCATGGCATTGATCAGGATTTTCTAAGTATTCCGAGTGAAGGCTTTGCTACTAATTTGCCTTTTCATCTCAAATATACAGAGGAAAACACAACTAATTCTACAGTTTATGTTTGACAGAATGTGTGTATTTGTCACTATCCCAAAGTATAAGTTGTCAATACTGACGTTCTGTACAGTTCGTCAAATTCCATTCCTGTTAACAGGATATACTTGGTTTATATTTACTGTTTATTTCATGTTTGCCGCTTCCTTTTCTATACTATACGTGACAAATCGTTGAGTCTGACCAATGATGTTATTATCGATGGTGTATGTTGCACAGATTTATGGAAGATTCTTTCTCTGGTGATGGTTCGAGATTTTGCACAAGAAAATATTAACGAAGTCTCAGCACAATGCGTCACATTGTTTAAACCCTTTTTTTGGTGCAACATTTTCGGTGAGGTCGTTGGCGACCCTGAATCCTGATGTATCAGCGATGATTCTCCATCGTCATCCTGCACAGACGGACGAGTTTGGACGGTATACTAAAATAAGACATGGCTCTGTATATTTCGTCTCTATAAATGTTATCGTATGCGGCTTTTAAATCGATGCAAAGGGATTGTGTTTCTTGTTTTTTTTTTTGCAGGATCTGCCAAAGTAGATAGTTTTGCTCAGTTGTGGACAGTTTTAGCTGTTTATATATTACGGCAGGTATGATATTGGAGGCGTAGCTATTTTGCTTCTTCATTAATTCTTTCGAATTATGTTTCTCATTAACGTTACCTGCTATATAAAGATATTTTAACCACGTTTCTTGCGATTTGAACTAAAATGTATGGATGAGTTTGTACAAAGGACAAATATACTTTATAAAATTATATATTTCTCAGTTTTGTAGGAATGTTAGTATTTATGGTTTGGTGATGGTTCGAAACACGTTTGCGTATATTTTAGCTTAATAATTCAAAGAACGAATCGTTTTAACAAAATAAAACAATTTCCTCAAGAATATTTTTATCAAATTGGGCCATAAACTGAGTGGTGCTTCAGTCGGTATAGTAACCCTAAGCTCGAACCAACATCTGAAAATCCCTCTGTTTGTATTACCTTAGATGCTGTAAAAACCTGCTCATCTTAATAATTAAAATAAGAACAGTGCAACTATTTTTCACTTCTTCATTGGACGATGAATATACATTAAGTGAATCTGAGCATCTGTAGCGGGGCACAGCTGTCAGCTCGTTGTAGTGCTGCGATCCTAGACTGAAGTTTAGTGTTGACACCCTACATTGTAGTGTCCCTACATTGTAGTGTCCCTACATTCCTCCAATGCTTTTTTAGTTTTAATTTTAAACCACTTGATGAGTTTCTCATGGACGTGCCCGATCCGGGATCATTCATATATGATATTGTAATATCTGATATTGTAACTAAACTTAGTGTTGGGCATTTAATAATTTAAATATACATATTATTATCTAGATTCCTAAAGTTTACATAATCTGGATACTAAATATGTAATGTTATGTTTTCCAGATTTTTAGATTTCTTTGCACCCAGCGCTCAATTTTGATTAATTTCGCTTCTGATTAAAAGTCGCTTCAAGTGGCTTCTGGTCTCGTCTTTCGTTTCCGCAGATCAAAATTTAATAACACCTTTGACTTTGCCTGGATCTGGTAGTATTTTAACTCTTTTTACGAACTTGTTCTCGTTGAGAACAGTTTTTAAGTCTTTCCATTACTCTATCATGGTCTTATCATCTTTCTCCAGAGTACATCCGAAAGCAACTCCATCATCAAGGTAATTAAGAGAATTACTGCATGTCGCCAAAATATTTTCCATTAAAACGAAAAATAACCTTTTATTCCGGTAGTCATTTGTGAGTTATGAATGTGGTCATATATCTAAACGATTCTACGAGTTCAACTGATTTGCGGCATACGCTCGAAAATGTTTCGTAGTTTCAGTTCTAGAATTCCATTTCGTTGCTTTTTTATCTTTAAGCTTCAACCAGTCATCTAATCTAGCGGATTAAATTGTGAGCCCGAGTCTAGCTCGACAAGCATTTATAACCTTTCAAAATCTGCTGTTTCTCTTAAAAATTTACCTGTTAGTTCAGTCGGTTCTCATGCGTCTATAAAGAAATCACCTCTACTTCGATCTTGCTGTTACCAAAGGAAAATTTGTTTACTTTTTGTCGGAGTTGCAAAATAAAGCTGTTAAAATGTTGGGCCAAAACCCGGCGTAAAGCTCCAGCCAGATTGAAAATAATTCATACATCAGGTCTCCACAGATGCTAAGAAGTATATTTACATTTGCTTTTCCTTTTCACTCAGCAATGTTATCTCCTACTCAGGTCTAGTCTTTGAGAATGGACATTTCACTCGAATCCCAGAGAATTCCGGACATAAACTAATCTGCAGATGAAACCGGAACTCACATTCCTAGAAAATCTCTTTCAAATTGATATTTATACCCGGTACTTGCATTACAAAATACCACAAATATTTATTCAACTTTGTTTGAACACGTCCAAATACTTCTTGGAAATGTTCGCATTAATCAAATTTTCGTAAACATTGGGAAAATTGAAGCCCATCAACGGATATGACTTATCAACCTGATCTCACATATGACTTCCATATGGAATGGTGCAACACTAAGGTTACATTTTTAATTTTACATCCATTCCATGGTATCGGATGATAAAGTATCCCCCCCCATAAAATAGAAACAAATCGACTCTTATGTCCCCATTTAGTTCCATTAGGTAATGAAATATCTTCTTGATCCAGGGTGGAAGATTTAAATTGTTCTACAAGTGTTAGTTTTATTTTTACTTTTTTTGGTGCACTTCAATCTCGAATTTCATAGAAGGCAAATTCAACTTCACATCGGTTTCCCATTACTATACAACGGCAAACGTATAGAAGCAAAATTAATTCAATGACAATGAACTCCGTGTGTTTATTTTTATCTCAGCATGCATAAACAGGAATTGAATCCGAAATCCTTGCTAAAGTTTGTTAATTCTGCTCTTGAATTCGCAGCGAATTTTGGGAAATTAAGTTCTTTATTCCACAGGGACTTTCCTCGTGAGAATGTTTTATTTTTTCTTATGCAGCTCTTTTTGCTTCTCTTGGCAAATGCAAAAGTGTTGTCAGTTGATAAATGTTTTATAATGAATTTTATTCGAGCTACCAGAAAAATCTATGGGATTCTTAAATTATATAAGTTATAACATACTCATCTATTATTTTTGCACCGTCTTCCAAGCCGAAGATATCGATGTTCCTCAGGCTGCCGCTTGGTTGAACAATATCACGTAGGGTAGCCAACTTGCTATAAGATTGTAACGGAAGATGGTCCTACCAAACGAAGTTAACACATTCTCATGCTTTCCCATCCACTTTCAGGATCACAGGAAGTCCAGTAAAAATCAACGGGTCATTTGGCAGGGTGTTCAATAAGACGTTGTGCGGATGGCATGCTTGCTTAAAGCGCGAAACTAGCTCGTCGAAATGGGTGGGTTCTTGCACATGCCTCTGAACTACCGTACATTAATAACATGCCTAATGATAACGCTCAAAATAATATATACAAGTTATGGTGTTAAAACTCGAAAAGAGCTAGGTAAGAACATATTTCCAAAGTTGAAAAACCGAAAGGTGGAGTTGGTTTCTCTTGAGTGTTGCCCTCCCTCTGTCACTATTCTAAATGGAATAGGGTCTACCTTAGGCTATCGCTACACTCATATGGATACTCGCGATAACCCCTAACAAATACGTAAACGATCTACTACGGTTCGTTCACGTCATCGTCGCTACACGCATCCTTCAGACTCTTACTTTCCCACTAACACAACACAAACCTACTCACACGGCATAGTATCAACAAAAATGAATTCAACTATTAATGAAAATAAAATTCAATTTACGCGACGAATTCATAATTATATTTTCCGAATTTCAAAAAAAAATGAATACATTTATAAACAAATTTAAAAATAAAATAATCCAAAGAAATCAAAAAGGAATTTCTTACTCTAACTTACTAGCCCAATACAACAACAAAAAAAAATCAAACCACTTCTATGTACTTCCAGCTCTAGCATATGTCAACTAATCAATAGCAAATTCAGAACACTAGATTATTTATCCACATACGAGTATATATGTAACATACGCGCAACAATATGCCTAATTAACTGGAGTTATTTTGCAAGTTACAACCTCTGATCAATTAATATGTTTAATTAATTACGCCTCTCAAGAAGTAGGTAATACTTAATTTGGAGTTTGAGTCAACCACAAGTATTTAGAATGGTTCAGCATAAATCATTCAAATTAATAAAAAAATAATAATAACCAAAGGAATATAAATTTCACATAAATTTACCTATCGATCATATACAGAAAAAGAAATATCAACACAAAATTTGCTAATCCCGAAAAAAAAATATTGCAAACAGAGCACAGATTATGCTAGCATTATATTAATATGTATGTAGCTCGTTCAAATGTAAAAAAATATATATAAACCAAAAAAAAATATTTGACTCACCATGCAAACTGGTTGGTAATGATGTTTGAAATTGAATATGTTGTTAACAATTATGTTGAATAGTCCATGATGATGTGCACAGCATTATGGTGAAATTCGCGTAATCTATATGTTTAGATAAATAATCAAATTTTAAAACAAATGAACGACCCTTACAATAGTAATTTAAAGATACTTCACTTCGGGCATTACAATATTTACAGGGTATAGATCGATTTCCTTATCAATTTATAAGAGTGGCTGATCTGGATACTTTCTGATGTTCTTATTTTTTTGTTGTGGTTAACCGTTAACTGCTAGTTGCGTGTGGGAGAGTATTATTTTCTCGATCCCTACTGTTGGTGGAGATGTAATTAATGATGATCACTCGTTTGATTAGCACAAGGTGGATGTTATTGATGATCGGCTGATGGGCTGTTGAGTTGGTCAAATATCGAGGACACTCGTCGGATAATTAGTAAAGTCGGTGATATCAAGGCGTATGATCAATCGTTATGAATATTATTCATAAGAAGGTGTTTCGGCTGCCCGTAGCATACACGCTGATTGTCGCTATGCTCCTTGATCGAGTTGATCTGATCGCTCAAAGAAATGAGAGTGTCGATTGTAGATTGGCGTGCGAGAAACGATCAATACTTCCCTTTCGTTGCCTTCAAATCGATCGGATGTGGGCTCCCCCTTGTGATCTTGGCGTCGTAGCGTGATGGGTTTTTTAGATCGATTGGTGGAAGCTTTATCGATCGCTGATGATAGACTTTACTCAAGTAGCCGGAGGCGTTCTCTTGTTGGTCCGCCGGTGTAGGTTAGGTATTCGATTTGACCGAGTAAGATGGTTTAATTGTGGATCGAGGAATATGTCAATGGTGTATATGGGACATAACCTTTCTGGCGTACCGATGGTGGTCTCGGTTGACACGATCGCGGAGTAATATTTAGGCAAACGAGTTTTGCGAGTCGCTTTGCGTACTATCCACGATTATTAACAAGACCAATACTTTGCGTCTATATTTTCTCTAGCTGTTTTTGGTGCTGTGTTGAGGTTGGTGCTGAACACTGAATTAAAGCTCGGTTATATTTAATTTTTTCTTATAAACAAAAAAGAAGTTTGACGTTACCTGAACACGCAGTGATGATTAGGGAATTTACCCGATTTGTATGTACAAATCTGCTAGGTTAAGTACTGTCGTTCGATGTAAGACGTATATGACGCTTCTTATTTTAACACAAAAGGAGTCGGTAATTTGCTTGAGGGTACCACCATCGGCAGAAGATCCAAGTAAAAAGGGAAATGGAAATTGGTGGTCGGAGTTTTGTAGACCAACTCACACTTGTTTCCGTGTGTGAAGTTGGTACCAGTTCCGCACAGCTTTGCCAAGTGTTTCGTACGGAATTCTGAGTGTTACGAGTGTTGTACGAGTTAGAAATTTGTACGGAATTCCGTACATGGGTAAATTATGAGAATTTATTTTTCCATAACAATTTACGACCTGGATAATTTCGAATTGGTCCCCCACAAATCATCTCAATTACTCAAACTCACGTGAAGTGGAATTGAATGAAGAAAGGACCCAAATAAACAAACCGAAATCCGATCCCCTTGATATAAAAATAGATTAGTTTTTTGGACCTATGCACGGATATCTTTAGCATGAAAGACTCCCATGGCATTTCCATTCATATCCTCCAGTTCATACAGATTAGATGCTGGTATATCTTTTACCTTTGCCTGTACAAATTTAGGGCAGAGCTTTGCGTTACGTTTCTTGCTAGCATCACTTAGAATAAAATTTCTTTTTAAAACTACCTGTCCTCTATGATATTGTACGTTTTTGCTTCTGGTGTCATAGGTTCGCTTATAATTGGCATGTGCATTGGCTAACGCCTCTTTTAGGTTGTTATGAATAATATTCAATTTAGCCGCGTTGGGCAAAATATCGAATTCTGAGTTATTTAGGCCGTTCAGCTTTCGCAGCAGCGCATAATCGGAACCATGTTGAATTTTTAATTGGCCAAATAACGCTTCATGGGGTGACATTTTAATGGCTGAATGAGTCGTTGAGCGTAATGCACTAATAATTTGTGGGAGATACTTATCCCAGTTTTCTTGGTGTGATCCAATGTAGGATCTGATGGCTGATAGCACTGACCGGTTGACACGTTCGCTTGCGTTAGCCTGTGGTGAATATGATGCTGTTTTGATGTGCCTAACCCCATAGCTAGTTAAGAACTTTGTGAATTCTTTCCCTGTAAATTGTTTCCCATTATCCGACAAAAGTGACTCTGGTACTCCAAACATCAAAAACACTTGTTCTTCGAGGAATTTGATGGCCGTTTCCGCAGTGGCTTTTCTCAATGCAGCGGCGGTGACAAATTTGGTCAGTTGGTCAAGACAAACAACAATTTGAACATTACCGTTCTTAGATCTCGGATATGGACCAAGAAAGTCAACATAAATATGTTGAAATGGCCTATCCACTGAAAATGCTTGACCCATCTGAGGTCTTAAAATCGAATTAGGTGCTTTGGTGGACTTACACACATTACAGTTTGCGATGTACGCTTTAACTTCAGCCGCCATATTGGGCCAATAGAAGCGCTCGCGCAGACGATAAAGTGTTTTTGCGACTCCTCCATGCGAAGCTGTTGGCGGATCATGTGCCAGAAGAACCAGACGCTTGGTCAGCGCAGTTGGAATCCAGAGTTTCCAGACAAGATCATCATACCTAGGATTTCCTATACAATGCTTTACCTTCTTGTATATATAACCGTCTGAAACAAGAAGGTCAGGAAGCTGGCTTTTATTTTTTTCGATTGTCTCTATCAACCCGGTGTATTGTTCTGATTTAAAGGACGGATCTTCAATATCGACATATAGAACATCGGAAGATTTCACATTACATGTCGTGAAAGGTGCAATGCTGTCAACGGCATAGACCCTTGACAATGCATCTGGTACTATGTTCTGCGATCCCCTTCGATGCTCTATATTAAAGGAGAACCGCTGAAGTTTAAGGCTCCACCGAGCCAAGCGTCCATTCAAGTCTTTCTGGTTCATAAGCCACTTCAGGCTTGCGTGGTCGGTCACAATTGTGAATTCTTGTCCTTCTACATAGGACCGAAATTTTTCGACTCCCAACACGGCAGCCAAACATTCCAATTCGGTCACACTATAGTTGCGCTGTGCCGAATTGAGTTTGTATGAGAAATAGTAAATCGGTTTTTCAACACCGTCTTCATCTTTTTGGCATAGAACACAGCCAACACCGGAAGTTGAAGCATCGCACATAATCAGGAATGGTTTTGAAAAATCAGGGTTCACCAAAACCGGAGCTGTTGTTAGCGCAACTTTTAGCTGTTCGAATGCTTTTATTGCTTCGGGACTAAACACGAAAGATCGGTTTTTCTTCAGTGTGTCGGTTATCGGAGTTGCGAGGGTGGAATAGTCCTTTACAAAACGCCTATACCATCCCGACAAACCTAAAAATCGCCTTACCTGTCGCGGTGTTTTTGGGATAGGAAAGTCCTTAATCGCTGCAACTTTATCAGGATCGGTTTTAAGGCACCCTCCCCCTACAATATAGCCCAAATATTTGAGTTGCTTAAAACAGAATTTTGATTTTGCCAAGTTTATTGTGAGACCTGCCAACGTTAGTCTAGAGGCGACTAATCGTAGAAGATCCAAATGCTCCTTAAATGTCCGTGAAATTATCAAGAGATCGTCTAAGTATACGAAAAGGTTTTGTTTCAATTCATGGGGCACCACCTTGTCCATAAGTCTGCACATGCGTTGAGCAGCGTTGCAGAGGCCAAATGGCATTACCTTGAATTGATACAGGGGCCTGCCGGGTACAGTAAACGCAGTCTTTTCCCGTGAGGATTTCTCCAGCGGTATTTGCCAAAAGGCATCCTTCAGATCCACACTAGATATATAGTGTGTCTCCGAAAGACGACTTAGCAACCCCTCTATATGAGGAAGCGGATAGGCATCCTTTTTAGTGACCTGGTTCACCTTTCTTGAGTCTAGGCATAGGCGGTTTTTTCCCGGTTTCCGCACCAAGACTACCGGCGAGTTCCAGGCACTACTGCTTTCTTCAATGACGCCCATTTTGAGCATTCTATCCAACTCCTCATATACAAGGGCTTGTACCGCTGGGGAGACAGGATAGTGTCTTTGCTTAATGGCCTCAGCATCCCCTGTGTTAATGTGGTGTTCTTCGAGTGTTGTACGCCCAAGCCCAAATTTGGAACTGGACGGAAACAACATTGTAACACTTTCGAGTTCTTTGAACTGGTCTATTGATAACTCGTGAACATCCGAATGAGACGAATTATCCAGTGATCCGGACGAAATTTCGGACAGCACTTGAGGAGCTATCTCAAAGAGCTTCCAAAAATTGACCCCCAGATACAACTGCTGTTCTAATGAAGGGACTAGAAATAAGTGTATCTCTTTCGAAACACTTTTGTAAGTTATTTTTGTCGTAACCTCACCTACGATTGATTGGTTTTGTCCGCTCGCTGTTTTGATGTTGGACGTGAATGGTTTAAAGGAGATATTACCACTTTCCAACATTTCCAAGCATCCTGATCCCAGGCAGCTTATACTCGCGCCACTGTCGAGGAGTCCTAGCATTTGCTTACCAAAAAGTGAAACACTTGCATAGGGTCTGGGATCCTCAGCACTGCAAAGGTTTGTGGCCGAAATTGCTTTATGGATTTCTCTTTTCTTTTTGAAGCGTTCGCGGAGCTTTAAAATATGTTGGGGCGTTTTCGTTTTAAAAATTCGGCACCGCACGTTGTAGTAATTTATCAATCGCTCGTGCAACGATTTTGGTTTTGGTATAGGTACGGACGAATTGATCGTAGTTTCTTTTGGTTTTGATAAAATCTTAAATTTTGAATATAAATCAGATGTTCTTGGAATGTCAGGTATTTTATGTAAATCTGGTTTCAATCGTATATCAGGTAAATTTTGAACGTCAGATATATTTTGATCATAAACTGGGTTCACTTCTACATAAATTGGTTTTCCGGGCTCTTCATTGGAGGGCAAAACTCCCCGGTCATCGGATCGCCCTGCGTTCGGTTTCCCGAACACTTAACACATTGTGGTGTTGTCGTGTCCTCTAAACCACATTTGTAGCAAAAAAGATTGCGTTGTGGACAAGGGCATTGGACGAACGAATGACCTCTTTGTTTGCAATTCCAGCAAACATAGGAACGAGGATCACGCTTAGCTTGAGATGTATGTAATGCATCTAATTCCATTACTGGCTCATACGAAATATCAAGCTCGTTTACCTGTCTCCTAAAATTTGGTTGCTGAAACTGCCTTGTTCGTAAACCATCACTTTGGTTAACATATTTTTCAATATTTCTACAGATATATACCATTTCTGGCAGGCTATTGGTGTTAAAGGTAAGAAGGAGTTCGCCTATGCGTCGCTTGACATTCTGCTTAATCAAATCGATTAGCTCACCTGGTGTTTTGGGATAATGAAGACGAGTGTTCATCAACATAATTACATTGTAGAAGTCATCGAAACTTTCATTGTTTCCTTGACGGCGATCGAACATTCTCCGTGAAAGTTCTGAATCGGTGTCGAGGCTCCTATATTGTTCTATTAGTGCCATCTGCAGCGAACGCCAATCGGATGTTGGATTGGATTTAAGATACATCCAATACCAATTCTCTACTTGTCCGGAGACAAATAGATGAAAATGTAAAAAAATATCTTCCCATGAAGATCCGTAACATTCCCTTAATCGACTTAACCTAAATATGAAGTCATCAACAGTCATATGTTGGTTATCGAATTTCAAACCCCATTTTTGAAAGTCGACTGTTCTTTGGGATGCAGATGACGGAATGTTTCTCTCTCTTGGAGAATCGGGATTGAGGTTTAAAGCATTAAGCTGACTAAGAAAATCGTGAGCATTCGCACTGAATTGCGCCGGAACTTGTCCTGCATTGTTGTTAGGTACTGGGTGCTCATTTGTAATGAGAGGTTGAATAGGAGTTCTATTTTCTGTACGTTCTGTTGGTCTTGGTCGGTTAACATTATATTCGACAGAGTTATGCTGAGGAGTATTGGATCGGAGCAATCCTTGGAGAGTATCTGCTACTTCCCTACGGATAATTTGAGACTCTCTTTCAAATTCCTCCCGCCTTGCACGCAGGTCCGCTGATCTGCCTAACCCTATAGTAGCTGTTACCACTTCTTGTATATATTGAGTAAGACTTTGATTCGCAAGAGAAGATTGACTTATGGAAGGATTATTCGAATTTTCCTGTCGGGTGCTGTTTTGGATATTATTTGGCGTTTCATTAGGTGCATTAGACGCATGGCTTTCGTTATGAGGCTCTGCGATATTAGGTTGTTGCTGATTGACAACAGAGTTAGATCCATCAGAGCATACGGCGTTGTTAAGTCCATTTCCCCTTGATCTACGATTTGATCGTAGATTCCGCTCACCCTGGCTAAGATTACCGCGATTAACAAATCTTGGTGGCATGGTTATATCTGTCTTCTCAAAGTAAAGAACAAATATTGGTTAACAAAGTGTTCAAGGACAGATTTGCGTCAATTGATACAAGTCAAATGTATTTGCCGAAACAAAATTTATAATTTGATATCTATTCCCCGATGAAAACAAATATCATAAAAGGTATAATCAAAAACTGATTCAAATAATGTGGAAACAAAATTAAGTTGTATGCATCAACAACGATAGTAGTAAATAATGATACATCTATATATATAATATGTTGATATTACAATTATATCAGTTTATAAAAAAAATATGAAATATAATATAGTATTCAGAAACATGTGTGTGGGAAAGTCAAGAATAAAAGATGATTATATAACTGCGACGATAAACTTTGGATTTTAATTCTTAACTAATAACTCAGAGATGTCTATAACATCATCATTTTGTATCATGCCTTTAGAATAAGGAGATAACTGGTTTTGTGAATAAATATAATCGGATGCGAGCTATGGATATTGGTTTCTCATGAACCGTCATATCATGGCCATCCGAAAACTACAATCCGTATAGCTAACTTCATTATTCTATTTTGTCTACTGATCGTCATAGATAAAGAATAACTATAATGCAATTTTGAAAAAAAACTTTATTTGAAATTCAAAGACATTTTATTTTCTACCTACTTTCATTTATGTTTTTTTTTTTTTTTTTACAAAATAATGAGATGCTGCTGTATTACAATTTATTTGAACATTATTAAATGTTGTAGGACTGACAAAAACATACTAGAGTCGAAAAGGTGTATATCAAGTATATGATAAAAGGTGCAGGTGCAGGCGCAGCAGTCAGAGAAGTGATTTCTAATGAACCTATATCTCCCGGTCGTCTGACAACCTCCTTTACATTACAAGGATTCCAAAAAAATGTAGTAATACAACCGACAAATCATCGTAAACAACAGACAAAGAATTGGTTTCAGGTGAACCTTTATCTTCCGGATTACGATTGATTGTACTGAAGGAACGAAATTTCAATAGATGTTTCTATCGTGCCCCACTTTGGGCGCCACCTGTGTAACGGAAGATGGTCCTACCAAACGAAGTTAACACATTCTCATGCTTTCCCATCCACTTTCAGGATCACAGGAAGTCCAGTAAAAATCAACGGGTCATTTGGCAGGGTGTTCAATAAGACGTTGTGCGGATGGCATGCTTGCTTAAAGCGCGAAACTAGCTCGTCGAAATGGGTGGGTTCTTGCACATGCCTCTGAACTACCGTACATTAATAACATGCCTAATGATAACGCTCAAAATAATATATACAAGTTATGGTGTTAAAACTCGAAAAGAGCTAGGTAAGAACATATTTCCAAAGTTGAAAAACCGAAAGGTGGAGTTGGTTTCTCTTGAGTGTTGCCCTCCCTCTGTCACTATTCTAAATGGAATAGGGTCTACCTTAGGCTATCGCTACACTCATATGGATACTCGCGATAACCCCTAACAAATACGTAAACGATCTACTACGGTTCGTTCACGTCATCGTCGCTACACGCATCCTTCAGACTCTTACTTTCCCACTAACACAACACAAACCTACTCACACGGCATAGTATCAACAAAAATGAATTCAACTATTAATGAAAATAAAATTCAATTTACGCGACGAATTCATAATTATATTTTCCGAATTTCAAAAAAAAATGAATACATTTATAAACAAATTTAAAAATAAAATAATCCAAAGAAATCAAAAAGGAATTTCTTACTCTAACTTACTAGCCCAATACAACAACAAAAAAAAATCAAACCACTTCTATGTACTTCCAGCTCTAGCATATGTCAACTAATCAATAGCAAATTCAGAACACTAGATTATTTATCCACATACGAGTATATATGTAACATACGCGCAACAATATGCCTAATTAACTGGAGTTATTTTGCAAGTTACAACCTCTGATCAATTAATATGTTTAATTAATTACGCCTCTCAAGAAGTAGGTAATACTTAATTTGGAGTTTGAGTCAACCACAAGTATTTAGAATGGTTCAGCATAAATCATTCAAATTAATAAAAAAATAATAATAACCAAAGGAATATAAATTTCACATAAATTTACCTATCGATCATATACAGAAAAAGAAATATCAACACAAAATTTGCTAATCCCGAAAAAAAAATATTGCAAACAGAGCACAGATTATGCTAGCATTATATTAATATGTATGTAGCTCGTTCAAATGTAAAAAAATATATATAAACCAAAAAAAAATATTTGACTCACCATGCAAACTGGTTGGTAATGATGTTTGAAATTGAATATGTTGTTAACAATTATGTTGAATAGTCCATGATGATGTGCACAGCATTATGGTGAAATTCGCGTAATCTATATGTTTAGATAAATAATCAAATTTTAAAACAAATGAACGACCCTTACAATAGTAATTTAAAGATACTTCACTTCGGGCATTACAATATTTACAGGGTATAGATCGATTTCCTTATCAATTTATAAGAGTGGCTGATCTGGATACTTTCTGATGTTCTTATTTTTTTGTTGTGGTTAACCGTTAACTGCTAGTTGCGTGTGGGAGAGTATTATTTTCTCGATCCCTACTGTTGGTGGAGATGTAATTAATGATGATCACTCGTTTGATTAGCACAAGGTGGATGTTATTGATGATCGGCTGATGGGCTGTTGAGTTGGTCAAATATCGAGGACACTCGTCGGATAATTAGTAAAGTCGGTGATATCAAGGCGTATGATCAATCGTTATGAATATTATTCATAAGAAGGTGTTTCGGCTGCCCGTAGCATACACGCTGATTGTCGCTATGCTCCTTGATCGAGTTGATCTGATCGCTCAAAGAAATGAGAGTGTCGATTGTAGATTGGCGTGCGAGAAACGATCAATACTTCCCTTTCGTTGCCTTCAAATCGATCGGATGTGGGCTCCCCCTTGTGATCTTGGCGTCGTAGCGTGATGGGTTTTTTAGATCGATTGGTGGAAGCTTTATCGATCGCTGATGATAGACTTTACTCAAGTAGCCGGAGGCGTTCTCTTGTTGGTCCGCCGGTGTAGGTTAGGTATTCGATTTGACCGAGTAAGATGGTTTAATTGTGGATCGAGGAATATGTCAATGGTGTATATGGGACATAACCTTTCTGGCGTACCGATGGTGGTCTCGGTTGACACGATCGCGGAGTAATATTTAGGCAAACGAGTTTTGCGAGTCGCTTTGCGTACTATCCACGATTATTAACAAGACCAATACTTTGCGTCTATATTTTCTCTAGCTGTTTTTGGTGCTGTGTTGAGGTTGGTGCTGAACACTGAATTAAAGCTCGGTTATATTTAATTTTTTCTTATAAACAAAAAAGAAGTTTGACGTTACCTGAACACGCAGTGATGATTAGGGAATTTACCCGATTTGTATGTACAAATCTGCTAGGTTAAGTACTGTCGTTCGATGTAAGACGTATATGACGCTTCTTATTTTAACACAAAAGGAGTCGGTAATTTGCTTGAGGGTACCACCATCGGCAGAAGATCCAAGTAAAAAGGGAAATGGAAATTGGTGGTCGGAGTTTTGTAGACCAACTCACACTTGTTTCCGTGTGTGAAGTTGGTACCAGTTCCGCACAGCTTTGCCAAGTGTTTCGTACGGAATTCTGAGTGTTACGAGTGTTGTACGAGTTAGAAATTTGTACGGAATTCCGTACATGGGTAAATTATGAGAATTTATTTTTCCATAACAATTTACGACCTGGATAATTTCGAATTGGTCCCCCACAAGATTCATCTTAATGGCAATGAGTTTCGTTTTGGAAGGAGTAACGACCGCTAGTTGCGGTAGTTTAAACTCTTTACCTAATAGTTGCTTTTTCGGTGCTGGTATATCTTGTATGTATGGTATTGTCAAAAATTCGACATTTTTGCTTATTTACATATCCTTTCACCCAAAAATGGGCCTCATAACTTGAAAGTGATTTATTTTGGCGACAATTTGGTCAACTTCCAGTTGCTTCAGTGAACACAATTAGCGAACACATTTGGTCAACATTTTAAAATTGTAATTCTCAATTTTTGTTCAAATGTTTCGTTGTCGTCAACCGTAAGCCTCTGATCAGTACATATTGTACGGGTCCAGACCCCGATGCATAATTCGCCAAGTTGAAGTATCAGAAAAGCGGAGTTTTTGTGGAAGACGATAAATTGATTGGTTCAGGTTTTCTTGTTAACTCTCACGCACTGTGCATATATATATTGAAGGGCAACGTATGTGTAACCCAAACAAAGGTTACTCATATTTTGCATTTTGGATAAAAGAGTTTTAGTATTGCGCTGTTCGTGTTGTTGTAAGATGGAATGTGTCCCTATAAGCTGCAACTGCAATCAGGTATTTGAAATGTAACCAGTCTTAGGATGCTAATCTTTAATCAACAGCCAAAGGAGTCAAATGTACGATAGGAATATATATTGCCAACAAGTCATGGAGTTTAACTTATTCCCGCGATTATGCGAAATCACCAACGAATTTATCGCTGGGAAGTGTCACTCCAGCTTGCCTTAAAATTTAGGTTCAGTCTTCCGAAACCCATGTGGAAACCTATTGAAAGACAATGCAAGTAAAAGCGGTGTGGAAATGAAAGACTGATTTCGCAAACGTTACAAACGTGAATAGAATTAGTTTTTATTTCCTGTCTCTTTATAGGCTTCGTTATATAAAAATTGCGTTAGCATTAATCCGAATACAAATAAATGACGAACCTTAACAACTAGGCCCTAATTTAATTTTAGCGAAACTTCTACTAAGTGACAGTAATTCTACATTAATTTTTCTTTACAATTTCGTTAAACATGTTAATAATATTAAATTAGCTGTAAGTATGGCCCAACATTCCGTGCCCTTTGAAAAAACCATCGCCTTTCAACATGGAAGTGTGACCAACTTCCGAATAGGACGTCATAATGTGCCTTTTGGTGTCCTTACATCTGCTAATCTCATGATCTTGTATTACTCTACCCAGCACTCCGTTGTGAATGTTTCCGACGCGAAGATTCGGTTCGCTCGTTGACCACTTCATCCGACACTGCAGCTCATGTATGTATTTCTTGGTCCAACGTTGTTAAAAATGGTTCTTCACGACGTTTATTCTACGTAATAGCTAAATAAAACTGATATTAGGGGTGTCATCGGAGAATTCTGGAAGTGCCTACCGGGATGATCCAATCAGGAAATGATCCAATGAGGAAATTAAAGTCATTCGGATCTGAAGTAGATGGTGTATTGACGCGTGAATTCATGATCGCCTCAATTTTGACCAATACAGTAGAACGCTATTCAAAAGGCATCTTGGCGTTTCACACATTGTGATAGAGATGACATTTAGCAACCTTCAGCAGCTTTTCATATACTAAATATTTGAAAATGTATGTTTCGATAAGTACAAAAATCATCCATAATGGTTTGCGTAGTTTTTTTGGTGAACAAAATTTCGTAGCTCATGGAACTGTGTTTGCTCTCCCACAAAGTTTGCTGCATGTTGCACGCAAGCCCCATGCGACCGATCAGTTTATTCAATGCATTGAGAAATGTAGATCAGATACAGCCTCGAGATGTACAGCTTTCCATGCAAAGCAGACAAAGACTATCACGTACGTTTTTTATAGCACCTTACCACGAATTTTTAGATAGGTGTGGATTGGGCCACAAAAGTCAACCAAGCAACCCCATTCTTTGGGCAAGTTTCCCATTAACTAGCAATTTAGGTTTGTATCACACGCAATGGACATAATTCCTAACTGTTTAACTCAGATTGGTCGTCTTTGGATAGAGTCTAGTGAGTTCAGTGCATGTTTTCAGGCCGAACTCAAAATATCTGTAAGAGCTCAAGGTGGGGCAACTTTCTCCTTGAGATGAAACAATTCAATTCAATACAACAAAAGCATTGCTAACATTACATAATTCCAAAATTTAATTTAGCATGAACAATTTTTTAACAGTATCATTATTGGCGCATTTGCGACTTCACCGAGCGCCAACAGCACCTAAACCTAACCTAACTTAAGGTGTTTAAAGTTGTTTTATAGTTTAGGGTTACTTGTACGTTGCACAGTACCGGTCGCTGCACGCCCATCATTTTCTTGTTCACTTTAAAGGTTCAAGAACGGGCTCAGTCCCAAGATGGTTAGTGTAATGAACTGCCGCACCGAAAGTCAGGGTCCGATTCCCAGCCGTACTTAAATGCCCTTCTCCCTAGCCCTAGCCCTTCTCACGCGGTGACTTGACAAATCATTTGAGTACTATCAATTGTGAAGAGATTCTTATTGCAACTAGGCCGTTCGGATTACACAGGCACACATGAATGGTTTTAAGAAAGCAAGACCCTGGGACCTGGGTATTAACGAGCCTGGTGCGTCAAAAATTTGTATTTGATTATTGTTTCAAGGTTATACTCTCGAGTTGATATGAGAATCATAATCCCGGTCGGTTTACCTGTCGGGTTGGCAGATTTTTGAACATTTAACAGGGCGATCAAGGGAATGAATACCATTTATAGTGTTTTTATATCTAAGTAGGATTTTTGAAAAGAAGATTAATAAAGAGAGAGATAGGATAGATTTTAGGGTGGTGTTCAAACTAACTTCAAGAACAAGGACCTGTTTCTCTTTTGTTCTATTAATTCGCATAATCTTGAACGATTATAGGGGCGTACCCAGCTAACTTTTATTACTTTTTATGTGTTTGAATTATAATTTCATGAACTCACAAAATTTCAATTAACAGGCAAACACGTTATCACTATACCGCGGCCACACAGTGATGTTTTTTTTTTAAAGCCATTATACTGTCAATATTAATACCAGCTAGCGCAGAGAGCATTTCTTAAATTGTTTACCTCGATTAATTTGAAAAAAAAACACTTCCAATTCCAATGTATATCCCTAGGAAGCAGAAATGAAAATTCAAATGTAATTACCCTTAAATTAAATGTAAACATTAGGCTTTTCTTATCTGTGACAGCCAACCCCCATTACACAGTATCCTCATGTTTGCAAACACTAAAATACGGCAGTTAATTCGTTTAAAATTTATACCATCTATCATAAAAGGAATCTCTGTACTTCAACATTCTCATGCCAAAGCTGCAAAGTTAATTAAATCAGATGGCGACATTTTATTAAAAGGAAACTTCCAAAATATTTAACTACTTCCAAACACATTTCAATTCGTTTTACATCGATATCGAAATGGCTCATTAAACACAAACAAAGTTGAATTTTCCAATTCAGTTTATAAAAAGCAGTTAAAAAGATGTCCATTAAATTTTAATGGTAAATTTTCGAATTAAAATTTTGTTATAGTCTGGAAATGTAAAAGTAGACTAAGTAGGGAAGTTTACAGCTTTTGTCGTAAAAAAAATTGATTTCATATCGTAACGGGAAATATCAAATTGAATTATCAAAGTCTAGTTTTATTGTGAAATCTTTTTTTACTAATAAATAAATTGTTTGATAAAATATTTTTTTTTTGACTATTTGTACAAAATAGTGTTATCTGGTCTTTAAGTTATTTTCATTTTAAAGATTATAACTGCTTTTTATATACAGGGTGGCGCACCAATTGTGCTACAATAAGAAATTCAAATAACTTTTTTTTTTAATCGATGTATTTCATTTATTTTTTTTTATTGGTTAGAAAATTAAATTTTATTTTAAATAGTTAGTTGTTTTTAAAGATTATAGATCGCAAATGACCTTCACGCTCTCCCACGCATATGCGGCACCTGATCAAAAAATTATTCATTGCGGCCTGAAGAGTTGAAGTTGGGATCGCCTCAATTATTGTCGTTATGGACTGCTTTAATTCAGTTAAATTCCTGGGCTTCGTTTTATACACCACTTGCTTGACAAGACCCCATAAAAAGAAGTCTGGTGCAGTCAGGTCAGGTGACCTTGGGGGCCAGCGAAGAGTGCAGTTCCTAGAAATTAATTTGTTTGCGAATTTTTTGTTTAGCTCCGCCATAACTGGTCTGGCTATATGTGCAGTTGCTCCATCTTGCTGAAACCAAACGCTGTTGAATGGTATACGTCTTCGGCGCAGTTCTGGGTAAAAAAAAACTCCTTCAACATCTTTAAATAACGGTCCCCATTGACAGTAACGGTTACACCGTTTTCTTCAAAGAAGTACGGCCCGACAATACACCTTGATGAAACTGCGCACCACACAGTGACTCGTTCTGGGTGCAGTTCCGTCTCATGGAGCATTTCTGGATTAGACTCTTTCCATATACGGCAATTTTGCTTGTTTACATTGCCGTTAAGATCAAAATGGGCCTCATCAGACATGAACAAACAATTGATCAATGTGTTGTCTTCTTCGGCCATTGATATCATTTTTTGGCAAAATTCCAGGCGAACAGGCAAATCCTGAGGGTTTAACTTGCTAGTAATTTGGACTTTGTACGGAAACAAGTTTAAATCGTCATGAAGTATCCGTTGTAATGACCGTCTACTAACTCCAATTTGCCCCGATAAGTTTCGGGTCGAAACGCTCGGATTGGCCTGTATTGCAGATGCTACTGCTGCGATTGTATCCTGAACCCGAACATTGGCATCTCGATGGTAAGGCCTTCGTGCGATGCTTCCAGATTCGGCAAACATGTTTACAAACCTCATAATGGTCCATCTACTCGGGGGATTATCGCCAAACTCCCGCCTAAATTCCCTTTGGACGAAATGATGGACTGCAAAGCATGGTACCGTTGCACTATCCAAATTCTTTTCTCCGTATCCCAAGCATCCATTTTTATAAATCTAAATAGTAACCTACAAAATAAAAAAAAATAAGCCGATTACTCACACAGAAAAAAAGTTATTACGTTTTATTTTTGTAGCACGATTCGTGCGCCACCCTGTACAACGATTCATTTGTGCGTTAATATTTTTTGCACGATGGCGGGATCTACAATTTTATGCCAATTCAAAATGGTTGAGTTGAAATAATAACATTCATGAGAAATGATATGCAAAAAGGTGTTGAAATTTATGAGATAATAAAAAGAAGCTGTTTATTGTTTTAAAATATCATAGAGGCGATCCGAGAGTTGTGAAATTTAGCTTTGAAGTCGCACATATTTAACTGTGTAACAACTATGTATGCATACACAGTTATAACTTATGATAATACATTTTGACTATTCGCTTTATTCTTTGCAATTTTCTGTGCCCAAGTCAGACTCTTAATATTTATTTCCTTTTTTTGAATTTTAAACCTTGTTATTGAAAAAATACAGCTAATGGGTGCAGTGGCCTAGTGGTAATTCCGTTGGACAACAAAGTGCATGGTCCCTGGTTCAAATCCTCGCCTAAGTTTTTTTTTTCACTGCTCGACCTCAGAATCGAAACTGATGCTATAAGCCATGTCGGTCTGTCCTTATATCACCAGTTTTGACCCTGGTTAATGTAGACTGATTAAATTTTGTACACAAAGTGTTTGTTTCTCAATTTTCACTGCCCGCCCGCGGGCAAACCCATTATCATAAAAAAAGTAGTTTTTGGGTCAAATAATAGGAAATTTTAAAAACAGTCTAAAGAAAATATTCAGGCAAATGTTTCTCAAATGAAAACTTTATGGTTTAGAGTTAAAAGAAAAGTGGAAGCATTATAATTAGAAAATATGTATTGTGCTACTTTTAAAAGACGACTTCTTTCGGGACACCTTCGCTATCGAATTCGTTGAAACCCAGATTCAGTTTACTTTGGGCTTGCCTTCCATCGAGCGAATGAGCAATAATTATCCAGCCAGCTTAATCCCAGTCTTCAGGTTCGAGGTGACAAGGAAGACCAAACCTCCTGTTTAAGGATCAAGTGATCGCGGATACCAGAGCTCTTGGACTGAATAACGTGAAACACGTGCTCAGGAAGAGGATGGAAAGCTGCCTTGTCTCAGGGGTCGGGAGAAATACTTTAAGTAAAAAAAAACAATTAGTTTCGTTCGAATACCTTTCTCTTGTACCAGAAAGTAAAAATTAATTTTTCTTTCGCGGCAGTTTATTGCAAATTCATTAAGAAATCGTAATTGTTATCCTTATTGGTAATCTTTATACTTCAAGTTGAATCTGTTGCATTTTAAACGAGATATACCATAACTGGACATCGCATTGGACTATTATAACAAGCAACTCCGTATCTATCCTGGCTTGTGAATTAACTTAAGTCGTCCGTAACTTCTGCTTGCCGCAGATTGAGGCATTTATTTGTGAGCAGCATGTTTCCCAAAGAAGTGCATAAACACTTTCCTCATTAAGCCACCAAAATTTGGTGCGCTGTTTTTCAGCATCAGTTTTATCGCGATCTGATATCGCCGTGCTAAAGCGGAGAAGCTCCAGAGTATTGTGGACGTACCGGTGGTATAATACTGTGATACCGTTCCCTTCTTCTTGAACTAACCCTAACGAATCGATACAAACGAACGATTCTGGTGAAATAAAGCCTGACATAAGCGTGCCATAAGTCCTTGGGGTAGTAAGCCCTAAAGGTCAGGCTGTTGTCACTAAGCATCGCCCTTGCAGCGTGCCTATGAATCGAATTAATAAGGAATTTGTCAATTCTATTCAGCTGAGCCCCCATCGTATATGATTTCGTTGCGATAATATTTTATGTACTCGGACTCTGGCGTTCGGTACAATCATAAGCAGGATCGGAGACAACGCCTCTCAAACAGCCGTATCTTTTCCATGTTGGCTGGTGCTACATTGAACCACACGGGATAGCCGTAAGCGATGATTGGCCTTATGAGGGCCATGTAGCAAATGACTTACACCCTTGAATAAAGTTGACTGCTTTGAAACAGTCTTCTTGACAGAGCATATTTTGTTAAAATACAGAAACTTATCAAGCCAAATGCCAAGGTATTTGACTTCACTTCTCACCGCCAACAGCTGTCCATGCTGTCCGATAATGCACAATTTTGTCCAGTTTTTTCTGATATCGCTAGAATTCTTAAGCAATGGGCCCCTAAACAGAATTGTTTTGATATCCTCGAATGTGATCGAAGTCACGTTACAAAAGTATGTTGATGACCTCGATTTTCGGACCTGGTTTGTATGCAACTAGATCATCTGCGTACGCTACAGCGTGTTTGAGGGAGCCTACACGATCACTTCTATGAATGTTATCAGGAGTTCACCACCCCCTGTTGCAAACCATTTTATTTCAAAGACTTTACTCGAAGTTGACAACGAAATTCTTCCCCATAAGCATTTCATAAATCATCCCAACATTCCCAAAGACGACAAACACTGGGAATAGAAGAAGTTATTGCTATAGTTATTGTTGTGGGGCGCAGTGTTGTGGTGAATCCAAATGAGTCGATTTGCCATCAGAGCTATGCCCACCCACTTTGTGGAAGATTTTACGGAAAGATCTTGGCTTAAGATCTTGTGCAAGAGTTGAAACTGCGTGACCATTATAACATTATAACATGATTCGGCATGATCCTCTTTTTTAAAACATACAATTTTGTTCTCCGGTGAGTCAAATTTTTGGGTAAATGGATATGTAAACACGCTAAATTGCCTAATTTGGAGTTGAGAAAACCCAGAAGCCTTTGTCGAGATGCCTTTACAACCATTAAAACTGATTGGTGTGCTTTATGGGCTGGAGAAATCATCGGCCCATATTTTTAACTTTCTCTTACAAAGAGAAAGATATTGTTTTCGTGAAAATTTTCGACCTCGAGATTTTGATTGATTCTAACATTACGATGATAGCGGAGCCTAAAAAAGTGGTTTTTGGAATTCCGTCCGTCGGTCCGTCGGTCCGTCGGTCCGTCTGTCCGTAATGGTCTCCCCAGCCTAAACGGCTTGACCGATTTTCTTCAAACTTCGTATCCAAGCTTGTTTTGGTCATAATTCTAGGCCATTTTTTTTGTTTGCTTTTAGCCATGTTAATAACGGTACCTGCAATATAAAAATTACACATAACCTCAATTTTCTCGAAAACGGCTCTAACGATTTTGATTAAACTTAATATATACTATAAGCATATTAGTTCCAACAAAACTGCATACCCAGTTTTTTCGAGAAAATCCATATAACGGATTTTGTCATTCAGACCATGTAAAGAAAATTGTTAATTTCTCGCAAACTACTATGCCGAATTGAATGAAATTTAATATATATACTACTTTTATAGTTTTAAACAATTCCACATAATTAGTTTTAGCCCAACTATCACTTAACGGAATTTTCAGTTTTGGCCAATAACGAAAAATAATTATTTTTCACATAGACACCGATTCCTTCAAATTTCGGAGTAAACGTTCGTATAATCACATTTCGACATTTTATATAATTTTTAGCATTAATAATCAAAATGCGCACTATTTGATCTAACGCCCAACTCGCTGTGAAAGAGAAAGTTGCGTACGACCCAGTCGTGCACCCACCACTCGTTTTTTATATGAGCAAAGACTAAGGTAGGACTTGTTATCTATAAATGTAAAATGTGATAACATATATGTACCAATACATAGAACATGAAATGAATTGTATGAACTGAATCTTATTTACCTTATTTTTTGTTTGTTTCTCGAAAATAATAATATTATGTATATTACTGCTTAGGCAGGTCAGAATTTATGTTTTTTTTAAATTTTTAACTTTCTCTTACAAAGAGAAAGATATTGTTTTCGTGAAAATTTTCGACCTCGAGATTTTGATTGATTCTAACATTACGATGATAGCGGAGCCTAAAAAAGTGGTTTTGGGAATTCCGTCCGTCGGTCCGTGTCGGTCCGTCGGTCCGTCTGTCCGTGATGGTCTCCCCAGCCTAAACGGCTAGACCGATTTTCTTCAAACTTCGTATACAAGCTAGTTTTAGTCATAATTCTAGGCCATTTTTTTTGTTTGCTTTTAGCCATGTTAATAATGGTACCTGCCATATAATAATTACACATAACCTCAATTTTCTCGAAAACGGCTCTAACGATTTTGTTTAAACTTTATATATACTATAGCCATATTAGCTTTAACAAAACTGCATACCCAGTTTTTTCGAGAAAATCCATATAACGGATTTTGTCATATAGGCCATATAAGGAAAATTGATAATTGCTCGCAAACTATTATGTAAAATTGAATGAAATTCAATATATATACTACTATTACAGCTTGAAGCAATTCCACATAACTAGTTTTAGCCCAACTATCACTAAACGGAATTTTCAGTTTTGGCCAATAAAGGAAAATCATTATTATTCACATTGACATGGATTTCTTCAAATATCGGAGTAAACGTTCGTATAAACTCATTTCGACATTATTTATATGATTAATCAAAATAAGTACTATTTGATCTAACGTCTAACTCGCTGTGAAAGAGAAAGTTGCGTACGACCCAGTCGTGCACCCACCACTCGTTTTTAAAGTAATGTTACCGTCTCTATAGAAACATAATAGCTACTTTTTATGGCAACGTGTGAATATAAACTTGAGAGTTTTGCATTCAAAGAGTAGCGAGTATTGCGGTTGAATTCTTGAAAGGACGGAAAGGGCGGAAAGCAACTATTAAGCATCGAGCTCTTTCGACGATGTTCGAGCGAAACTAGGATGTTTTCTATCTCGTTTGAATCCTCTCTAGTAAGCCCAATTTTGCAACATAGTCGTTGAATTCAAATTTGGGGTGGATAAACCGATGTAAACGTTTGCCTGCAAAGTCAGGAGAAATGCAACAGCATTACAAAGTAGATAGGTTAAGTGCCATTCCCGTTAGCTCGTTTACCCTACAGTATACTCTTGTAAACATTTCAAAATGGTTAAAGAGCTTCGGAGTTGTCCATCAACCTCGTCTATATGTACATCGGGCAGTACTGCAAATGCTCCTTATTGAGTATCAGTAGTCATGGTGATATTGTGATAAACTATACTGCAGATAATTCGTAAGAACGAACTCTAAATAGAATTGGTAGCAAAGCATACATGTGGATTTGCTAATGCGGTCTTATCCCTTGATAGATGTGTCGTGTTTTAGTCGAATATCTCGCGTAATTTGTATTATAACAGCGCAATAGTGAATTTCGAGTAATACAGCCGAAAGATGCAGTTTGTATGTCATATATGGATGAGCAATTGTTTCCATTTGTGTATTGAATGATTCGCATAATAAGATTCAACTGGGGTACTTGAAAATATGCGTCCTCCAGTAAACGACATTTGCTTTGACTACGTTCACGTCTTTTTTTTTTTGATCGATTAATATAAGCAGATTTGCTACAGCTTTCTTAGTTTGGCTGTTGTAGTGGTTCCTTAAACAGGTACCTAGAAGTGGACCTATAGCTTTGTTACAAAAACTTTACTTAAAAAGCAATAGTTCCTTCAGCAGGTAATTGGACGTTTTAGTAATTGAAACTGAAGCTGACAACAGTTACAGCAGAGAGGACCTGCTCATAGTCGATCGTTGTTATATAAAAGAACTCTCAGTGGAAGCATATTTTGCTAAAACGAAAGAGGGGGTGCAGTTTAATTCTAATTACTGATCAATCAAACGCATTCTAGACTGAACTTGATGTAAATAAATAGGCTTTATCCTGTATGAAGAATTTAATAAAATGTTGTAAGGAAATTTTCCAACAAACAAACATCTATAGGCTCAAATTTGCAATTTAAATTTCATTTTACCGAAGCAGTTACTTCTACAGAGATTCTACAAGGTGGCGCAAAAGTAATCCTCCTATCAGAAAATGCTATAAATTTTGCGATTGGCCCCTAATGTCAGTTCTGTTTTGACATTTGTGTAGTAAACACATGCGAAATACACGTTGATAAACAATGTTACGCTACACTGCTCCAGAACGCGGAATATTGGTGACTATTTATTTGAGCAATAATCGGTCGGTGACTTTGGCACAACGTGAATTTCGTCGCAGATTTCCTAGCCGTCCAACGCCTACTGGTGAAACACTGCGACGTTTAGCCGCTCGCCTCGAAGAGACTGGCACAACACGAGATGCTGCCAGGCGTGGCAGACCCCGGAGTAGCCGCTCTGCAGAGAATATTGCTGCTATAGCCGAAGATGTCATGGAAGCGCCGTCGACATCGACCAGACGACGTGCCACGCAAATGGGTATCAGTCGACGGTCTTTACAGCGAATTTTGGTACAAGGTTTGAAGATGTTTCCGTACAAAGTTCAGACGGTGCATCAGCTGTTAGCTGCTGACCGCCAATCGCGTCTAACATACGCTCAAGCCATCCTTAATCACCACCAAGAGGAAGATGATTTTTCATCAAAAATAATCATGAGTGATGCGGCCCATTTCCATCTTAGCGGGTACGTTAATAAGCAAAATTTGCGCTTCTGGGGCACTGAAAATCCGCGTGTTACCCACGCGTACACCCGCTCAAAGTCACTGTATGGTGTGCTGTTTTCGCTGGAGGAGTCATCGGACCTTTTTTCTTCGAAGACGTCGCGGGCCAAACGGTTACTGTGAATGGTGAGCGCTACAGAGCAATGATCAACGAGTTTTTTTTTGCCGCAACTTGATGAATTGGGATTGGAAAACATGTGGTTCCAACAGGACGGTGCAACGGCACACACTGCACGTGCCACAACCGATATGCTGAAGGATGCATTTCCCGGGCGCCTAATCTCTCGTTTTGGCGATTTGCACTGGCCAGCAAGATCGCCTGATTTGACCGCTCCAGACTTCTTTTTGTGGGGCTTTTTGAAGTCGCGGTTTATGTCAACAAGCCTCAGACTCTAGCAGCTCTTAAAGACAATATCCGTCAAGAATGTGAGGACCTATCGCCGGAAGTTTTGGCCAAAGTGATGGAAAATGCCATAAAAAGGGCTCAAATGACAATCAACTGTGGCGGCGGCTATTTACATGACATCATATTCTCGACTTGATGTAAAAAAAATTAAAAGACCAAATAAAAATAATCCACAAGAAGAATCAAAGTTTTTCATATTTTTTTTTAAATTACAGCCAAAAAACATCGGAAGGTTATTTTAGCGCCACCTTGGATATTTATGCATGGGAATTGATATTATTATATAGATATTACTACATTACTTCGGTAGTAGCCTGCTTAAAAGCTTTTTCGGGTAACTCAACTGGCCATATAAATGGTCTTCGAATAGAAACTTCCAAACTTGTCAAATTGACTGTCATTTTTTCAGTCTGTTTTTTTTTTTTTTTTCAAATCACCGTGGAAGGGCATCGCATTCAAAATGTGCAAATGATAAAATTGTGTTATCAAAATGAGTTCTATTCGGGCAACTATCCGCGTGCTCCGTCCATTTTATGGTCGCCACGCCATACTACGGTCGAGAGGGCTGTTCGCAGTGTGATCGATAAATTCGAGTCGTCTTGTTCAGTTAACGATAAACCAACACACCCATACATCGGCGAAACGCAAGATGAGCCGAAACATCGCTATTCCGAAAAAGTCACTATTTGGTTTGGATTTCGGAATGGCGATTTCATCGGTCCATACCTCTTTGGGGACGAAGTTGGCCAGGCCATCACCATCAATAATGATTACCAACTTCTTTTGCCAAGAATTGGATGATATGGACACCAACGACACGTGGTTTCAACAGTACGGCGAGGCACTGCGTGCACAGCTCATGCCACTTTGGAAATTCTGCATGATCATCTCACGTTCAGGTGATGTGAACTGGTCACCGAGATCCTGTGATTTGACCCCGTTACAATTTTTTTGGTGGAGTGATTTGAAGTCGCAGGTCTATGCGAGCTAGAAATCATATCGGCCTTCAACGCGAACATAACACATGTCATCGGTCAAATTCAGCCTGATTTATACGCCAGAGTCATGGAAAATTGGATATTTTGGATGCGCGCCACCCAGAGAAGCCGCGAGGGACATTTGAACGGTGTTATATTCCATACATAATGGCATCGATAGGTCTTTTAAACGATAAAAAAAACTTCGATGACATCTCGCACACCCTCTGTTTTATTTTAACATCAAAATATGAAGAGCTTAATGAAAGACATTTTAGAAGATGTCATATTATAACCTCTGTATAATGGTAGAACTTCTGTAAGCCTAGTACTAACCTTCCGGAGGTGTGTGAGCTTCCGCCAGAAGTATTATAGAAACATAACATGTAAAGAGCTTTCCTTAAAGAAGCAACGACTACTTTGTTTTCTATGTGATGAACTACGACAAGTGCAATTTTGTTAAAAGAGTCATTGTAGAAGTCGTAAACATTGCGCCACTCCTTTTCCATAATGTTAATATTTCTGGAGAAAAATTAGCTTCTTTCGAGCCTTATCGAGTCTTATCAAAGCTAAATTGTTAGTAAGTCAGAGTCAGGCAGCCATGACTCTAACAAATCACTGAATTAATTATTTTCTAATTTCAAATGAGCCATGGACTGTTGCTCTTCTCAGGAGTAAATTGCAAAAGTTTAATATGTATTCACCTGAACTTGGTGCTTCCAAAGAAAGTTATTCTAAGAACTGCAATTATGAATTACGTTTTATTGATATTGACATTACAAGACACTGTATAAACAAGCGCCCAAAAATATTTTACCTTCTAAATTTTAATAATTTTTGCAGAAACTTCATAGACGAGATGAATGAGCCAATACCCCATCTTCTCTATGCATGCCCGGCACTATGCATGTCTGGCTCTCTAAAATAAAACAAAGCTTCACTTCGAAGTTGTTTATATTAAAAATCTATGTAGGACCTACAGTTTTGGCTTGAAAAGGCCAACATTTTAGTTTCACACAATCATTAAATAAAAAACCTATATTTTAGTCCCTATTTGATTTTTGACGGAAAAGACTCCAATAAGTACCACAACCTAATAACTTTAGTTTACAATTTCACTCTTGGCGCTATCTTGAACGCATTAAGATGTACTTTAATTAAATATAAAATATAGGGTTACACAATAGTAAATTCATCTTTCCACACTTAATCATTAAATGAACCCCAAAATACTCTACTTAATTCGAACTTAGTCTGTCAGCTTTAAATATTCATCACCCTATGAATTGACGTATATTGTCAATGCAAGCGTAGCAGACAAACTTTCAAAGTCATTAGGCGGTGCCGTCTTGCGTGTGTTTCTACTTGTTGGTTTGAAACCTTTTGATGTTAAACTGTATGCCTTTTCAATCCTTCCATAATTCCATCCTCCGTCGCTATCAATAGACATTTAAAACCCACTATATACCATCGTCCCTAAACAAACAACCGCCTGATAATTTAAACATACAAATAAGTCACGCAGCATCGAAAAACGTAACCAAGTGTAGCTTTTAACGGAATTCAAGCCAGCCCATGTGAAAGCATGACTATTTATTAATTTGCAGGTATCATCAAAATTCAAGTGCGAGTGCCATCTACAATTTGCCAGTCCTAGCCTGTCCCAGTATTAGTTACGACGATGACTTGCCTTCGTTTAGTTTTCTGTATTTTTTTATCCGCATACATGGAAATATTTCCAGGTGCAGAAACACTGCCACACTCACATGAATGCCTGAACTAGACGGTGCGGCGGCGTAAGGACAAGGAATAAGTGATTTCTGTCGGGCTGACATGGAACCTTGTACTAACTCATCACTCATGTTGACATGCACAGCGCCTGAATGATTGTAGGTATGGTTTCATTTGCATGCAATTTTGTTTTGATACCAAGCGACGCGAGTCCATCGCGCCCCTCCCACATCCGCGATATGCTTTATAGATGCGATGGAATAAATTTTATTTGGAAGACAGTTGGATTCTACGGCGGAGATTCATACATCTAGCAGAGAGGAAAGAATGCTCGAGAAATAATATTAAAATTGTAACAATTTACTCGGTATGCTTGGCTAACTATGACGATGTGAAGGATGGATGATGACATTCATACCATTTTTATACTCAAATATGTAGCATGAATACACAAGATGCATTCCACCCTCCTAACCACATCATTGTTTATCCAGCGACTGTAAAAAGGCTAGTACTCTCTCCTTATTTTAAGTACCGATCAACTGCACTAACCCTTTTCCTTTTTGGTCAAATTGAGAAATTTTCTAAATAACGAATACGGTTTTCATGTAAGCCAGATCCACCGGTCGGTAGTTTAATTTCACATCCATCCGAGAGGAGTTAGAGTGTTGGAATCCTTAAGCGCGAGCGTGGTGCCAAATACTATTTGCATGATTTTTTATCGGAGTTAGATTCCGAGGTGAACCACGGCATCAGCCGACAAACAAATTCTCTTAATCCTTCGATCTTAATCATCCTGACTCCCAGTTTCACTGTCCACCTTATCACTGTATTCAAATGTGATCTTTCTCTATATCATCATCCCTCTGGCGAGCTAAATTTGTCCAAGCTGTCACTTCTTTTGTCCACTATTTAACAGAAATCCAATCAATATCAACCAAGGGGACTTTAATAATTAGCATCATCGAGAAAGTGGATACTCTCTGAATTCGTTGAACAGGGTGTTCTTGGGTTTCTCCTCGTTCAACAAACAAAATTTTTCGTTTGTCAATTGAATTAGGTGATAACACGCTGGATTCTTCCAATAGTGGCAACAGCGTCTGCATAAGCCAGCACCTAACAGAGACTTCAAACAATTGTACACCAGGTGATTTAAGGCATTTTATGATTGCTAAGTAAGTTAAACTGGCCAGTTGCCAGCTTCATGTTGTCGATTGTTGCCACAAACAGAGACATTTGGCAGGTATGCTATATTTACGTATGACACTTTCAAATCGAACCTGCTAATCGCGTCGACATTGTTAAAAGATGGTGTTTATCAATTTGTAACTCTATGATCGTTTCCAACATCTTATGTGAATATTTGGTATATGATGTTTGGGCCAGGCCGTGAGCTACAATGATTTAAAAAAAAACTTGAAATAGCCACAGCAGATAGTATATTTATAATGCAAAGTTGAGGAAAGTTTTACCACTGTAATTAGTGCAATTCATATCGGTCAATTTTGTTTACGATTTGGCATGTTATATTAATGCCTTCGACAATATTTTGAAAACGAATTCCACGTACATTCGAAATATTCCACATCATTCCTTGGTACCATCAACAGCTTAGTTGTACAACCTTCAGCTGCAGGTATTTTTGCAACTTTATTTAGTAAAAGCTCATCTCATTTTGATCGGGTTTGTTAGGCGCCATCATCAATATGATTCGATTATGGGCAATGCAAGGTCACCAAAGTAATAATGTTTCCAAATCGAAAAAAAATCTCCAAGTGCAAATAAACATACGTAGTACTTACAGATATTAAAGTCCCTTGGGTTCTGTGCCCTAGTGCGTTGGACTACTAAGCCGGTTCTGGGCGATTTCTCTTGGTGCAAGTCTTAAAAGTAGCAACACACACTGTAGCACCTCTCGAAAATTTCTGAAAAACATTCGATAGTCATGTGAAGCTTCTCTGAATTGCCAATTGTCGAAATCGGCGTAAAATCGTAGTTCCCAATCAATGTCAAAAGTTAAAAATACAAATTCGGGCGAATTTATGTAGACTTGATTTGCTATAGTTGGGACACCAACAAGCAACACTACACCACATATTTTAATTTCTTTGTCTGCCATATATGGTGCTTATTCCTAGATCTCTAAAAGAGGCTAAAATGAGATCATTTTTTTTTAAAACTTCTGATAATCTGCTCTTTTGTTAGCTAATGTGTAACAGTTCCCATCATATTTATCTATTCGCTGAATCCAAACTACAGATTTTTGGTGTTCTAGAATTACTGCTAGATGAGTTGCTTTAAAGCAAAACACTTGTTTTTACCTTTTCTTTACTCTTTCCATAATTTGTTTGTAAAAGGATCCCAGGTTCACCACAAACTATAGCAGCACTTAGTTATAAGGACAGCATCATCGATTGTTTATGTCATAATGGTGAAATATTTTTGAAATCTGCCCTTAAGTTGTTATTAATAAAAAATTATATGAACTAATATAGCCAGTAAAGTAAATCTTTCAATTGTTTGTTCGTTCTGTAAAAAAAAGTTTTGGTATTGTGTTGTTCGTGTTGCTGTTGAGCCGTCCAAATATCACTTAATTTTCTCTATTGAAGATGTAATGTGGGTAAAATAGCCTATTATAACGAATCACTAGTCTTTAAAAGTGTGCGTCCATTTAGTTAAATGCATAAACAGTACGTATCCAAATTTTCCCAAAAAATAAAATATTTTACATTTTTTTTATTTAGTCCAAATTTAATATCTCGCAAACCTTATTGCCTAGTTTAGTAAAAATAATTATCTGAACTACCTGTCACGTCTATAAATAAATGTCTCTAAACGCATGTTTTTGTTTTCGCCAGTAACGAAAAATCACTGTTTTCTGCCACATCAAATTGATGATAAAGAGTTCTTATAAACTATAAAACTATTAGTTTTGTTGATAGGGGAACCCTAAAAAGATATTCCTTCCGCCCCGACATTCAGTTTATAATTGCTTCTTCCACCAAAATGGCTGACCTGATTTCCTTCAATATTTGTAAGTAATGTACCTATTTAGAGTTTTTATGCCTACAATTTTAGGCCAATTTTTACGTACCGTCAATTCGCTCAAAAAAGTATAAAGCGATTATTATAAAACTTGTATTATTTTTATACTGTTATTACTAATAATTTTTTTTATGCCAGTTTTAGTTATGAGTCCAGGTGTATTCCCAACTGTAATTGGCTGTAATTGGCTATTGGGAAGAAAGCAGGGCTTTCTTTTTCGCGTGAAAAAGATAGCCTGCATTTTTCCTTCATTCAATTCAATCTTCCATTTGCTATAATATTTTTCCAATATTTTTATCGCATTTGTAAGATTCCTCTCAATATTGAGCAAAAATTGCAGTATGACAAATCGGATGTATACAGATTGTATAAAATTGGACCAAGAACTGAACCTTGCGGTACAGCCGAGTGAAAATATATTAAGTCAGATACACCACTGTTAACATGGACTCTAAAAGAACGATGAGTTAGGAAACTTTGAACAATTTTACAAATGTATGGGGGGAAGCGGAAAATTATCAATTTATATAAGAGGCCGTCATGCCAAACAGTATCGAATGCTTTCTCTATATCAAGTAGTACTATTCCAGTAGATCTGACCACTGCACGATTTATCTTGACATGGTTACATATTCTAAGCACCTGGTGGGAGGAGTTGTGGTGAGGCCTGAATCAGAATTGTTCATTTGGATATATATTATTCTCACAGATATGTTTTGAAATAGCCTCTTCTGTGAATGTTCTTTTTTTTTCGCAGAACACTCACCATACTCGGACTTAGACCGTGTTTAAATTAGATGGTGCAAAATCTAACATGGCAAGATTTTTACCTTTTAAGTTTAGTTCCTGTAAACTTTTACAGTTTTCGGAATAAATTCAGATTTTGTTTAAACTTAAAATCTCCAACAAGTTTGCCTTGATATAGAATTAATATTTCTTGATTATACTCAGGTATGTGGCTGGACTAACAAACAATGTATAGACCGAATCGCTTAACTAAAAGGGCTTACATTTTGACAATACATTCTAATTATATTATGGATACCCGCTTAGAGAAGATTTTTCGAAATTCCATCCATTGGTTTGTGAATGGGTGATAAAACGTCCGCCAAGTTTCGTTATTATCATGTACAAAAGTTTACTTCTTTCAAAACTTATTTCTGATTTTACTTCTGATAGAAAAGAGTCGTTGAAATATTTATCGTAGAAGTTGAAAAAATAACTTGATCCGAGCTCTTTATATCCATGAATGGGTTAAATTGGCTTGTGTCAGAATTGAGGTTAATGGCCGAGGGTGGATACGGGCATAGACTCGGTAAATAACTACTAGTTTAAAAAGAACTCCGTATTAAAAAAAATAGTGTGATACAAAAAAGACAGAAGCAACAAAATTATTCCACTCGCCTGCCAACAAAAAACATCCTTTGCACAATTTAAAAATCCTTGAGCCAATTTTCTCTTGCTGGTCTTTGTTTGTTTTATTCTCAGACGAAAATAGTTTAACTTTTACCGAAACAGTAAATTTACATTGTTTCCCATTATAACCTGTTACGATTGATAAAATAGTTCGTAGAATTTATTGTCAAAATGTCAAATCATTCGGATTACGAACTTTGGAAACATTTCAATTGCAAAGAATTTTGTGATAGTATCTACTTTAAGAATACGTACCAACATTTCTCATACGATGGATTCTGTGGTTGGTGGTTATACCCTATCCCTTTGGGGTATATTAGGTTTGACATTAAGCTTGTAACATAGAGAAATAATTACGATAGATATACATCAAAGTATGGATCGATTCAGAATCGCTATCTGAATCGATTTAGCCGTGTCTGTCCGCCACCGATTTTTGGGCCTTACATTTTGAGCTAGAGTATTGAAATTTGGTATATAGATTATATCTGTCCGACCAATGCCAACCAATGCCACGCCCCTCTTTTAGTAAAACGTTGTTTTTGGCCAAACGGTTAAGAATTTTGAAAAAGTGTTTTTTATAATTTGCGCGCACTCAAGGGATTTAATCGTTAATCGCACAGTGCGGGCGTTCAGGAAATTCAGAATAAGAAGAAAGGAGATACCGATGCACATTGGTTTTAAATGCTTGTAAGTTATAATGGAAAGGAAAAAATGAGTTTAGTAGAGCATTCCACATTCATGTTATTCGGTTTATGCACGAATCTCTATATTTCAGCGTTCATCCGAAGAAAGGCTTGAGGTCGTTCCAACGTAAGTCTTATTTCGACGTATGTGCCATTAATGGATAATGACTCTAGATTTTGGTTTCGCTTTAACGACAGAAGACAGCAGTGTGTTTTGGAAGCATTGAATTCTACTCTATTGGATTTGCCATCAAATCAACAAATGGATGATGCTGTCAATGTCGGAATCCAATAAGCTTAACATATTTTGTCATTTAGAGTCCACGTGGTACGTTGAGGGACGTGGACCTGAAAACGAATATGAGAAGCAGAGAGTACTGTCATCAGCGAAGGAATGAATTGGATTAGAAGTTGCAGACAGGAGATCATTTATAAAAACGAGAAAGAGAGTCGGAGATACAAATATGAGCCTTGAGGACACTGAAATCTCCCGACCAAGCTCTCGGCGCTTCTGTCAAGTCACTATCGATATGTGTGACCTAAAATTTTATTGAATTTCACTTCTATTGGCCGGTTCTGAGCGATTGCTTTCTTGTTGAGAGTACAGGCTCGAATTAAGGGATTTTCCATAGGATAGCAGCAGTATATGATTCCATGCCAATCCAAAGTAAAAACCTCCCTGACGTCAATCCCGTCTTGGCCACATTTTAAGCCGGCTCACGACGATTTGGCTGCAACCGTGTTTGCTTGAGGTTATCGTAAATGATCAATTTTTCATCAACATCCACCACCATTCGTCACCATAAGCTTCAGAAATAAGTTGATTTTGTTGCGATTCGCAGATTAAAATTCGGTCCTTGAGGTTTTTTTTCGTTAGCGCGTCGAATTCGTGGCATCCATACATCAGGCTTCTTTTTCTATCCAGCCTTATTTAAATGTTACTAAACAGGCTTTTTGCAATGTTTAACTTCTGGGCAATCGAAACAGTGCTAATTTTATCGACATTTTCTGCAATTAGTCTTCTTTGGCATCGAATCAATTAATCCAAAACTGGCTTTAACAGTATCAGGATCATAAAGACTTTATCGAAGAACAACTGTAAAATATGACGTATTTTCTCTTTGCATTGGTAGCCATCTTTGAAAACTAAGTCAACCAATCACAATCACATTTAGTACTAAATCTTATCTTTCTAATGTTATTTATCGTACTCCGCTAAAACGTATATAATGCGAGATACAGATTTCTTTAGACATCTGTTGGAAGTAACGGGTGATTTTTTAAGAGGTTTAGAACTTTTTTAAAAAAAAAAACACAAAAAATTCGAAAAAATGAATGAAATATTTATTTGAATCGATAGTTTGAACCTTGCAATTTAATGTTTAAAGATAATTTCATGCAAATGTTGACCGCGGCTGCGTCTCAGGTAGCCCATCCGCTGAGTCCAATTTTGGCATACTCTTTCACACATATCGGCCGGTATCTCACGAATGAATGCATGGATGTTGGCTTCCAGTGCGTCAATCGAAGCGGGCTTGTCCCTATAGACATTAGCCTTGACATACCCCCGTGCTGTGTGGCATGTGGCACCGTCTTGTTGAAACCACATATCATGCAAGTCAAGAACTTCCATTTCGGGCAAAAAAAAGTTTGTTATCATCGCTCGGTAGCGTTCACCATTGACAGTAACGCTGCGATTCGCATCATCTTTGAAGAAATATGGCCCAATAATGCCGCCGGCCCATAAACCGCACCAAACAGTGGCTTTTTCGGGATGCATTGGTAGCTGTTGCAATGCTTCTGGCTGATCTTCACTCCAAATGCGGCAATTTTGCTTATTTACGTACCCATTCCACCAAAAATGAGCCTCATCGCTGAACACAATTTTTCGATAAAAAAGCGGATCCTCGGCCAGCTTTCCAAGAGCCCATTCACCAAAAATCCGGCGTTGTGGTAGGTCGGCTGGCTTTAGTTCTTGCACCAGCTGTATCTTAAAAGGCTTTACGCCCAAATCCTTCCGCAAAATTTTCCACGTAGTGCTGTAACAAAGGCCTAACTGCTGGGAACGGCGCCGAATCGACATTTCGCGGTCTTCTGTCACACTAGCTGATACGGCCGCAATATTTTCTTCACTACGCACAGTACGTAAACGTGTTGGTGGTTTAATGTCCAACAAAGTAAATTTGGTGTGAAATTTGGTCACAATCTTCCGAATAGACTGCTCAGAAGGTCGAGAATGCCGATCATAAAATGGAAGCAGCGCGCGATGAACATTTCGAACCGAGCACGAATTTTGATAGTAAAATTCAATAATTTGCAAGCGTTGTTCATTTGTAAGACGATCCATGGTTAAATTGCAAACCAAACTGAAGCTGTTTGACAGTGACACAAGGTACTAAACACACGTCAGCTGTCAAAACCAGTGTTGCCAAAACCAAACCAGCTAAAAAATCACCCGTTATAAAGGATTTATTGTTACTAGATACACCTGTTATTCTAATTGTGTTTGCTTTACAAATCTCAAAACGGGATTGACATTTGAGGCCATTTATGGTATTTCCGCACATTTTTTTAAAGAAATTTATGATATTATAGATCTTTACTCGATAAACAACATAAAAAAAGATCGTCAACATATCACAAACCTAAAAATCAGCCTATGCAGCATAAAAAAGGCAATTAAAGTAAATAATGTGTATGGATTGGCATCATCTAGATAGATAAAACGATTCTTTTCTCTCCACTCTTCGATTCATCTCACAGAATTTCAAATAATTATTTTTTACACTTGAGGCTGTTTTAATAACTATATCCTTTGCACGTTCCATTTTTTATTTTTTTTGGTATTTCAAAGTATGTATATTTTTACTACTCCCATTTGTGTAATATAAAAACTTTTTAGTGACGTTAGGATTCTCCCTTGGCAGCACAACTACTATGTATTTTTAAAAACACAAAGACAAAGGTGAGAAGTTAATGCTTACCTCTGGTTTTACAATACGGCCGACAGGCAGAAATAGTTTATGAAGGAAAGTGTTATTCTCCTTCTTGGAACTTAATTATTCATCAACACAATGACAAATTTTAGAGATCACGTATATCTATCCGTCAACGTTTTACGAGACTGGGCTTTAATGGCTCTTTTGAAAGAGGATGTTAAAGTGACGGAAAAGGAAATGTTTAGCTCAAATCCGAAAGTGGTTCAAAAGTTGTAAATGAGTAATAGTGTGTTTTAAAATGGTCAATATAACTTTACAATGCCCCCATAAGACACTTATAGAAGGATGATTTACCCGTTAAAAGTTTATACTATACGTTATTTTAAAATTTAGTCAATTTGGGTTTATAGTACGTTGTCATTAGGGCAAATCGTCACCTGAATGCGATAAGTGGGTAACTTCACTTTCCACAGATTTGAGAAATCGTCAAAAAAAAGTTTTGCTTCTTTTTTAAACGATTTTTTTTCAAAATCTATTTCCGACATAGCTACAAGATATTTTTATTACTGTGACACAGGTTGAAGTTCAAAGTATTGGTACATATAATGGGTGATCCATTTCGAGGTTCCCTACTTTTTTAAAGAAAAAAACACAGAAAATTCAAATTTAATGGAGAATGTTTATTATCATTTGAAAGAAAATTCTTTGGCATTTATTTTTTGAAGATTATGTCTATCAAATGTTGGCCGTTGCTACGTCGCAGATGGTCCATCCGTTGAGTCCAATTTTCGATCACTCGTTCGAGCATTTCGACTGGTAACTGGCGAAAGACACGCGTGATGTTTTCCTCCAAGGCCTGAATCGAAGCGGGTTTGTCGGCATAAGCTTTTGACTTTACATATCCCCACAGGAAAAATTCTAACGGTGTGATATCACACGATCTTGGTGGCCAATCGACCGGCCCAAAACGTGAAATTATGTGCTCACCGAAATGTTCTCTCAATAAGTCCATTGATTGATGCGATGTGTGGGAAGTCTTGCTGAAACCAAATGTCGCCGAGATCACGAGCTTCAATTTCAGGCATCAAATAGTCGGTTTTCATGGCACGAGTTGCTGCGAACGACGCCGAATCGACTCTCTACGGTCTTCGTGTACACTCTCAGCTACGGCCGCTATATTTTCTTCACAGCGTGCTGGACGTGGTCTATTCGGTCGAATATTATCCAATAATGAATGCTGGGTCTCAAAATGGGTGATGGTGTTGCGAATAGTACGCTCAGTAGGCCGATTATGTTGACCATAAGTTGAGCGAAGCGCACGAAACACATTCCTCACAGAACGTGAATTTTCATAATAAAGTTGAACAATTTGTAAACGTTGTTCACGCGTAAGTCTTTCCATTATGAAATGCCAAACAATACTAAACAAAAATAACATGACAGCATGACACGACTCACACGTGATCTGTCAAAAAAGGCTATTGAAAAAAGTATCTCTACTTGGATCACCCGTTATGAATATATTTTTGTGAAAAAAATATTAAAATTTGTCAAATTGTTTTTCTGATTTCTTTTAGAGTTTTTTTTTATTTTCTTTACCATATTTTATGACGGTATGGAAACATTGATTAACCCTGGTATTTATCAACCGATTAGCTTGATCAATCATGTTTTTAAAACGTTTACCGAATCAAAGCGCCGAAATAGTGATGCAGTATATTTAAAATAAACGTTGATTTGTGTTAACTCAACGTGCATATCGTGGAAAATATCATGGCCAACAGCATCGTCTGATAACACTATCCGTCAGTGGGAGATCATCGACATACCGTTGTTCATCAAAAACTAAGAGGTTCAAATTAACTGGTTCAAGCGGTCAGAAATAGTGTTGCCGAGAACCCTCATGTGTCGTTTCTCACCGCGCTCAGCATTTTAACGTCAGTGGAACCAGCTAGTGTCGTATCACATTTTTAATTATGATTTGCAGTTGGTGCAATTGACTCAAAGAATATTTCCAACAGACCGTCCACGTCGCTTGAAATACGGCCAAAAAGTCGCTCAAATTTTTGACACTGAACCTGATTTTAAATGCAAATTTTGATTACCGATACAAGGCCCATTTTAATCTCTGGCGCCGTTCACAAGCGAAGTTGCTGCATTTCGGGAACGGAGAATCCACACGAGACCAATGGAACACCATTGCATGACCAAAAAGAGACTGTTTTGCGCCAAAACCAATCATTGGGTCATTTTTCCTCAGAGAAGGCGAAACAGTCTATCGTAATCGATATCGGTGGATGTTGGCTCATTATATCTTCCAACAAATTTGTGAAAAAGGTCTGGACGGTTATTTACTTCAACAAGATTAATGTTGTATTCAGAAAGTAATATTGCAAAGAACCAAACAAAACAAAAGTACCTTGTATTTGAAAATCGGTTGTTTTTTTTAAAGTTGTTCAATGTTCAAATACCGACATGGTGCACTCTATAGAAAATTATTGTATGTTTCGTAGATGTTTAAAAAACTAAAATATTTGAAATAGTTTTGGGTAAGGTAAATAAATATCTAAATGGACTTTTTCCACTTTTGTTAGAAATAAATGTAAACATAGATAAATTTAAGTGTACGGTTGACTTTTTATTGATATATATCGGAAAATCCGATATGGTCGACAATTTGTTTTTTTTTTTAAACATGATTTTCTTCTAATTAATTTTGCAGCATATTCGAATGCACTAGCTTCCGAAATCATATTCAAAAACATCAACACAAAGAAAGTTGGATTAACACAGTTCGGCAACGAAGTTCTCATTTGGGTGATATGTTATTGCCAGAAAAATTTAAATCCTTGTTTTTACGACTTTTCTGTGGAGGTCATCTAGTCATCTCTATTACGTCCGACGTCTGGCTGGGAATCAAAGTCTCTGCTAGCCGAAGTATTGGTGTCCATTCGTTCTACGTGTCATAGCCATCTTAAACGTCCAATTCGGAGTTTTTTTGACTAGGGGCATGTTGCTGTACAGCTGTATAATTCTTGGTTGAATTTCTGTGTCCATTGCCAATCAATGCAAACGGGACCGAAGATATTTGAAGAATTTTCCTCTCAAATCGACTAAGGATTGCTTCATCCACTTTTGATACAGTCAATGCTTCAGCCCCGTAGAGCAGGACTGAGATGATCAGGATCTTATAAATGATCTCCTTATAGTTAGAGTGAGGGCTTCTGAATTGCCTTCTTAGCCCGAAGAAACAGCGGCTTGCAAGAGTAATTCCTTTATTTTATCCCTGACGTAATGCCGGTGTCAGAGTTTTAAGAGATTTCTGCGGAACCCAGCTAAACAAAAAAGTAAAATTCCTTACTACACCCATGTTGTATCTGGTAAAACTTTGGTAGAACTTACGAACGTAATTTATCTATCTTCGATCGCGAAATTTTCGTGCTCTTATTTCATTTTGGTGAAATGTTGTATTCCTTCCTCCTTTGAGTGAGGGCTTTACTACTAAATTGCCTTCTTAGCCCGAAGAAACAGCGATTGGCAAGAGTAATTCTTCGTGTGATTTCTGACGAGATGTTGTTGTCAGAGTTAATAGCGGAGCCAAGGAAGACAAAGTCCCGTACTACCTCAAAGCTTTATCTGTCAACGGTGACGTTTTGTCCAATTCGTCGATCTTGTGTGTCTTTTCGTGTTGACAGCATATACTTAGTCTTACCACACCATCATTTACTGCTATAGCCATTTTTTCCGCTTCCTTATCTATACTAGCAAACGTGGCATCACATTGACATAACATTGAGTCTATCTATACTTGCACCTTTTAGGTCGTTTTCTTAAAAAAAAATTGTGCATAGAAACGTAGAGACATTTGGAAAAAGTTTTTAGCAATATATTTGAAAGAACCACGCTCATTTTTTAAAAGAGTTTTTCTAAAAAAGAAAATTCAAAATTCTTAACGGTTTAGCAAAAAACTACGTTTTTCTAAAGAGGGCGTGGCAGTGGACGGATTTCAAAAATTTTTAAACTTGTTCAGCTGGGAGCAACAAAGAGCACGTGTACCAAATTCCATCATTCTAGCTCAAAATATCAGGCTAAAAAAATTGTGACGTACGGACGGACGGGCAGACATGGCTAAATCGTCTAATAAATCTAAATCTAAATCTAACTAAATTATTTTTCTATGTTACAAACTAAGTATCAAAACTAATACACCCCTATAGGATATGGTATAATAAGAACTTTGATACTCCTTCCATAGGCTTTTAGGGGTGTACCAGTCCATATGTATATTATAAACTAAGATAACAAAATACGTTACATGATTCTTTGTAACGGGTGATTTTTTAAGAGTTAAGTTTTTCAGGTTGGCAGCACTGGTTAACATTGGCATCCAAACGTCATCTGTCAAAGTAAATAGTTTACACTTTTACAGTATACTCTGCCATTTAATCATGGAAAGACTTACAAACGAGCAACGATTGCAAATTACCGAAGAGAATATTGCAGTCGTAGCGTCCAATGTTAATGAAGATCTTGAAATGTCAATTCGTCGCCGTTCTAAGCAATTGGGCATGTGCTACTCAACCACATGGAGAATTTTACGTTTGGGTTTGAAAGCCTATAAAATTCAACTTGTGCAAGAATTGAAGTCGAATAAAATACCACAACATCTAATTTTAATTGAATGGGCCTTAGAACAGCACCATGAAAATCCGCTGTTTTATCGAAAAATTGTGTTCAGCGATGGCTGGCTCAACAGATACGTAAATAAGCAAAACTGTCGCATCTGGAGTGATGAACATACCATACAAGAATTACCGATGCATCCCGAAAAAAAACGACAGTTTGGTGTGGTTTATGGGCTGGTGGCATCATCGGTCCATTTTTCTTCAAAGACGACCGTGGAAGAAACATTACCGTCAACGGCGAACGATATCGAGTCATGATACGCGACTTTTTTATGACCCAGTTGGCTGAGTTGAACTTGGTTGACATGTGGTTTCATCAAGACGGTGCCACATGCCACACAGCTAGTGAAACAATGGAAATGTTGAAGGATGAATTTGGTGAGCAGCTTAACTCTCGAAATGGCAGCCAAGATCATGCGATTTAACGACTCTTGATTATTTCTTGTGGGGTTATGTAAAATCGTTAGGCTATGTGGACAAGCTGAACACGATTGAAGCCTTACAGGGTAACATAACACTTATAATTCGTGATATACAGGCCGAAATGCTCGAAAAAGTGACGCAAAATTTGACCTTCCGAAGGGCCATTTGAAACGGAGCCGCGGACAACATTTACATGAAGTTGTCTTTAAAACGTAAATGGCAAAGGCCTATTTATCGATTACAATAAAAATATTTGATGCAAATTTGAGTGTTTTATTCGATTTTTAAAAAAACTACGCTTAAAAATCACCCGTTATAGCGGAAATTATTCTCAAAATATTTATATTTAAAGTTTAAAGTTTCCTTATAAAAAGATCCTTTACTTTTCAAAACTCGATGATTTATTTATTTATTGGTTAACACCCATGGGTGTTTAGAATAAATGCATGTAAAACGAGTGCGTCATTTCGCAAATTTCGGAATTTTAATGTAGAGTTTGAAATGAAAATTCTTTAAATGAATTTCTGGTAGTCATTTTAAATTGACTTAGTGAAATGCTTTCACGAGATCATTAACGAACACATTTAAATCTTTTTACATCGAATAACACAACGCGTAATGTTCTACGTGGCATTTTTATTCGATTATTTGTTGTAGCCTCCACTTAACTTCCAAAACCGTTGAAATGTTTAGCATATTTCAGAGGAACGTGTACTGTTAACGTGATTTCTTCCTCTGAAGTTTTCCCAGCTCGTGATGGCAGATGGCATACAACTCGAAAAGACTGCATAAACAAAAAATAAAACTTACGCATACATAAAACAAAGTTCAACATTCAAAAGTTCCTTAAACTATCTGTGAATGGTCTTTACTCCGCAGCGGTTAAGTTTGCTGCTGACATCTTTTCCTCAACATCCGCAGCAAAAAGGACAAAACTAAATAAATGAACGGCTTAAATTTTTTCCCGAAACAACCAACATCCTTTATTCAAATTTGGTTTAATAATGATGAAATAATATTTACCCACTCGTACCATATATGTGTCGCGAACATTTTAATCATCTGCTTATGGTGGCACACCACATTTGAAGGAGAAACTTCTGCAAAACTGCAGAACAGATTTAAAATAATAGTTAAGGTAAATATTTTACAATTAGTAAAGTTTTCCGTTTCCGCCGAGCCACCTGAAACCACCAATCCACTCCATTGGCATAGCAGTTAGTGGTATACTTGCTCCTTACTCATAACTAATTATACACATAATATAAGGACATTTTCCACATTCATACACCACCACGAGTAAATGTTAACCAGCAACTAACCTTGCGATCAAAGAAAATAAGAATTTAGGGCATGAGTTGGTGTGATGGCAAGATTGTGTGTGTTTCCATGTTTGTAATTGTTTGTCGGCGGTAAATCATGAAAATGGTTTTATGCAAATTGTACAAAAGCCAACAACATTATTTGCTGATTACATATACTTGTGTTTGTGGTTTGATAGGAACTAACACGGGTTGAATGCTTTTACACAAAACTTAGGTATTGTCCTTGAATACATATAATACTCTGAGGAACAGAACATCTAAGAATCATTTTATTTCCTAAAATACACTAAAGGACTATTTACTATTCCAATCCATCCTTAAAGTGAACGTCCCCAAAACGTAAGCGTATAACGTATGTGCGAAAACGAAATTTATAGGAAAGCGTTGTCAAATTGTGACAGGGACTAGTGGTTTGTACGTTAAATAACACCTGAGGTTTTTAACTAACGCAATCTCTAGCGATAGTCTTACAAACATCCAAGAGCATGATACTGTCATGAAAACCTTCTCAAGGTCTCATTCTTTGTGCAAAAATATAATTTCTCGAACACAAACGAATCGAGAAGGTAGGTTTTAGACCCTTAATGCCAGACAATTCATTTCATATTGTCTAAATGGTTGATAATGTGATTATATCTAGCACAAGCGCTTACACTTAGATGCTGTGGTTACCACTGGGGGCTTAGTATATTGACCGCAGATTGGACATTAACTTCTTAATAAAATCTGGGAGATAGCAGAGGAGAGCGGGGAAATGTACAATTTCACTTCGGGATCAATTCCTATTTTCTGATGGCAGTGGAAGCTTTCCCTAGAGTGAATCAACAGAGCTGCTCTGACATATTTAGATAACGGGCCATATAAAAATGTCAGGCGCCTAAAATGCACATTTTTACTAATGAGCCAAAATGCAAACAGCAGCGGTGCTCAATCCCATAATGGGTGCTGATTGCCCTGTGTCTAGGAGTATATGATAAATTAGAACTGCCCCTCCAGGATGGATAGTATGCTTTTGGTAAGCTAACCCATTTACGTAATCAGAAAGGACTGAATTGATTGTTGATGACCATACTTAGAGACGTTATCTAAGACATATAACTGAAAAGGTGCCACTCCACAACTAGCAGAAACCGCATAGAGACAGACACTGCTGTTATCCAGGAAATCAATGGGAGAGGACGGGCAAAAAGGAGATGAAGAGCTGTGAAAAATTTACCACGGCCCGTGTTGTTGAGCGGAATTTGCGACTACTCAGATGCGGATTTGGCATAAGCGGTAGACTAAGGCAAAAAGTCATATGCTTCGTAGAAATCAGAGAACTCATCTACATAACCCTTATATGTGACAGAGGAAAAAATCTAATTCCTAAGGACTATATAAACGAGCACCTTGGTAAAACTAATGAGCGACGTACAAGGTAGGATCTTAAAATCATGTTGGGAGATTTGAACGTAAACGTAGGAAGAGACTACACATTTAGCACTGATCCAATATTTTTGATGTCCGAACATTTCATGGGGCTAACATCGACTCGGACCATTACCTTTTTGCAGCCAAGCTAAGCATGCGGCTGCGGCTGTCGAAGCGGCTGTCGAAGACTGCAAACGCAAGGCCTTCGCGCAACGCGTGTCCCTTAACCTCTCGATTCACACCATACCACCAGCATCGAATGTCGAAGAACAATGGAAACGATGCCAACAAGCCATTAGATCAGCCGCAACTGATGTGCTAGGTTTCTCGCGACCACCAGCAAGAAACCGCCGGTCTGATGAGGAATGCCGACAGATGCTCGCAGCCAAGAACGAGGCTTACAAGGCTAAGCTGCAGGTGAAGACGGGAGTTGCCATTGAGCTTTATAGACAGAGAAGAAGGAAAGAACACCGGCTTTTCAGAAAGAAGAAAAAAGAGCAAGAAAAGCACGCGATCTAGGATATAGAGAGGTGCCACTCTAGAAACGATGTTCGCAAGATTTACCAAAGCGTAAAACGTCAAAGCCATGGATGCAAAGCTTGAACAGAATCCGAACTAGATGAACAAGGAAATATCTTAGTTGAGACACATTCGATGTTAAGGATATGGAAGAACCACTTCTGCAGACTGTTAAACGGCGAAGACGAACAATAATCCGCTGTCAAGCAGAACGAACCATTTAATATTGGCAACGGCAGCGAAAACTGCCAACCACCCGAGCTAAGTGAAGTGAGGGTAGCATTATCTAAACTCAAGCTTAATAAGGCCGCCGGATATGACGGCCTTCCCGCTGAGCTTTATAAAGCTGACAGAGATGACTTGGTAAGTAATATCAACCAACTCATAAGCCAAATCTGGTCGAATGAAAGTATGCCTGAAGAATGGAACCTCAACATCGTTTGCCCGATCCAAAAAAAAGGAGACCCTCTGAACTGCGCCAACTACAGAGGCATGAGTCTCCTCAACATCGCCTATAAGATCCTATCTGCCGTAATATGTGAACGCCTGAAACCGTTTACCAACAACATTATCGGCGCTTATCAGTGTGGTTTTAGGCCAGGAAAGGCCACAACCGATCAAATTTTCACACTTCGGCAGATCCTGTAAAAAAAAACCAAGAAGTCCGATTCGATACCCACCACCTATTTATCGATTTAAAGCCGCATTCGACAGCATTTATAGTGACGAACTATACAGAGCCATGACTAGTTTTGGTATAACGCCAAAACTCGTCCCTTTGTGTACAATGACGAATGAGAATACTCGCTGTTCCATCAGGGGCGGAAACGACCTCACCGACACATTCGATACCAAAAAAGGATTTAGGCAAGGCGATGCGCTGTCATGTGACTTATTCAACTTGATTCTTGAGAGGATTGTGCGAAACTGCCGAGCCAACACCAGAGGCACAATTTTCCAAAAATCGGTGCAACTACTAGCATACGTCGACGGTAGGACTCAAGATGATGTCATAGCCACGTTTGCTGGTATAAAGAAGGAAGTGGCAACAATGGGTTTAGCAGTAAATAAGGTTAAAAATAAGTATATGACCGTATCAATAGCGGATGAAGAAATCCTTGATCGATTCGAAAAAAAAAATCTTCGGTCCCGTTTGCGTTAAAGGGCTTTGGAGACGAAGATTCAACCACGAACTATACAAGCTGTACAGCGACATACCCCTGGTCAAAAAAAACTCCGTATTCGACGTTTAAGATGGCTAGGACTTGTAGAACGAATGGACACCAATACTCCGACTCACAGAGTCTTCGATTCCCAGCCAGACGTCGGACGCAGTAGAGGAAGACCTCTCCTTAAGTGGCGCGCACAAGTAGAAACCGACTCAACCAACTTGAAGTCCGCAACTGGAGGCAGTTAGCTAAGGACCGGGATAATTGGAGAGGAATGTTGGTTGAGGCCCAAGTTCATCCCGGACTGTAGCGCCACTCATGTAAGTATGTAGTAAGATCACATTTTTAAGCCAAAAGTCGGTGACACACGGATGTACAAACAGACATGACTAGATCGCTTGAGCTAGCTTCTGAGTCGATCCATATACTTTAAGTTATATTTATCGAAATTATTTCTCTGCAAACTTTATGTCAAAACTAATATAGCCCTATGGGATATGGTATAATGACTCTTTTCAACCGCAGTTTCTTCGGGCTTGGAAGGTAATTTAGTTAAAACTCCCCTACTCGAACTACTAAGGAGTGCCTATATCTGTTGCAACACTCCTGTATGAACCATGGTTCACCGCCCTAAAGCAGGAGTGAGATACATGCAAACCGATGTCAACCAGAAGGATAACTCTTTTGATAAAACCTCATTTTATGATAATTGAAATGTAAAGCGTTAAGCAACAAAAATAAGGACATCTTGGCACAAAATTATAATGAATAAAGTGGTACCATAGATCACCTGTAAATTTTAAAACCACATCTGGACGACATCATGGTAGCAAATGCCAGTGTCTGTTATGTGTCAAACTGTTGAGGTTCATTAAGCCCTTTCACTGGAATTCACTAACAAACATAAGAAGTCCACCCTTTCAGAAACTCAAGTGAGGATAAGGGTATGCTCAATTTCCATGTACCTAGTTGAATGGAAAGTGCCTTTTTGTTAATTTCCAAGGTGTGCCATTGAAATGAATTAAAGCGATTATGATTTACATGCGGCCCGACGAAGTCGTCATGCCAGGAGTGGCTATTATCCTGCACTCAAGGTCTCATTACTGGACTAATGCCTCAACCGTGTTGGAAGTCGTTGCGCGGGGAGGCATTTAAAGTGAAACTTAATTTTTTTCTTTCGCTTAACATTAACAAATTATAGAAATTGTGTTATCCTTGTGTACTCATAATTTAGTTCCTGTCTTCTTATGATTCCATATCATCAAGAACAACCCGGCAGAGATATGATTAATTAGCATATTCAACTGCAGATTGTCTGGGGATGGTGGACGAGTGTGGTACTGCGATTTAAAATTCACCTGTACGTGCGTTATCTGCAATAAATCACCAACACAACGTCAGGGCGGCGTGCCTACGCATGTGAAATTGTAAAACTCTCCCTTCTTCGGTCGTAATATTTTCGAATGCATAACACAAGTGTGTGTTTAATTTAGATTGAAATTCATATTCAAACAATAACTTATAACAGCATTTTGCAAATGTATAATTTTACGATTTTGTTTGCTCTCTTTTCAGACATTTCGACATGGGTTTCCGCATTCACCAACAGCCCTAGCGTTCGATCCAGTACAGAAGCTTTTGGTGATTGGAGACAAATCCGGCTCACTGAGGATGTATCCTTTTCAAAAACACAATAACAAGCACACAGATGGATGAGTAACGTTTTATCTGTATGTGCCCAAGGTAGGCAAATGTAGGTTGAAAATCGAGGTTGAGGTCGTCGCAGGTACAGCCTTTAAAGCAACAGTGTAAATGGGTATTCAGGACTTTAATGCAAGAGTTTTTTTTATGAGTTTGCATGCACGTGTGCATATAAGTGGTTTACAACTGATAAACATTTTGTAGAAGTTTGCAGAAATTTAAGAAATCGGTTGTGTGCCATAAGAAGAAATTGGGTCGATAATTAGATTGGTTTAACATGAATAGTTACTGGTATCTATCTGTTAGTATTTGTGGTTTACCACGATATAAATTCCAAACTCACTTATAAATGAATTCTATGCGGTACGGATTGATACAGGTAAATCAATTAACGAAATCAAAAATTAAAAAAAAAATACTTCAAAGACATAATCTGCTAGGCGAATCGTATACAATCTCATCCCACCCAGCTTAAATATAAATTTAAGGCAAAAATGTCTGTCACCTACATTTTTGCCTTAATGTAACAAAGTTATTGAGGTATGATTAGTTTGATTAGTTGAGGAAGTGAGATAAAGCTTTTCTAGTCGTACTTACACCAACTCAAAACCCAACACAAAACCCTATTTTTAATACCGTATCATGCTGTTCTCTGAACCACCCAGTAGCTTGTCGAAAAGCTTAAACCTAAGGATATAGAAAGTGTATTGTGTCAGCCTCTGTAGAGATCGTTTGATTCTTTAAATGGTTAAAATATTTTTTTTAAGCATTTCTTGTTATAATCGCGGTATGAGCATACGACATTTTAACAAAGTTTGACGAGACTACGGGGTTCGCTACGGTGGAGTCTCCGTTCAATTAAATTGCACGCTTTTGTATTCTATCCAGTTGATGCAATGATATGTTCACTCCAGCTGACCAGATTAGGACTTTAAACTGAAGTTTGAGGAGTATATAAAGAGAATATATTTAGACCGGATCAGAAGGTATGATTAAGGAAACCTAGGCGCATACAAACTGAAAAAGTATGGTGTGGACTGTATAATTGCATGGTTTTAAAAATGTTTAATATTTTCTTGTTTTTCCATGCATGAATGTGTGGTTTGTTTGCAGTTACGAGACAAAATACTGATCGAAAAGTACATTTTTACTCTAATATTGACGGACAACATCAGACAGTGATTAACAAATGAATTAATTCTTCGTAGATGCAGCATTGTGTTTTGAAACTCCATTAGACCTATCTCATTCAATTATCCTGTCAATGTAGAAATTCAATAACATAATTTTATATATCCTTTTTGTTCCACTGCAGACAAGAGATCATAAAAATAAAAATGAGAGAAAAAGTCGTATAAAAAACGGAGCCTTGGGGAATACCAGCATTTACTTGAAGGGTTACAAACTTGAAACCGTCCAAAACAACTTGAATTGAAAGTTTCGGGACATAATTTTTATTAAATAGAAGAAGAATTTCATCAATTCCAAAAGCACACATTTTAAAAAAAAACGCTTAATGCTAAAGCACTATCAAATCAATTTAAATATCAAGTCCAACGACCTTGCTGGGGGGAACCATAGTGGAGTGATTGGTTACTTTTTTTTGTCGGAATTGACTGTTGCTACAAAGATCTGAAGATCGCTTAACTTAAGAAAATTTTAGACAAATAGTTTTTATGTTAAGCCCCGTCAAAAGCCTTTGAAAGTCCATTGATATTGCTTCCGCCACCATAAAGAGCGATTAGTTGCATTTGGATATGATAAATCAACCTTAAGTTAAAAGTTTCGTTTCCTATTTCGGTCAGTCGGCATGATGCGTTGAAACAGTAAGGAGCATGCGATTGCCATCGAGGCATCATTTTTGAATCGCAACCCAGCGCGAATCAATGTAGCCCCGTTCGGTCATCCCATGGGGTGAAAAACAATTTTTAAGACAAAGAGCTCGAGTGGAGCACCTCGTTCCATCAGATCACCTGAGCACATCGATGCTTGTTGCGCGCAATGATGGGTTTCAGTTTCGATCGGTCAGTGAGGCGAATTTATCACGATCACCTTTATAACCATCCGTAAAAGTTGGCGGTTGTGCAGGAACTCTATGAGCGTCAATGTTTACTTGATTGGATGAGAAAATGCACTGGGATGACACAAATCTCCAAAAATTGTATTAAAGGGCTTTGAATTCATCTCAATATATTGTGTGTAATTTCCTTTGGGATTCATGGTCCCTGTTTTTTTTTTTTTTAAAAAAATTAGGTTGGAGGATTTTTCCCAACGACTTGATGAATTGGTTCCAACAGGACTATGGTTTAATAGTCAAAGCATCGATGGCTGTTTTGAGGGAAGACTTCTCGGGGCACCATATCTCATAAAGCAAAACCTATTCTTTGATGTAGACCCTGGGATTTTTTCAAACTCCACGAAGGCAAACATACGGACAGTAATTGCCGACATAACCACTCCTATATGCTGGTAAGTTTCATGACAAAACTGGGAGCTACCAGATAAGATTTTCAAACCTAAGTAAAACAGTGCCTTAGATATGTTCCTACAATATTAATCAAAATAAACAAATCTGATTCAAAAAATGGGTTTTATTACGTTTACCGCATCCTTATCTCCCATATATGCTATTGTGTATGTTTAAGATTCCGCGGATTTTAAAGATTGCCTTCATCCGTCTAAATCAGCGGTTCCCAATCTTTTTTGGTCGAGGAGCACTTTTTAGGTCAAACATTCCTCGCGGAGCACTTCGTTACACTTACGCTATTTTCGCAGTTATGTATGTGTAAAAAATGCAATACTCAAATTTTTTTTTTATATTTTATTAAATTCAAGTAAAACAAGTAACATCAACGAAAAAAAAAAACAAGAACAATGTTAATTAAAGACCATAAGGAATTCAATATCTAGTGAGAATAATGTGCCTGTTTGGTTTTGCATAATGCTTGTATATCTGGTTGAATTTGGGACAACTGCAACCGAATATCTGGCTCTGCATCGAGACGGGATCTATATTTTGTTTTGGTTCCAACGTAGGCGGACAATCCTGATTCCCACATGTATGTTGTTGCAAACGGCAGAAGAATTATTTTGGCTCTGTCTGACAACATTTTTAATTCGTCCTTCAACATACACCAGAATTCTGATAAAGACTTCTTAGTTTCAAAATTTGCCTTTAAAGAAGAATCTGATGTCAAATCAATTAATCACTCAAACTGCAACGATGTCAGAGATGCTGGCTTTTCCAACGCGGCGGAGTACGGGTCTGCAACCCACACATTTTCTTTAATGTTTGAATGGTATTCTTCCGGAAAGTAGCTTTGGAAGTTTTCGAGCAAACTTAGCAGATGTAAATGAAACTCATTTAAAATGTCGTCAGGAATACCCAAATCTATTTCGAAAACAGTTATAATCTTTCCTTGAAGTGATACACTCAAATCATTTAATTTTTTTAAAAATATCGGCTAGATACGATAATTTCAAGAGCCAACGCTCATTACACAATCTGTCGCCCAAATCAAAGTTGTCGTTCATAAGGAAGGTTCTGACTTCAGCCCTCATTTCGAAAAGCCGCGTCAGTGTTTTGCCGCGAGAAAGCCACCTTACTTCTGCGTGAAGAAGTAAAGACGTATGTAGACTACCCATTTCATCGCAAAATACTTTGAATAGCCTTGAATTCTTAGGTCGAGATTTAATAAAGTTAATTATTTTCACGCTTTCGTCTAAGACCTCTTTTAAGGAGATTGGCATTTTTTTCATTGCAAGGGCATGGCGGTGTAGAACGCAGTGACTACTGCTGCATTCCTTGGCATTTTGTTTTATTCTTGAGACGGCACCGGACGTTTTTCAGTCATGGCCTTGGCACCGTCTGTGCACACATCCACGCAGTTAACCCATGGGATATCATTGACAATAAAGAAATTGTCTATTAATTTAAAAATTTCAGCACCAGTTGTTGTAGTTTCCAACGGCTTGCAGAAAAGCAGATCTTCTTGAAAGGACTGTTGGTATTGGTAGCGCACAAATACTATTAAAATAGCCAACCCTGCAACATCTGTTGATTCATCCATTTGCAGCGAAAATTTTGTGACTTTTATCCGCGAAAGTAAAGTAGTTTTGACATTCTCTGCTAAGTCTCCGATTCTTCGTGATATTGTGTTATTTGACAAAGGAACGGTGTCAACTAATTTTTTGGCCTTTTCACCCAACATACACTCAACAATTAAGTTTTTAGCGATTGTAAGGAAACTCACTAAGTAGGACGCCATCAACGCATTTTCGTTCACTGTCTTTGAGTGGTTAGTAATAATTGTTTGAGATTTTGTAAGTTCACCATACTTCATTTTAAAAAAATCAGTCGGTTTGCTTTTGCAATCTGGATGAATACCCTCAAAATGACGTTTCATTTTTGCTGGAAACATCGCACTATTCGGCAACACTTTGCCGCAAATTACGCATTTCAGCGGTTATTTTTAACGACCCAGACTTTAGCCAGCGATCCATAGTACCTATTATTTTTTATCTCTCACGATCTTTTGATCTTTTCACGTCGATAGATCCACAGAGTCACATCAATGTACAAAAAAAAAAAACAAATAAAAAGTAAAATTCACGCACTAAAAGCAAAATATAGATTAAATACACCGCACTACGATTCGTTTTAACCTGTATAAATAGAAACCGACCCAACAAAAACCGTCTATTGGGCGCGTTTAAAACCAGAGAAACGTCGTCCCAGTACAAATTTCAGTTAGCGTCAGCGTATATGGTCGTATCTGGTACGTCTCTTTAATAATTTTCATTTGTAGGGGATTCCCACATCTTTTTACACGAATTATTTTTTAGTTTGTTTGTATGTATTGATTTCTTTTAAATGAGCATTTCAAATTCTATTGCTGCGATTAAAATGACTAGTTAATGGAATTTTGCTATTTCGTTTTTTTTTATTTTGCCGCGGAGCACACTTTGGGAAACGCTGGTCTAAATATTTAAAGATACGAGAGCTAATTATAGAAGCCGGAAACGAATCTATATATCCATGTGTATCACTTTCTCGACTAAGGCAGAGAAATATCAGATCACTTCCCTTCGACTTAGGGGTTTTTGTGAAATTCGACTCTGTCAAACCGTTTTCACCTCACGAATTCACACATCACCGTTAACGATGTACCCTAAACAAATTATACATTAACTCATTTTCCTGACTATTTCGAACGTGATAAATCACCAGATCCCCGCAAGACGAATACAAGTTGGGCATCTTCTGTGCAAACTGACATATGTCCGTCAAATGTCCGTCTACACGCATAATGCTCGTATGTTTAGCTTTTATTAATTTTCTGTACTCAAATGAAAATGTAAATCAGTTTCTTTCCATCTAACACTGGACAGCCCTGAGCTGTCGCTTTTGACGGACTGAATACGTTCAAAATTGAAAACATAATTTTGTGCGGTTGCAGGAACATTTCTCTCTGTCAACACGTCAAATATAAAATTGGGTTTTTGTCAAACATCCTTTGCACGCTTAAGCGTCCCTTTTAACCCACAGGGACCGACTGACGTTGATGTAGTATTGTACGAATATTCAAATATTTCCTTCATCTTATTATTCTTTTTTTTTATGATGGTTCGTTAGCATCTTCGTTTCGGGAAGATTTGTTGTCGGCTATGAGGCAGGGAATACATTTGTTATACTTTGTGGTGGTATGACAGATAAACACAAGGGGGGAAGTTATACCAATTTATCGGTAGATACGTATGTGGCGGTTTTTAAAATGATGCGGATACTATGGAAATATTTTCCTTTATGTATAGATACACATTGGAGTATGTGTGCTTGAATGGGCGGATGTTTGGCGATATCAGTCATAGTGGCAGATTTCCGTTCACACCGGGGCGGAAAGGATTTTTAAATAGAAAATCATGTGGGTGAAACGACCATCATTCAACATTAAAAGATGTTTCACATAATGAATACAGAATCCTATTGCATGTTGTTTATAGTAGCACCAGCCCTCAGTATCTGTGTGCTGGTCATAGAATTACCAAATATCGGTTAATAGAAACGGAAATTGCTTTGAATAGACCATGCGTTACGATGAAATACCCGGATATGATATATCTGCCATCCTGAAAAACAGGTGTTCAGCTCCCAATATCAACTGGCGCAGGACGATAAAATAATAAACTCCATAAAGAATAATAATGATGATTGAACTAAATGTTCCCGTTGCCTGAATATTTATCTATGACTATAAAAATTCGTATTTTTTTAACCCAGGAAATGTTTGTTTATTCGCTGATTGGAATCTCATATATATTTATATATATTTTTTTAAACATTTAACATTATTACCATGGCACGTAGATAGTCGTAAATTACTTTTAGGGTTAAATTAATTACACTTAATGAAATAAAAATGCGAAAACAAATTTAATTGAATACAAACAACTGTTGATGTGTGTTTGTGTTAAATATTAATTTATTTTTCATTTCCGAAATTGTTGTTATTAATGTTTTTTCAGACGTTTAGTCCTTGTAATTACACCATGAAATATTTTAAAATCATTTATAACCCGCATACTGATGATTAATTAATTTCTTTGCGAATTCATTTTAAAGATTGGGTTTTCATGAAAATGGGAAATATCTGATTCATATTTTCAATGAGGTTTTTTTTAGAAAATACATTTTAAAAATTATCTTGTTCTAAAAGTAATTACATGTGAAAATGAGAATGGTCTGCTATTTTGCGAGATATTAAAAAAAACGGCTCTGTTTTAACAGGGAATGACGATTGATGAGCTTGAGTTGAAAAAAAAAATTCGATGAAATTACCACTTCCTGATGTGTTGCATATTCGATTGACCGCATTTTTAATTATTGTTTCCAACACATCTGACAACTGAATTATGATTTCTTCTTCAATGCTGGTTTTTTAAGACGTGCCCTGTTTGTGGTTTGTTGAGCAGTAGCAGTAGCAATAATTCCGCATTTTTCAGGAGTGTATCGCTACGTTGCTTATTACAAATTAAATTTCCTATCTGTTTTCTCATAATGATGTTTCACGATACCCTGCCAAATAAATACTCTTTTCATTATATAATTTTCAAAGATGAGAACCACTACTGGCTAAGCGCATCCTGTCAATTCAATTCTTACTTGTTTTCTGTTCAACTTTTTAAATGTCGATTTTCAAATCATCAATCGTAACTGAATAATTAAAAAAATACGCGATTTCAAACTTTTTTTATTGAAAATAATCAAGGTTTACGGAACCCACTCTTGAAATCACTTTTTCGTTGAATCAGAAGAGAGCTTAAGTTCTTATACCAACTAAATCTTGTAAATCTTGTTAAGAAATTTGTTTTTTTCGTAGTGAGGGCTTTGCTACTAAAATGCCTTCTTAGCCCGAAGATACAGCGGCTTGCAATAGTACATCTTTTATTTTATTCCTGACGTAATGCCGTTGTCAGAGTAAAATTCTTTACTACATCCAAGTTTTATCTGGTAAAACTTTGGTAAAGGTTCCGAAAGTAATTTATCCATCATCGATCGCGCACTTTTCGTGCTCTTATTTTATCTTTCGGAAAATCTTGTATTCCTCTCTACTATTTTGCTTATAAAGTTTAATGGCAGAATCACTAGCAGTCAGCATCATGTCCTGCAGCAATACCTGGCAAGCCTTATTTTTGGCTGCGAGCATCTGTCGTCATTTTTCGTCAAACCGGGGGGTTCTAGCTGGTGGACGAAAGAAACCTTGCATTGCGGCCGATTTTATAGTTTATTGAGACCTTCACCATTTATAATGTCGTATAGTAGATCATTGCGGCATGGTATTAATACAGATATTAAGTAATACACGATCTGGAAGGGTCTGGGTCTGTATTGTATCCCTTTAACATTAAATTGTTTCCCGATTATTTGACAGCAACATTATTTTTTTTGTTTGGTAGCAACATTTTGATACTAAATACTTATTCTCGAAAATACCTCATATGATAACAATATTATTACAAGTCCCTTTGTCCCATGTTTGTCTCAGTCAATTATTACAAGCCTAATCCGAACATCAATCCAAGACTTAGAGACAAAGTTATTCACGGATATCCCCTTGAAAATCGATTTGTACTTTAATGGATGTAATCCTACCGATATGAGGATGACAACACAGACCTTCAAATGTACTAAACGAAAAAAAAAAACACTATCCCCAAACAAAAAGCTTCCTAATGTCATAATTCTGCCGAATGTTTTATAAAACTGCTGAAGAGGCAGGATACCACCCTATTCCTGCAACAAAGTGCCTCACATAAAGACGCCCAGGACCAATCTCCTTCCCCTTAACCAACACCACGCACAGTGGCACGTAACTCTCCGGTCGACTTTCTGTCAGTCCAGTGTCAATTTTATCAATGCTTGCTCATGTGTGTTAACGCTCCGGATGCATCATCAATGGCTCATTTTCCGAACGCTTTCAACGGATACGGATTCCTGGCTCCAAGGAAATACTTAATCTGCTTTTGGGTTACTGGAATGAGGCAAATTTTATCTATAAGGTTGTGCAGATCAAGCATAAATGAATTGATATCCGGTTTGTCAATTGCGTTTAGCATACATGTAGATGTATGTAACTACGTGCAGGCGGAGCAGGAGACTCCTCAGAGCAATATTCCGTACGGTGAATGGACATAGTGAATGGAGCAAATGATTTCTTTAGGGCTTAGTGCGAAATACGTTTGGTCGTCCATCCACTGTCGTTATCGTGGACGACGAAAATTTATGTGGAAATAGATAGATGAAAACAATTTCCGAATTTAATTGAAGATGTATATGTTAAGCGAAAACTTAAGGGAATATGCTAAAATGACGTAAAGATGTCAAATTTGTTAAAATTTGCATGGGTAGCCAAATGATATGTGAACTTTGGCTTCAGAGAAAACATTTAGCCCTCTATCCTAAAAGCTTGAAATTTGCTTTAACAATTTCGGTGTTTGGAGGACTAACGTTTTTGTTTATTTGTTTGTTTCTTCTATTATTTTAGCTTTTTTTGCACACGTTGTATGTAGATTACTCTTTGAGGGAAATTCCTGGATTTCAGTTTGAAATCTACTTTTGTTTTGCTTCGACTGCAATTATCAGATCAAACAATATGATTTTCCAGGATAAGATCAAGGGGATGGTTGCAGTAATCCGCCAAACATTTTCGCTCTTCACTCTACTCTGCCAACAACATGTTGAAGTACAATGACATTTGACGCCATTTGCAAAAAGGGGTCACATTTACATTATGCCATTACTTTTGACCCACTATGTATTTGGTTACATAAGGTAACATAAGTAATTGGATCTAATGATAGTGGTGCTGCTATCTAGTTCTCGACGACTCCAGAATTACTTGTTCGATTGAAGTGTTTCTTTTCATTTTATTGATATGATGTCTAGCAGAGCTATATATTGTCTTTCGTTAGTTAGAATAATAATAATGAATATGGCGTGATGATGAATCAATTTGGAGTCGCTACCACCGTAATTCCTCTATAAGTAGTTATGCCCACGGTTCATCCCGCTTGGACTACACAATTCCAAAAAAAAACATAAAATATCTACCATTATATTTTTCGAAAAGGTGTGAACTATTTCTTAATTCAGACCAGAACAATTTTTTACGATTATGACTTTGATAGTTTTCAGTCAGAGCCAGAAAACGTAATTATTTTGAATGCCCCAAATGAATTTTTCTAATGGGAAAACTTTTATTCATTTTTATAGGCAAAACTTTAATAAAAAGGATAAATACAACATTTTGTTCCCGTGGGATTGCTAGAAGGTGTCCTTTGATACTCTCTATTTAAATATGTAACTGTGAGGATCTGCGCAATAATGGAAAGAGTCACATTTTTGCTTGCAGTGGGTTTTCCTTAGACATCGCAGAACACGCAATGCGGGATGTGTGTAAGTTTTGTTTGAACCTTGCTTATAGATATCGTATTTATCATCAGAGGGAAAGTCTACAAAGTTTAATGGCAGAATAATTAGCAGTTGTTATCATCACCTGTCCTGCAGCAATACCTAGCAAGCCTAATTTTTGACTCTGTCGGCGAATGAAGCCTTGTAGTTGCGGCCGATTTTATAGCTTGTTGAGATCTTCACCATTAATTATATCCTTATCAATTAACTGGTAGCTGTACAGCTCGTAAAGTTTTTAGTTGAATATTTGTCGCTACACCCTGTCAACACTAGCACCGAAAGTTTTTCGAAGAGTTTTTCTCTCAAACGACCAAGGATTTCTTCAGTCGCTTTTGATACTGTCCATGCTTTTGTCCCGTATTGTAGAATCTCAATAGTAGTTTGAGTAAAGGCTTTATATTTAATTGTCGTTTTAAAAACGGTTTACAAGAGTGATTCTTCATTTGATTCATGACAAGGTATACAAAGCCATTTACAGCCTCAAAGTTTTTACCGTCGACGGCTGTGTAAGGCTTATGTTTGTCAATTTGACCTTGATGAGCATAGATTCTAAGAATAAGACTTCTTTTTGAATCCGCAACTAACACGGACCGTTGTAAATTTTTTTTTTTTTTTCACTATCAGATCTGTGTCGTAGCGAGCTTAATACAAGCAGCATCTACGAGCAGAGATTTGCCACAGCATATAATATGCATCCACAGGCTCATCATTTAGTGCATTTGTTAGTGGGACATAACAGAACATAGAAGTTATTAAGTTTGACAACACTAACAAAGTCAGTAAACGATGAAATTACAATTTAGCTATATAGCAATTTTACATACACTTATTATGACTCTAGCATACAATTTCGCAGAGTATTTTTTAAACTACATTTACTAACATGTAGTTCAACTACATCATTATTTTTATTATATACCCTACTCATACGACTAATGGCCTCATGCATACCGTAGTTCTGTTTATGATTAGGTATATATAGTATATTTAATCTACGCAGGTTGTAGGAACCTCCCCGGGTATTAAAACCAATGGCACTTAAAAGATCAGGAGCATCAATTTGTCCTGATAATAATTGGTGTAAGAAAACCATGTCATTGTTAAGTCTACGTTGAGACAAAGGCAATAGTTGCAACAGTTGCAACAGAGTATCATCCCATGGAAGTCCTCTCAAAGCAAATCATATGAATTTACGTTGGACTGATTCAATTCTATTCGAATGAACTACATAGAAGGGTGTCCAAACTTGTGAGGCATACTCCAAGTGAGGGCGAACTAGACAATTATAGAGTGAAAGAGTGACATATGGGTCAGTAAACTCTTTTGACCACCTTTTTATAAATCCTAACATGGAGTTGGATTTATTGACGATAACGTTAATGTGTTTATTAAACTCCATTTTGGGATCAAAATAAACACCAAGATCTTTAAAACTGTCTACACGATAGAGAGTGTGCCCGGACAGAGTATATTTAAAATTACATGGAGCGCGTTTTCGTGAAAATGACATATGCTGGCACTTTGTAGGGTTCAGATTCAAACCGTTTTTAAGACACCATATGGTAAAACTATTTAAATCAGTTTGTAGTGAAAGCGAATCGTTTAAGTCTCCTACACATTTGAAAATTTTCATATCATCAGCATATATCAATATTTTGCTATCTCGAATACAGGCTTTTACATCGTTAATTGCAAGTATAAATAAAATTGGTCCCAAATGACTTCCTTGAGGTACTCCAGATTGAGCAACAAAAGGGTTGGACTTGGAACCTCTAAATTTTACTTGGTATGTTCTCAATGAGAGATATGATTTAACCCAATTTATGAAACCTGGAGGGAATCCATACGCCTTAAGTTTAAAAATGATGGTGTGATGTGATAACTGGTCAAATGCTTTGGAGAAGTCAGTGTATATACAATCGACTTCTTTTTTATTTTCTAAACTATTGGAACAATGATGCATAAAAGTCAATAGATTTGTTACAGTGGATCGATGTTTAACAAAGCCATGCTGTTCTTCACAGATAATGTTTCGACACAGGAATACTAATTTATCACAAATAATATGTTCAAATAACTTAGGAATGCAAGATAGTTTACAGATAGGTCTATAATTAGAGATATCTCCTCGCTCGCCTTTTTTAAAAACAGGTGTTATAAATGCACTTTTCCATTGGGTTGGGAATACTCCTGTGGCAAGGGAGCTTTCAAACATATACTTAAGGTATGGCAAAAGAGCATCTTTGCATTGCTTTACGACTATTGGTGGGATTCCATCGGGCCCTGCAGAATAATCATTGTTTAATGAAGATATATATTTAATTTAAATAAACAAAATACAATAAAAACAGAAACAAAAATTGCATAAACACTGGAAAACACGTCTACTCGCTATGACACTCTTCCTACGTTACATGTGACAGTTGTTCATCATCTTTTTGCATGACCCATCCTATCGTATTCTTGGATGGAAGTAATGTCTGCTTTGTAGCTACAAATGGCTTAAGCTAGTCCATCGACTTCGTCATTACTTTCTTTTAAATATTCGAATATTCAAGTCACATTCGAAACATTCCATTCATTCACTGTAAGATCGTGGATTTTTACTGGATTACGTAGTTAACCTAAAGTAAAACGTCCAGCCTGGGGAGCCAGTTCCAAAATATTGGACGCATGTAGGCTTCACTACCGTATTGAGCGCTGGCATTGGCCTTTCGGATCATCAGTCAATATATCTATTCAAGGGGTCTGGCTAAACCTTCGTGTAGGTTGTCCACTTGGCCCGAACCTTAAATGATAAAATACTGCCATCTAGGAAAGGAAAGAGGTCGTATACTTATGAAAAAATTTCAATCGAAAATATTTGCCAAGGTACAAATATCAATACTCCACAGGATTAAATAAAAAATGAAACCTCTAAAGTAATACTTCTAAGCCTCTTTGATGTGTTTGTCAGAGAGGTCGCGGATATTGTCAAAGAAAGGTTTGCCTAGAGTTCGTTGTCTTGCTCTTGACAGAGCCGGGCATTTGAACAGAAAGTGAGTTAAAGTTTCCTTCTCCCCCACCTCCTTGCAACTGCGACATTTGGTGTTGTGGGGTATACCCATTCCAACAGCATGGTCACCGATGGGCCAGTGTCCAGTGGTAATTGCTATCACCCTGGAGACTTCCTTACGGGATCTGCTTAAGAGGTCGCGTGTTTTTGTCTTGTTGTAGCGAGGCCACATATCTCTTGAAATGGCGCACCCACTGAGGTTTCGCCACCTATGTTCTGCTGTTTTAAGAGAGTGTGTGTTGATATTATTCATGATAGTTTTTAAAGGAGTGAGAATGCCGATTGCAGGTGAGCTGGGAAGGGACGAGCCCAGCCTGGCTAGGGCATCAGCCTGTTCATTTCCATCTATGTCACTGTGGCCTGGAACCCATATGAGAGTGATACTGTACCGACTCCCAATGGAGGCCAGTTCGTTCTGACATTGAAGTACTAGTTTTGATGACGTCGATACCGAAATAATCGACTTAATAGCGGCTTGACTGTCGACAAAAATAGCGATATTTTGCTTGGGAGTACTATCGTGTCCAATCGCGTGACAAGCCTCCCTAATAGCCAACAATTCCGCCTGGAATACGCTGGAGGAATCAGGGAGGCGAAACGATTTTTTTATTTTTAGTGTGTCCGAGTAGACACCTGCGCCCACTCCGCAGTCCATTTTGGAGCCGTCGGTGTATATAAGTATGTCAAAATCTTTTTCAACCACTGCGTTTTTCCAATCCTCTCTAGTTGGAAAGCCAGCGGTGAAGTGTTTGTGGAAGGTCAGTTTGGGTATCATGTAGTCGGTATGATGGTCAGCTAGTGCCCATAGGGCCTATTGAACCAGCAGCCAGATTCTTTGAGCCTGACTGCACTGCACATTGCATTGTCTTTGATATGGATATCTAGAGGGAGAAGGTGGAGAAGAACCGTTAAGGCATCAGTGGGACAAGATCTCATGGCCCCAGTTGTGCCGATACAAGCAGTTCTTTGTACCCTCTTAAGTTTGTCAATGATATACCCTATACTCACAGAAGGCGGCCACCAGACTAGTGCCCCATAGGTGAGTATCGGCCGAACAACAGCCGTGTACATCCAAAGTGTCATCTTTGGTTGTAGGCCCCATCTTTTGCCAAATGTTTTTCTACAGGCATAGAAAGCTATACATGCTTTCTTGACCCTTTGTTCTATGTTGGTTTTCCAATTAAGCTTAGTATCTAGGATAGTCCCTAGATATTTGGCATTGGATGAGAGTGAGAGCGCTTGTCCATTAAGTCGGGGGAGATTAAAGGCTGGTATTTTGGTCTTCGTGGTGAAGAGCATCATTTCCGTTTTGCTCGGATTAACACCCAGGCCACAGCTTGTAGCCCACGTACTCACAGAACCCAGAGCGTACTCCATGATTTCGCTAATCACTGGGAGAAACTTTCCTGACACTAGGATCACCACGTCGTCCGCGTATGCCACTGCCTTAATCCTATCCCGATCAAGTCGGATCAATTGGATGTCTTATAACGGGTGACGTAGTTTTTTTTTTGAATCGAATAAAACAATCAAATTTGCATCAAATATTCAATTGATTTATTGTAATTGATAAATAGACCTTTGCCATTCACGTTTTAAAGACAACTTCTTGTAAATCTTGTCAGCGGCTCCGTTTCAAATGCTCCACTCGGAAGGTCCAATTTTGCGTCACTTTTTCGAGCATATCGGTCTGTATTCCTCGAATTATGCATGTTATGTTATCCTGTAAGGCTTCAATTGTGTTTGGCTTGCCCACATAGACTAACGACTTTACATAACCCTACAAGATATAATCAAGAGTCGTTAAATCGCATGATCTTGGCGGCCAACTCACAGCGCCATTTCGAGAGATAAGCTGCTCACCAAATTATCCTTCAACATTTCCATTGTTTCACAAGCTGTGTAGTGTGTACCATGTGGCACCGTCTTGATGAAACCACATGTCAACCAAGTTCAACTCAGCCAACTGGGGCAAAAAAAAGTCGCATATCATGGCTAGCTATCGTTCGCCGTTAACGGCAAAATTTCTTCAACGGTCGTCTTTGAAGAAAAATGGACCGATGATGCCACCAGCCATAAACCACACCAAACTGTCGTTTTTTCGGGATGCATCGGTAATTCTTGTATGCCATTTGGATGTTCATCACTCCAGTTGCGACAGTTTTGCTTATTTACGTACCCGTTGAGCCATAAGTGAACCTCATCGCTGAACACAACTTTTCGATAAAACAGCGGATTTGCACATTTTTCACAGAGCACGTATTTCGATAATAAATTTCAATAATTTGCAATCGTTGCTTCTTTGTAAGATTTTCCATGATTAAATGGCAGAGTATACTGAAAACTTTTCACTTTGACAGATGACATTTGGACGCCATTACTAACCAGTGCTGCCAACCAGAAAAACTTAACTCTTAAAAAACCGACCATTATTTGATAAATTTAGTTAGCTCGAACAAAGTTCGAAGATACTGTTCAAATAATTTAAATATGCATAATTATTACAACAGAATGCGTTATATTGCAAAATAAATATAGTTAATTTATTTTTATTAAATATTCTTATATATATGCGGTTTTTATTTTTTTGCAAGCAAATAGATTTTTTTTTAATTTGGTTGGCAGACTTATAATTATTTCTAATTTAAAAAAAAAGTCTCAAGACCTAGGCCGAGTGCCAATTGTGTTAAAAATGTGGTTAAATTTTATCCACTGGCTAATAAGGGTAAATAACTTTTGCTTTGTCAATTTTGGGTAAATGGATCTAAAGCTCAGTTTACTGTTTACTGACTCAGTTTATCTAGTACAAAAATACCAAACGGCAGTCAATTAAAAATAAAAACCCCGCATGGGAATACCTATCCTATGAAATGAAATGAGCATTATCTTGTTACAAGAACCCCAACAAATATAATCGAAATCAATTTTTACAGTGTACTATTTGCAGTAAACATCACTCGTTATTTGAATGGCATTTTCGACCTTTGACAGATAAATGCACGCCAAAGCGCAAGTTTCCATGGTTGATCCCAACACATATAATGGTTTTATTTTATTAAATGTTCGACTATCCGCAGCATATGTTGTAAAAAGCAATTAATATCAAACGGTTTATTTTATCACCGTCAGTTTGGCATAGCAATTAAATTAAATTGTTTTCTGATACAACAATTTAAAATGGCATTCGATTTACGAATTCTGCGTAGCGTAGTCATTTTGTGAGAATTACGTTTTTTTTTGTGTACACAGGCTTGCGGGAAAATCAATCTATGGCGGATATTTCAGAAATCAATCGGCTGTCCAACATAAAAATACTCTCCACAGTAGGTATGCTTGAACAAGGTTTAATTTCGAGCGATTTACCCTTACCAGGAAGAATGGAGTGGATCAAAAACGTTAAACGTTTACTTGCAAATATGTATTATATACTTTTTCAGTTTATTTCAATATGTAAATATCAGTATTGCCAAATCAGCGCTTTTTTCGATTATGGTAGCCGAAATCGCCTATCAGCGTACGAACCTACAGATATGCTTGATTAAATACATTCAAACATTTTAGGAGTGATATTCATTATCTATATTATAAAGCTTAAAAAGACTTATTGAAAACACATGGCTTCATTGTATATGATGTTAAAATAGAATTAACAACGTTTTTCTGACTTTTTTTGGCTTTGTCCCAAAATATGTTAGTCTTAGGAGAATTTTTAATTTCGTTTCCATATAGGCTAGCAGCCTTATTCATAGGAACATTATTTATAACACATTGCCTCACCAATATAATTTAAACAAAGTTTGTGTTAGAAAAAGTACCAACAATAGGGGGAAATCTATTACAATTAGCTGTTTCACAACTTAGCAGAGTTACCAACGGACAATTTTTATGGTTGCGAAAATAATGGAGACCATTCTGTTTTCTACATATCATAAATTTTAACTGACTTATATTGGCTCAATAACATCGTTTACACTGCTGGTTCTATAGCTAAAGAATAATTTATTTATTTATTTATTTGTTTATTTCATTAGATTCTTATGTACATTAAGACATGATTGACTTATGAAAGAGACATAAGTTTAAGATTAACAATATGAAAGCTCATAGGTTTATGACAAATTGTTATTAATGAATAAAAAGGGAAATTATATGTGATTCATAAATGGAAGAAAAAGACAAAAAAAGGAAAGAAAAACAAAAATCTTGGGTGTATAACATGTTGCTAATTATAAGTTCGAAAAATATAATTTTAGTTTATCATTGAGCTTTGCTGCGTTGTTAATTTCTCTTATGCTACGCGGCAAAGAATTCCATAGACGAAAAGAGTAAACGAAAAATTGACGTTCGGATGTAAGGGAAGCATAGCGTGGGTGAATAAGCAAACGCGTTCTTTGCAATACGGTGGTGCGTATCATATCATAGAGATATTGCGGTTGCTGGTTTAAAAGGATTTTAGATAGCAAAGATAGAGCGCGGTAAGTTTTCAAAAGCCATGTTGAGAAGACATTTAGAAAATCCCGAAACTCTATCATATCTACGTAATCCAAAGACATATCGTATAATGCTATTAAACGCGACATTTAGCCGTCTTTTGCTCACTGAGTCACAATGAGAAAATATCTCGCAACCATAGATCAGAGTTTTTGCCCGTAAGATCCGCACTTTTATGGGCAAGAAGGATTGTGTTGACCACATTGTACGGAGGATGCCATAGGTTTTCCCCACTACGGTATTTATATGACTGCTCCAGGTAAGGGTACGGTTAAAAACCATTCCAAGGCTTTTCGCGGTTTCCACATACTCAATTGGTGTATTATTTAGCATCACAAACGGGAAGTATGATACGTCGACGATTTTTTCGATACCACAATAGATTTTGACTTTTTAGGGTTCAGAAGGAGTCCATTTTGTTGGGACCAAATTCCAATATATTCGAGATCTTCGTTTATACAACTCACACCGTGTTCAATAAAACCGAGAGGGCAACTCAAAAGCATTTGCACGTCATCAGCGTACATGTGAATTGAGCAGTGTTTAGCAACAGACGGGAGTTCATTCACATAGAGAGAGAACAAAAGGGGACCCAGAATTGAGCCTTGTGGGACGCCCCGTGACGTTGGAAGGGGGTCTGATAAATCGTTGTTTACCTGTACGGACTGCATTCTATCTTTAATATAGGAAGATAAAAGTTTCACGGCGCTCGACGAGAAATTAAAGTTTCGATGGAGTTTTCGACATAAGACATTTTGGTCGACCATATCGAACGCTTTGGAGAAATCAAGCAGAATTAGGAAGTTAATATGATCTTTGTCAAGCGCTTGTCTCATATTTTCTGTTACTTTTAATAAGGCTGTCATACAACTGTGCCCTTTTCTAAAACCAGATTGCTTCGATGTTAATAAGTTAGAAGAACTAAGATAAATGGTCATTTGGTTTTGTAAAATCCTTTCAAAAACTTTAGACAAGAAAGGTAAAATTGCTACTGCAACAGTACAAAAAGAGCTTCTTTTAGCGCCTGGACGTTTTTTGTTACTTAAATTTGTGTCATTGGTAACCGTTTTTGTAAGACGTTTTTGCCAAACAGAAAATAAATACCTAAAACACCGTCTAAACAGGTACTTTTCAAGCAGCTGACGCGCTCTTTTGAACGTTCTTTATAAACCTTATTCATAAGGGTTTTAGCATTTAGAGTCATTTTTCTTAGTGCATCACTTTAAACACTCCTTATAATGACATCGCAGGAAAATTTGAATGAATTTTGACAGTTCTTAAATTATACGTAAATTATTATAAAGAGAACACCAATTGGGAAATACGTTTGACTGTGCAAATTTGGTTTATTTAGTTTAACATTGACACGTACAGAGCCGAACAACGAATATATGTTATCCAAGGCTGTTATAAAAATCCGTTAGGATTCGTGACCACATGATTTTTTTGGCCCGCAAAGTACCTTACCTAGTCCACCCAAGTGCACAACCTTGAATATCTATCAGATGTGACGGCTCTGTGGGTGTTAGTATCTACAGTTCGCTCATTCGCAAAATAAGATGGATAATGTTTTTTAAACAATTAGCGCAGCGGATTTTACCCTTCTCATATATTTTTTAATTCCGCTGCTATTCCATATCGTCTACGAGCTGCATTTCTGCGCAAACGGATTTTTTATTAATTCACCCTAACGGAAGTTACTGAATGTTCCTGCTTCCGAGGACTTGCAAAACTGAAAACACATACATACATACGAAATAAGTATGCATAATTGATTCTTCTTCGCCTGCATATTGAGGATACTTCCTTCGCTTACTACTTATGCTTAGGTATACGTGAACTTGTTGAAAGTAAATTTCCCCAAACGTTGGCACAAATCCAAGCATGAATGTGAAAAAAAAATCTGAAAATTTACATACACATACATTCACACACCATGCCATTAACTCTTACACAAACATTCTGCCAGTGAATTTAAATGTTTTTTTTTTCGTATTTGATATGCAAAAGGAACAGAACGAGAGAGCAACAGATAAGATAAACCCGTAATGTGTTATGTGCATTGTAAGCGGTATCTATTCATGTTTGCAAATCCGAATCTAACCGCACTTCTAAGTTTGCTGAACAAAAAAGAAACAAGCTAAAAAAAACGGAAAGAAGGAAAACACTAACTTAATACATCCCAAGGGATTATGTGGAGTACACAATCAGTCGGATGTGTATAACAAAGGGATTAAACACGGCCCGATGGCAACATGATTTTCATCTCCCACTCCTATACTCGACCAGTATATACGGTGCAGACGTAACAGCTCGTCCTTCTGGCCATTAAATATTTTATTAGGCTCTGGAATCAGTGGCAAACAACTGAATGGATAATTGTACCGAAGCAACAGGGCATAATAGGCTTAATTTGCAAAAGTCCTTGTATATTCATTTGTACACACATTCATTTTATATAAATATATATATGTAACTGTGTTGAAGGAGAAGTGGGCGAACATTTTTGTATGTCACCATTTAGGTGCTATTTGAAAATCCTTACCCAAAAGTTATTAAAATATCCCAGGACTTTATCCCCAGCCACACTTGAAAAAAAAGTTGGCTTTTGCATTTAAAACTATTTGACTATATGCGGCATATCCTACGATACGATACGATACGAATAACGGTGCACTTCTTTTGAAGAGGCCCATTTTCCATCTCTCTATTTCCATTTGCTGCACACACTCATGTGTACTGCCGAGTGGAATAAATGGCAGTAATTCCATTTGGAAATCGCTGCATTAGAAATCATCAACTGGTGTTGGTGTTACGGCTCGCAACCCGTTCGGGACAATCCCTGCTGGAGATGGGTGTTTTTTTTTCCTTTGAATTCTATAGATGACTCACTTGGACTCTGCCAAGAGGAAAACGATTACGAGCTTTGGCAATTTTGTGGTCCGTCCATTAATTGAGTTCCATTTTGGTGAATTATTCCTAAAGGGTAATTCAGATTTAACGTCAAAGGAATTGATTGGCCCAGGATATGCAATGAATGCATACATAGTTATGTACGTGTCGGAAATGAATAAAACTATTTATATGGTTTTGATGGTTTCAGCTGTTTTTTAGAATCTTCGAAAGCCATCTTCTTTTGTAAAGCGTTTCTTGGTCAATTTTTTTTCTTTTTTTTTTAAGGCGTGTCGGATTTAGCAAAACTGAACGAAAGCTTCTTGTTGTCTGCAGACCCGCTTGGAAAATTTGCTTAATATGTCGGAGATACACTATCAACATGGTTAACTTTTTAGACCACATCCAAAACTTGACTGTCGTTCGTGGAGTTGATGTTTATTTATTTATTTATTTCATCTACCGGGTTTTAACACTCTTACATTTTACAAATACATGATAATATTTAAGTATTCTAATACATATTTTTCATCTTATATTATGTAACAGCATTTTTTTAAATTCCACTCTATTGAGACTTAAATCACAATTATAAGAATAAAATAAGTTGAACATCTTAACACATCGGGTAATTGGTTCATTTGCACCATAATTATAAATGTGCCTAGGTGTACATAACAAATTTCTTACTCGAATATGTCTTTCGGGTGCATATATAAAAAATATTTCTAAAACTTCAGAACATTTAATACGATATGAGAAAACATCATATACAAACATTACACAATGAACATTACGTCGCTTTTGAAGAGCATCTAAACCGATAAGCGCACATCTAGTATTATAAGACGGCAATATATTTAGGTTCCAATGCAATTGTTTTACTAAAAATTTAGTAAACGATTTTTGAACCTTTTCAATACGAGTTTTAGCATTTTCATAATTTGGTTCCCAAATCATGGAAGCATACTCTAAAATAGGACGAACTAGGGACATGTAAACTGATTTTGTAGAGTAGGGATTTGAAAAATCTTTGCAACTTCTTAAAAACCCAAGCATTGAATTTGCTCTTGCTACAATGTATTCAATGTGAGGAAAATGTTAATCTAGTATCAAATATAACTCCTAGATCTTTTACTTCACATTGTCTACTTAAGTCGTTTTCACGAATTAAGTAAAGGGTCCGCCAAATAACTTTTTTTTTGAAAATGCTATAAAAAAAACGACTGAATATTTTCTCAAATTTCTTTTTTTATTTAAAAGTACAATCCTTCCGGTTAGTAATGGAAAATAACTTCATTCCAATGGCTGCCTCGGCTGGCCATGCAGTAGCCTACACGATCGGTCCAATTTTTAAGCACATTATCGATTGTGTGCAGCTGTATTTCACCAATGGCTTCACGAATATTGTCATTTAAAGCGTCAATTGTCTCTGGCTTGTCGGAGTAACACTTATCTTTTACGGCACCCCACAAATAATAGTCCAACGGTGTCAAATCGCAGCTCCGAGGTGGCCAAACGACATCAGCTCTGCGGCTGATAATGCGATCTTCAAAAACAGGGCGCAAAACATCGAGTGTAGCTTCGGCTGTGTGGCACGTAGCGCCGTCTTGTTGAAACCAAATGTTGCCAAGATCCTCCTCTTCAATTTTTGTGAACAAAAATTCGTTCAACATGGCCCGATAACGATCGCCATTGACTAAAACGGCCACTCCTTGCTCATTTTCGAAGAAAAATGGCCCAATTGTGCCTCTGGACCAAAATCCGCACCAAACAGTGACTCGTTTTGGGTGTATCGGCTTTTCAATGTATGCGTGCGGGTTTTCTGTGCCCCAAATGCGACAATTTTGCTTGTTTACATACCCGCCAAGATCAAAATGAGCTTCATCTGAAAAGATGATTTTTTTTGGCAAAATCGGCATCTTCTCTAAGTCGATCGCAGGCCCACTTAGCGAAGCGAAAACGCATTGGATGGTCAGTTGGCTTCAAATCCTGAACCAATTGGACTTTGTATGCCGTCATACCAAGGTCTTTATGCAAAATTCGTCTCAATGATGTCTCCGAAATGTTCAATTGTTTAGAACGACGGTGAATTGATGTTGAGTGCGCTTCACGCACACTTTCTGCCACAGCAGCAATATTCTCGGGTGTACACACTGTTTTTGGCTTTTCACGCTTTGGTTTATCGATGAGGATGCCAATTTCTTACACATTTTTCACAAGATATTATACGGAGCTGACGGTGCTTCTCTTCTTCCAAAATCCGTACGCAATTTTCGCACACATTCTGCAACATTACCATGATTTTCAAAGTAATGTCGCAATATTTCCCAGCGTTGTTCAAGCGTATACACATATTCGTTCAGCGGAAGGATAAAACTAATTATCTGTCAAATCAGACATGAGCTAAGTGTTACCATTCACGAAATAAGCACTAGTTGAAAAAAAAACTTTAGATGGCGGACCCGTTAGTTGTGAAGAATAGGTGTCGACATATGCGAAGCCGTGAAAATATGGCATTTTTTTTATATTCAATTCGAGATAATTTTCCTCACATTAAGACAATCATTTTTATTTGTTATACGGGAATACATTTTGAAGTCATCAGCAAACATAAGACATTTAGTTTAATGAAGTAAAGATGGAATTTCATTAATTAACAAGATAAAAAACAATGGGCCCAAATGGCTACCTTGAGGAACTCCTGAAGTCGCAGAGATGGTTCTGGACATGACATTTGATATTTTAACAATCTGCTTTCTATTTCTATTCCTCAAATAATTTTAAAAGTTGGGAATGAATTCCAAAAGAATTTATTTTTGAATTAAAACTTGTTGTAAAACAGTATCAAATGCTTTAGTAAAATCAGTATAGATTGTATCTACTTGAAATCCAGCTTCGAATGAATTAAAAATATATTTGGTAAACCAAAACAAGATTCGTTGTTGTAGATTTACCACGCATGAACCCATGTTGAAATGGGGAGATATGTTCATTTAAATGAAAATATAATTTTTCTTTAACTAATAATTCAAACAGTTTTGGTATAGCAGATATTTTGGATATACCACGATACCTTATGTTTATGTCCGGATTTATGAATCGGAGTTATGAATGATAATTTCCATTCATCCAAGAAGACACCTGTTGATAGGGAAGAGTTAAATAAAAGCTGAAGTGGTAAAGCCAATGATTGTTTACAATTTTTCAAAACATATGAGGGGATTTCATCAGGACCTGAATTCGTACTCAGTTTTAAAGAATAATGTTAGACCATGTTGTATGCAACTTCTCAAATGTATTGCGTTTTTATTTTTCTGAGTCGTTTCAAAAACCAAAATAAAAACATTATTCACTCTCTTCATCCAGATTTATGAAACCATTTAATCAAAATTGAAAGCATAATTCACGAATTTCCTGTTAGGAACTTTAAATACATTTAAAAAATTATTATTTTTCTAAATATTTTTGTCGCAAATATGAAAAACAAAATTGAAACTGAAATGTTTCCGAGAAAAGAAATTTATTTATTTTGATAGCTAATATTGCAGCTGTACTGTGGACGTGTAGAATGTACCAACAAATGTGTTTAATCCAAAATTCAACAAAGTGGCGTCTGAGAAGCGATTTCGAGATGAATACGTCATAATCCATCATTTTTCTTCTAAAACCGACAATGTATATAGGGGAAACTAAGTTTTCGGTTTGGTAGAAAAACCGTTTATTGGTATCTGAACGGTGGATGGTAAGCACAAGCGGACTAAAAGTCAACAAAAAATGTGATTAATCGAGAGACTTGAAATGCTTAAAATTATTCTGCAATTGGTCTTTGTGTAAGGAGTTCACCTTATGTCTATATACCGGGGCGAACGCCGGATTGAATACCAATAAGTGTGCTACTTAAAGGGCTCACAAAGTACTTTCAATAGTATATCATATATTACATATTGCAGTTGAGGCAAGGAATAGTTTCGCTTTTCTGCTAGAAAAAACAAAAGGAAAAAATATTTCAGTCATCCAAATTTGATGGATAGTTAGGTAGTTTGCATACTACCAATGCACCACTTCCGTATTCGAAGAGTTCTACAGGTAATCCATCATATTCTATACTGGAGGATGGCTACCTTTTCATTTCATTTTCTTTATTAACACTCTCTCGACATTGTCTCTATTTTCCAGTTTCGACAGCTTCAAAAAATAAAACATTCCTAAAATCGTATATAATTTCATGAGCGCCTGCATTCGGCATTTTAAAGCCATCAGCCAGTTGCTTGACTTTCCTGTAGATTTCTGGAAGTATTTTCTGTTGTAAGATTATTCGACTTACCTATTTCGGGTTGATCCATCATACACTTTTTTGTATGCAAGATTTTCGTTTCCTTCCCTCATCTCGGTAAAGTTTTTGTGTTGCCGGTACTTGCAAGCAATACAATACTACGGACATATTTTTAGGTAACTGGTAGTCTAGGATGGATTTGGTAACTCTTCTTATAACTTAAATTCAAGTGATCGAATTTAACTCTTACCATTTTCTCGTCGCAACTATGCTCAGAGTTCGACTATCCAAAGAGCAGAAGTTAAAAACTGCACTCCAAAATTGACTTAACTTTATCAATCATGCCTCTTCATTTTACTGGTCCTAAAGTAACTACGTTGAGCATTGCGCACTTTATGTTAGTTAAGATCGGTTTCAACTTATCCTAGGTTGTGTCGAACGTTGAAGATTTGATTAGTTGTGCACATTACTGGATAAAATCACACTGTAAGCAGCAGATTAAGTTCTTAGTAAATGGTATTAGGCGTTTGCAAATTGGGCAAATCTATAGCTCTACTCTCTTTAGGTCAGATGGTTATTGATTTTCCTGGCCGTCTCCAACATCATTTCCAAACGGAGATATCCACCACTACAAACCTACATAAAACTTGAAGGTGAATCCGAACGAAGCCACGCTTACCACTGTTCAAAACCGGACACTGGTTGTTTGGTGAAATACTGAGTAACACATCGCATAGCGCCGCCTTGAGCACCTGCATTTGAGGTCAAAAAACGTCCGGTACAAGTCGAGCGGTCAAATCGAGAGTCGAAACCCTAAAGTGCTAACGAAGCGAGATTCACTTCCCACAAGTAAACCTCCAGGAACTGGTTGGTTGGTGGATTACCGAACAATACGTTATACCCCACATCCTTCTTAGCCCATAGATAGCCAACCAATCTAACCATTTCACCTATAACCCTCAGCCAATAGATAGCTAACGCATCTAAGCATTTGACCTATAAAAAATTAAACAGTATTCAAACCAAAGAAGTTTAATCTTACTCATTTAATTACCTCAGCATTTATCAAAACACGATTTTCCAATTCAATTACAATTTGTAAGGGCATCCTGTGGTCGTTGCATACAATTAGATACCTCATCTCATATACAAAAGAACATGAGATTTCATCATTATCTTTCTAATTACCAAAGGAATTATCATGCTCGACACTGACAGGCTTCTTTATATCCCTTAATAATTAACCTTAGTCCATTATTTTGCAACGATGAGTTCTGTTATCTGCCAAACAGCTGCCAGCCATGAATTTCTTTGAAAATCCTCACACACTGACAGGATAATGAACAGTTTTTACTTTTTCCTCATTTTTTCAATCAGCGATATCTTCAGGGAAATTAAATTAATTTTCTATCTACTTGTAAGGGAACTGCTCCTCAAGCTAGTTGACCATTTTTGTTTGTTAAGAAGTGGTTAGGTGGATGAAACTTTTAAAAGCTGCACATCTCAAACACTGACTGCAATTATATTTATTATAAAAAAAAATTGTATACGTTAAATTCAGGAGCGCAGGGAGATGGTTGCGTGATATTTACTGATGGTCCCATAGGCTGGGGCGCTTATGGGATCCAGTTTGGTTGAACTTCATCAATGATCATTTTTTTGGCGAAACAGGCTCGTTAATACCGAGGGCCTAGCTTTCGCATAACCATTCATGTGCGCGTGTGTACTGTGTACTTCTGGCACGATGGCGGGACCTCCTGTTTTATACCGACTCCGAACTGCTTAGTTGAGATAAGCTTTCCTTGACAATAAATACTACCCGGATGATTTGTCAGATCATTTGTCAAATCATTTAGGTGTTGCTACGGCTGGGAATCGAACCCAGACCATCTGCGCAGCAGTTCATCGCACTAACCATCACGCCACTGAGGCCGTGATGTCTATTGTAGGCAGACAAATTTTCTTATGTTACATTCCTTGCCCAAGTGTGCGTGCATTCAGCCACCTTTACCTAACCAATGGGCATTGTTTGACCTTGATAACAAGCAAAACACTGCTCTGCAATTAAAATCTTCAAAAATGCGCAAACTTTTGAGAACGAAACCGAAGATTTTTTAAGAATTTAGCTCTCTAAACGACAAAGATTTGCTTATCTGCTTTTGAGACTCTACACATGCTTCAGCACTGAATGCACTGAAGGTATTATTAAGGATCTCCTTATTGGTTGGAGTTGCTTTTTAATTACTTTGTGGTTAGAACACTTCTTCGTGATATTATCAAAACATACAGCCTCGTCAGTTTTTTAAAGTCATTTAGTAAAAACACACCTCCGCAGTATGTCAAAACAGTAGATATAAATTGTGAGTTACATAATGCTGTTGACACTGGAGCCTTGATTTTTCTGCTTGGGTCTATCTGCCTTTTCTAACAATTTGACTAGCATTCTCACATTCCTATCTAAGTAATTCTCAAATAGCGATATAAGAACATACTTACACAAAACTATGGCCCAGGTAAGACCTCCGCTCTCAATATTCAACCTGGATCCGGCCCTGCCCACAAATTATACCTCGCAACTTTACAAATTAATCATAAACATAATATTGTTGTGTTAGTTCAGTTCGTTTTAGTGCTACTGCTCCTTTTTCGAAGCCCTCGAGTTACGTGTCAACAAGGACAACGATAATTATTTATTCTTTTTTAATGTCTTAGATTTTTGAAAAGCAGATAGTCTTCGTCAGCAAGGATACTGCGACAGTAATTTGAAATATTTTCTCTAATCACGAAAGAAAATAATTGCTTTGGGATTCTTCTGCATTTCCTTTCACTTTGCGGTTCTAATTAGGGTAAACCGTAAAAGGAAGCAACCTAACAATATCCGTTCTTTTTGTTTACTTCCTTGCGCTACAACTCAAAGAAAATGAACATCCCGCTCGAAGCACCACTTGATTTAAAAACTTTTAAAAATTTTAATAACTTTTCGTTGCTTCCTAAGGATTCTGACTTGTTGCAGACCTACTCAAAAGTATCTTTTGTCAATCGAGGTTGGATACCTACAACATCGTAGAGAACTCCCATCCACCGTTGTAATTTAAATTGTCATTGAGTGATGGCTCACTTTATCCATAGGTGCTTATAAATGTTGTAATGTGTATACGTTAATCCCGACACAGTGCACACCTACACAGCTGAAGTACAAAATAAAGTAATAAATAAGTACAAAAATAAGAGAGATAACATCTTGTAATAGCGCAATTCCCGTCGCCGCAATATAAAGGAATTAGTACCATACAGCACTCTGCTTTATGCTACACGTCCTTACACACGCATTAGTGTAATGTAATTTTCATGTCTATTCTCAGAATCTTGAAGGAAAGGCACACGTTTTCATTATGACACAAGGGTGTAAGCAGGGGGTATGCAATAAAAATGTGTCACTTGTGTTGTTAATTTGTCAAAGCCAATAAATTTAGTTCATGTCCACCTGGTTTATACATCGAGATTATTTTCCAGGACATCCATGATAGATACAGCTGGTAAAGAAGGATACAAAAGAAACACTCAAACTGTAATTTTCCTTAACTCTAGATATTTGCATTAATTATAAACAGACTTGGACGACCCGGAGTAGATACACATGTGAGACATGAAGGTGATTCGGCGTGTGCTGTCATCCATATTGAGTTTCTGGTAAACGAGGGTGCTATAGTAACTGCCACAGCAGACGATACACTACATTTATGGAATATACGCCAAAAATGTCCACAAGTAGTACAAAGTTTAAAATTTCAAAGGGAGAGGTATGTATCTTCGTATGCAATGGTTGAGTGGAAAATGCATATTTCTTGTCCTTGTCTCGTTTCAGGATAACATGTATTCATTTGCCCGTCGGAAGCAAGTGGCTCTATGTTGGCACAGAGAAGGGAAACATTCATGTTGTACATATTGAGACGTTCGCTCTAAGTGGATATATTATTAACTGGAATAAAGCGATTGAAGTGTAAGTAGTTTTTTTTTAATATACTTTTGCTTAATATCTAAGTCGCTAAGAATGTGACCCTATTATATCAAAGACAAGGTACTAAAATCGCAATGGTATTTTTAAGGTTCTATTCAGTTTCGTCTCCGCAGGAGGTTGTTGTAATTTAAAAAAATAGTGGTTTCCACTTTCTGAAGATCATGCAGAGATTTTTTCTAAATTTTTTTCCTAGGTTTGCTTTTGTTGGTCCTTCGTCGTAAAATGGAGTAAGCTCAGCTTTGGCACTATAAAAGTGGTCTAGGGCTGTGTTCCAAGCTTACTCACTGCTACCGATTGGAATATACAGTCGACAAACGGCTACTGCTCAGTCATGAGTTTGGGGCATTTCAAAGCTCAAAAACTTCAATTTGACTGTAGTCTTCGGCTGTAGTGACTCGAAGTCCTTATCGCAAATTGTCAATTTATCCTTATCATATTTGCACACGGGCCATAAACAGAAGAAGGAGTTGGGGGATTCCAGCGACATAGAAGTTAGCCGCTCCTTCAATTTGCCTAACCACTGCATTATCTTCAAAATTTATCACGGTTCATCAGCCTGTCACTTCATTGAAGATAATTCTAATTTACGTTTTTTTTATAAAATTTTCTCGGGTTAGGCGAGATGAGCCTTGGGATGATGCTTGCAGATGTTCATTGACTTTGCTCTTAAAATATTTGTAGAAATACGTATTCTGGAAATTCGTTCCATTGTTTGCATGTTCTGTAAGAACGTTACTTGCGTAAGTGTTATGTCCTAATATACAGCTAATAAAGTTTGTGGTGAATCTTCGTCTCCATAGTCACGTGGAGATATTTTCATAATCAGCCCTATCGAGGTATCCGTCGTAGCAACGCATACTTCGTCGGAGGTTCAATTTCCATTCGAGGTATGTGTCATCGGAAAAAAATTCTACACAAATGCGACGGCTTCACTTCACTACAATTCGTAAATAAATTCCGCGGATAATTTGTGTCGGAGGATATCGGAAAAATAATTCCATTTAGCTGTTAAAAATTGAAAGAAAAATGCTATTGAACGCACTTCAACGCAATTCGCCGGGATGCGTTACAAAATGTCGAAGAAATATTCCGAACAGCTTTTCGGATAAATCAAAAAGCAAAAATCCTCCAAATCGTACAAAATCGGAGAATTTTCTGCTTTTACGGATACCCCGATACTGATTATATTGACAATGCCATACCATCAGGCCAAAAATGAAACAAAATTCCGCGAGAATTTGTTCACCTTTCCTTCTTCGAAAAAAGTAAAAAAAATCCGCGGGAAAAAAGTAGGTACGTATTACAAACGTTAAAAAATAGCGGAAAGCGATGGCATTTCCCCATTTATTTTCTCCAACAATCCAAGCGGGAAATTTTATTGAAATGTGAGTTTTATATAAAGGGTCCGCCAAATAACTTTTTTTTTGAAAATGCTCTAAAAAAAAACTACTGAATATTTTCTCAAATTTCTTTTTTTATTTGAAAGTATAATCCTTTTGGTTAATAATGGAAAATAATTTCATTCAAATGGCTGCCTCGGCTGGCCATGCAGTAGCCTACACGATCGGTCCAATTTTTAAGCACATTATCGATTGTGTGCACCTGTATTTCACCAATGGCTTCACGAATATTGTCCTTTAAAGTGTCAATTGTCTCTGGCTTGTCAGCGAAATACCCAACAAAAAATAGTCCAACGGTGTCAAATTGCAGCTCAGAGGTGGCCAAACGACATCAGCTCTACGGCAGATAATGCGATCTTCAAAAACAGTGGCACTTAGCGCCGTCCTGTTGAAAAAAAATGTTGCCAATATCCTCCTCTTCAATTTTTGTGAACAAAAATTCGTTCAACATGGCCCGATAACGATCGCCATTGACTGTAACGGCCACTCCTTGCTCATTTTCGAAGAAAAATGGCCCAATTGTGCCTCTGGACCAAAATCCGCACCAAACAGTGACTCTTTTTGGGTGTATCGGCTTTTCAATGTATGCGTACGGTTTTTCTGTGCCCCAAATGCGAATATTTTGCTTGTTTACATACCCGCGAGTGTTGATAACACTGTTTACATAGTGCGAGTGTTGATAACACGACGAAAAACAGCAACACTATAAACACCCTGGTGAGAATGGCACGGATGAATACCCGGCCTGCTGTCCCAGGCGAACCTAGATGAGCTGCTCTGACATATTCGGACAACAGGTTGTCTAGGAATTTCAAGGGTTAGTCAGGCCCCTTGAACAGAGATGGTGGCGGATGAACCGAAAGGCCAACGGCAGCGCTCAATCCCGTAGTGGATACTGATGGCCCCGTGTCCTAGGGGTATCTAATAAATTGGAACTGGCCCTCCAGGTTGGGGGTTGTGCTTTGGGCTAACTACCCACCCACAGAAAAAAAAATGGTTACGAAGCAACCAATAGCCTCGGAAAGGACGGATTTTATTGTTGACGACCCTGCTAAACGAAAAAAGGACAACGACGTTCGTATCTGCACCTGGAATGTGAGAACATTAAACAGGAGAGGTGCAGGCGAACAACTAGCGGAAGCCCTAAACTGCTACAAAGCAGACATTACTGCCATCCAGGAAATACGATGGGATGGGCCGGGCAAAAAGAGGATGAAAAACTGTGACATATACTACGGACCGTGTTATAGTGAGCAGAAACAGCGACTATTCGGATGCGGATTTGTTATAAGTGCCAGACTTAGGCAAGAAGTCTTATGTTTCCAAGACATTAGCGAACGCATAGTAACAATCCGCATCAAGGCCAAATTCGCCAACATAAGCCTTATATGCGCTCACGCTCCGACGGAAGAAAAAGATGATATAGCTAAGGATTGCTTCTACGAGCTCCTCGACAAAACCTATGAGCGACTACCGAAGTACGATGTTAAAATCGTGCTGGGAGATTTTAACGCAAAGGTAGGAAGAGAAGACATCTTTAGAAGTATTGTCGGAAAACATAGCCTACACGACAACACGTCTGGTAACGGACTTAGGCTAATTGATTTCGCTACGGAACGAAATGCCACTATAGCCAGCACACGGTTTCCTCACCTCGATATCCATAAGGGGACATGGCGGTCTCCAGATCAACGAACGGTCAACCAAATTGATCACATTGCGATAGATAAGAGGCACGCATCCAGTATTTTGGATGTCCGAACATTCCGAGGAGCTAACATCGACTCGGATCACTACCTTGTAGCAGCCAAGGTAAGAATGCGGATATCCACCACGCCACAACAATCCAGAAATACTGTGAAAAAATTTAATGTCGGAAGACTGCAATCGCAAGAGACCGCCAAGACCTTCGCACAACGCGTATCCCTTAACCTCTCGATTAACACCATACCACCAGCATCGAATGTCGAAGAGCAATGGCAACGATGCCAACAGGCCATTAGATCAGCCGCAACTGATGTGCTAGGTTTCTCGCGCCCACCAGCAAGAAACCCCTGGTTTGATGAGGAATGCCGACAGATGCTCGCAGCCAAGAACGAGGCCTACAAGGCTAAGCTGCAGGTGAAGACGAGAGCTGCCATTGAGCTCTATAGGCAAAGAAGAAGGGAAGAACATCGGCTTTTCAGCAAGATGAAAAAAGAGCAAGAAAAGCGCGCGATCGAGGATATAGAGAGGTGCCACTCTAGGAACGAAGTTCGCAAGTTTTACCAAAGTGTAAAGCGTCAAAGCCAAGGTTACAAGGCTCGAACAGAATCCTGTCGAGATGAACAAGGAAATATTGTAGTTGAGACACAGTCGGTGCTGAGGATATGGAAGAACCACTTCTGCAGACTGTTAAACGGCGATGACGAACAACATTCCGCTGTCAGGCAGAACGAACCATTCAATATTGGCAACGACAGCGAAAACTGCCAACCACCCGACCTGAGTGAAGTGAGGATAGCAATATCTAAACTCAAGCTTAATAAGGCTGCCGGAAATGATGGCCTTCCCGCTGAGCTCTATAAGGCCGGCGGAGATGACTTGGTAAGTAACATCCACCAACTCATAAGCCAAATCTGGTCGGATGAAAATATGCCTGAAGAATGGAACCTCAGCATCGTTTGCCCGATCCACAAAAAAGGAGACCCTCTGAACTGCGCCAACTACAGAGGCATAAGTCTCCTCAACATCGCCTACAAGATCCTATCTGCCGTAATATGTGAACGCCTGAAACCGTTTACCAACAACCTGATTGGCCCTTATCAGTGTGGTTTTACGCCAGGAAAGTCCACAACCGATCAAATTTTCACACTTCGGCAGATCCTGGAAAAAACTCAAGAAGTCCAAATCGATACCCACCACCTATTCATCGATTTTAAAGCCGCATATGACAGCATTTATAGAGACGAACTGTACAGAGCCATGTCTAGTTTTGGTATACCGCCCAAACTCGTCCGTTTGTGTAGGATGACGATGGAGAATTCTCGCTGCTCCATCAGGGTCGGAAACGACCTCACCGACACATTCGATACCAAAAAAGGATTTAGGCAAGGCGATGCGCTGTCATGTGACTTCTTTAATCTGATTCTTGAGAGAATTGTGCAAAACTCCAAAGCCAACACCAGAGGCACAATTTTCCAAAAGTCGGTGCAACTACTAGCATACGCTGACGATATTGACATCATTGGTAGGACTCAACGTGATGTCATAGCCACGTTTGCTAGTATAGAGAAGGAAGCGGCGAAAATGGGTTTAGCAGTAAATGAGGGTAAGACTAAGTATATGCTGTCAACACGAAAGGACACACAACATCGACGAATTGGACAGAACGTCACCATTGACAGATATAACTTTGAGGTAGTACGGGACTTTGTCTACCTCGGCTCCGCTATTAACTCTGACAACAACATCTCGTCAGAAATTAAACGAAGAATTACTCTTGCCAACCGCTGTTTCTTCGGGCTAAGAAGGCAATTTAGTAGTAAAGCCCTCACTCGAACTACTAAGGAGATCCTATATAAGACCCTGATCATCCCAGTCCTGCTTTACGGCGCTGAAGCATGGACCGTATCAAAAGCGGATGAAGAAATCCTTGGTAGATTCGAGAGGAAAATTCTTCGAAAAATCTTCGGTCCCGTTTGCGTTGACGGGCTATGGAGACGAAGATTCAACCAAGAACTATACGAGCTGTACAGCGACATGCCCATGGTCAAAAAACTCCGCATTGGACGTTTAAGATGGCTAGGACATGTAGAACGAATGGACACCAATACTCCGGCTCGCAGAGTCTTCGATTCCCAGCCAGACGTCGGACGCAGTAGAGGAAGACCTCGCCTTAAGTGGCGCGCACAAGTGGAAACCGACCTCAACCAACTTGGAGTGCGCAACTGGAGGCAGTTAGCTAAGGACCGGGCTAATTGGAGAGGCATGTTGGTTGAGGCCCAGGTTCATCCCGGACTGTAGCGCCACTTAAGTAAGTAAGTACATACCCGCCAAGATCAAAATTAGCTTCATCTGAAAAGATGATTTTTTTTGGCAAAATCGGCATCTTCTCTAAGTCGATCGCAGGCCTACTTAGCGAAGCGAAAACGCATTGGATGGTCAGTTGGCTTCAACTCCTGAACCAATTGGACTTTGTATGGCGTCATACCAAGGTCTTTGTGCAAAATTCGTCTCAATGATGTCTCCGAAATGTTCAATTGTTGAGAACGACGGTGAATTGATGTTGATGGCGCTTCACGCACACTTTCTGCCACAGCAGCAATATTCTCGGGTGTACCCACTGTTTTTGGCTTTTCACGCATTGGCTTATCGATGAGGATGCCAGTTTCTTTCACATTTTTCACAAGATAACGAACATACGGAGCTGACGGTGCTTCTCTTCTTCCAAAATCCGTACGCAATTTTCGCACACATTCTGCAAGATTACCATGATTTTCAAAGTAATGTCGCAATATTTCCCAGCGTTGTTCAAACGTATACACAACCAGCGGAAGGATAAAACTAATTATCTGTCAAATCAGACATTAGCTAAGTGTTACCATTCACGAAATAAGCACTAGTTGAAAAAAAACGTTAGATGGCGGACCCGTTACGATAGTGAACATTAGAGCAGTAAAATACTATTAATTTCAAATAATTTCATATCGTCCACATCCTTATCTTCCAATTCGGGCCATAAAAAGTTCGTTATCATCTGACGATAGCGAACACAACTCACAGTAACAGCCTGACCGGCCTCAATTTATCAATTTATCATCCACTGTTGCCATTTCTTACCACCATTCTGATCATTGACGACGCTTGAAATGGTCAAGAGGCTTTAGTTCTTGAGTCAATTGCACCTTGTAAGCGTGAAAATGCAAGTCTTTGTGCATAATGTTCATCAACGACGAGCGTGAGAGGTGCAATTGTTGGGCACGACGACGAGTTGAGTTGGACGGCTCTTCAGCCACACTATCGCGAACAGCAGCAATATTTTTCCTTAGAACAGCTCCATGAAAATCCGCTGTTTTGTCGAAAAATTGTGTTCAGAGATGAGGCTCATTTCTGGCTCAACGGATACGTAAATAAGCAAAACTGTCGCATCTGGAATGATGAACAGCCACATGACATATAAGAATTACCGATGCATCCCGAAAAAAACGACAGTTTGGTGTGGTTTATGGGCTGGTGGCATCATCGGTGCATTTTTCTTCAAAGACAACCGTGGAACAAACGTTACCGTCAACGGCGAGCGATATCGAGCATCGATACTTTTTTTTTGCGCACGTTGGCTGAGTTCAACTTGGCTGACATGTGGTCTCATCAAGACGGTGCCACATGCCAAACAGCTCGTGAAGCAATGGAAATGTTGAAGGATGAATTTGGTGAGCAGCTTATATCTCTCGAAATGGCCCTTTGAGTTGGCCGCCAAGATCATGCGATTTAACAACTCTTGATTATTTCCTGTGGGGTTATGTAAAGTCGTTCGTCTATGTGGACAAACCGAACACGATTGAAACCTTACAGGATAACATAACACGCGTAATTAGTGGATTACAGGCCGAAGTGCTCGAAAAAGTGACGCAAATTTGGACCTTCCGAAAGGACCATTTGAATCGTAGCCGCTGATAACATTTACATGAAGTTGTCTTTAAAACGTGAATGGCAAAGGCCTATTTATAGATTACAATAAAAATTTTGAATATTTGATGCAAATTTGATTGTTTTATTCGATTTTTAAAAAAACTACGCTTAAAAAATCACCCGTTATTAGTCTTATGGACAAAATTAATCAACATATTCGTTTACTTAGCTCAAAAATTACAAGGAAGTTTAACACCGAATCCCAACGACAAATTCGAGAAGCTTCTCAAAACAGTGCTACTCCTTGTCAACTTTTCGCAAGATGTTGAGTGGGTGAAGACAAACTAGGTGTTTTAATTTTAAATTCAATTTTTATTTTTCATCAACTTACAACTTATTTTTTTGTGGAGGATCTCTGGATGAAAAAAAAAATATCGACAGACATGCAGAGGTGATATCACCAGGTAACCTTCTCCAATAGTATGGGACTTTAATCTGAGCTAACAAAAAACATTCGAAACCTTACTTTTGTATGTCTTCTATAAATCGCACCTAGTCATTGGACTAATTAGCAATATATTTTTCATTTGTATTATATTATACAAAATTTAAAAATTTAAAAGAAAATCCGCAGTTTTTTTTATTATTATTTTTGACAACCTTGGCTACATAGGTTTGGCCCGTCTTAATGTTCAGCCCATATTTTCAGTTCTTAACAGCTTAGTTATTTTGAATTTAGGCTTGTTGAGAAGCCTAGCACTGTGTCTGAGAGCTACTTCTTTGTAACAAAACGATGTTTCATCTAATTAATTAGGGTTGTATCCTAGTTTTACATATTGGTAATATTTCAGAACATCTTTTGATCCTCGGTCTCGCACTTTTCCGGTCCTTTTTTTCATTCTAGCGTTCTTGTCTTCTCATTTGCCTGCAAAAGTTGACTGAAACTCATTTTTAGCTATGAGCATCTGTCAATATTAGCCGTTAATTGTGAAAAAATTAGTACATTCCACCATATTTGACAATAAATACTGTAATACAGTGTTGGGCATTTGATCCAGATTGGCTGCGGTAGATTAGCCTCCGTCAAACCCTCTATGGTGATCAGATTATGTTTCTTCGACGGCCTGCTCAACGATCTTCATGGTGTATCACATTAGCTTAAAAGAGCGGCGTATAGGACATCGCATACCGGAGTTAGAATTCATTTAAAATTCTCTCGCAATACTTTCTCGTCCAGTGGAGAGTTTTGTGAATATTCGCAATGAGCTCGCATTTGGCTTGTTAATACATTTTAGCAAATGAATTTCCTTTAGGTTTTCTTTTCTCAATTCTTTCATTTGCAATCGTTCTTCGTGAGACCTTTAGAGGGAAGCTTGCTTCTCCATCACCATCTCCATTTATAAACGGTAGCACTTCGACCCAGCCTTAAATGACGTTTTCTTTTCATTAATTGCTGCTTTGAATCAGTCTTTCCAACTCCATTTTATTTTGTGTTGCTGGAAGTGACCTTTTGAATATCTATAGTCAAGCTAGTTGAATGAAATTCCTCATGTCTTGTGCTCTGCATTCCTATGCACAATTTTACTAATGATTTTAAAAAGGTTGCCAAGAAATGCTTCAGCCTTTGTATTCATCCAAATTATGCTATAGATTGCTATGAGAAGGATATTAACGATCAAAAAATATACTCAAATCCCTATTGAACTGATGTGCTTTGAGCCATTAGTCGAAAACGACGTCAAAAGGTTACGATGGTATATTTCAAGTTTCTATTAATCAAAGTATTTATGCCTTTCCCAATCAAGGTTACTTCATCTATGAGCGAATACTCGCATCCCAAATCAAAACAATACGTAAATAATTATCGCTCTACAAAGTACAAAACAAGTGCTTCAGTGTGTCAACACGTGCACATCACTGTGATACGGTTCTACCACTCAAAACCTCATCGAGTATAGAGCAAGCAGGGTCAACCCCAACCTGTAACCCTGACAAAGATTTATTCATAATTAATAGGAATTCCTCGTGCGAACGCAGGCGGAATTAATTGAAATTCCTGTTGAAATGGTAGCCATACCGTAAAAAGGACAACTATGACCAGATACTGCTATCTCTGTCCTACCGAAGTGCCACTTGGAACCAACAAAGCCATCTCAACTGTGTATCTACCAAGCACCACAGCCACTGACTGCTTTTTAATTTACATTTTATTTCGGCAAAAACACAAAGCGATATTCAAGGGCTGTCAAAACCTTTCGACAATAACTTGTCCTCGGCTGACTGTTGGCTATCCGGTGAGCGGACTCTCCGCGTCCGGTTCGCACACAATACGTGTTTGTTTGTAACTCGATTTTGTACACCTTTTCCCTGTCTGCCAACGAAGTGGAATAATGGAATCTGGGCGTTCTCTCTAGGATTAGTGGAAGGGGAATTTTTTGTCTCCTTGTAGTGAAATAAATGGCATGCTTCTCCCAGCCCCATCTTCGTGTGAAACTGAACATTTGACCCTTCCAGAGGGGCTGTAAATACGGATAGGTACTTCATAAAAACCCATTTCTGACTCAGTGCGTTGAATAAATTTCGAAAATGTTTACATGTTACCATGTTCCTATATGTGTTCGACCTTGTGTGCCTGTGTTGGGGAAGCTCTTTTCGCCTCAATGTTATTCTAATTGTTGTTTAGCCTTACGCAATAATGGCACCTGTCTTGCTGTGCGGAGTGTAAAAAGTTGTATAGTACCATAATATTTGCATACAATGGCATATGTGTACCTGTACATCCTACGTGACTGTAATACTATCATGTACAAATGAGGGGATATACTGTTAAAGCAATGGTACCATGTAAGCACCTACGAGTGGCTTTCAAACGCATATGCTGGGACATGGTTTTACTGTTTTTTTATATGGTTTGGCCAATAAACATCTACAATGCACTGAACAATATCCTCGAACTATTGTTGAGACGAGATGACAGGCTTGAAAAAAAATCATAAAAACTATAAAAAAAAGGGATACATCGTAACACTCGTGGTAAATATTTAATCAGGCATTCAAGAGTGCGGTGCTAAAAGTTTTATATTGCCCAACGAATAAAAAGTTTTGAAGGCCTTTTTTCAAATTTCGGTTTTTGTGTAGCCGTAACGCGTTTAAAAAAGTGTGGTGAGTGGACATTTAAAACCAGAGATTGGGATCTGTGGATGGGAAGATTTGGCAATGACAATCTTTGTAGAGACTTATGTTACAATCAATGGGATATGGGTATTCTGAAAGAATAAAAAAGTGTTCACATCCAAATATCTTCATCGTTAGTGTCGTTCAATGTGGACCTGAGCATCAATCAATATAAGGACCGCACTCCATAGCAAACTGGCTCCGCCATAATATAAGTCGATTAAGGCCATTTTGAGCTTGGTTCAAACACCTCGACCGAGTTTTTCCTTAACTGCGTTTGATTCACTTTATATGGCTGGGTATTAAGGAGGAGGGTAATCACTGAATTACCTTACATTGGCAATGTCCAGCATTGTAACTGTTACCACACTTCAGTAAATCTTATTTTGCCTTTCTGTGTGTTTTATCCAACAAGATGTGACTTGATAAGCTTAAGCGGAAGTGTTGAACAAGACAAAAAAAACACATGACTTTGTTAGAATGTAAAGGGTCAAAACAAGCATCTAGCCATCAACATTCGGTGTTGTGCTTTGGACACATTCCTCAATCATGGATTTTATTGTTGCGATTGCAACCAACTAAACAAAAAGTGCACCTAGAAGCAAAGAACCTTTAACAGAATGTAAAAAAGATTACTGTGAGCATAATCAGCGACTATGGGGATGAAGATTTGTCATGACAGGAAATCCCTTTTTGGCAACATCATCTTACATATTGCGGCAATCCGGATCTAGACCAAATTCACCAATATAAGCGTTATCTGCGCCAATGTAGCAAGAGACGATATTTCGACGTCGATATCTCTACTACTCTACTACTCGGACAGTGAAAATCATTTTAGTGTTGAAAATTATTTAATGGTGTTCATTCGTACGTTGGAAAATTGCGATCCCGGACGTATCACGTCAATAGATTGACAATTCCAAGGGTTTGACAATATGAAGGGTCAAACACCTAATTTGAAATCATTAAACGTGAGAAACTCCAAAAGGATGCAATCACTTTCCTCTATTGGCTCATTTAAAAATGATTAATATTAGGCCTTATCTAAATGCTTAAAAACATAACGTTCATACGCACTCGTCTCATGATCCATCCATATCTCTCAAAGAATTTCTCTCACAGCCCTATTTTTCCAGTTCACAACATTTAATTCCAAATCGTACACAAAATTGTTTTTTTAACATTAATAATGCTCTTAGCTCTTAATGTTTTTTTTTTACCAATATTTTACAAATGCGGATTATGGCCTACATATGTATAAGCGCCATCATAACGTTTATTTATTTAACGCAAGATAAACCTTTTAAAGCTTTCTGGCACTGGTATTTTTACGTTAAATCAAACATTGATTTACTGTGCCTCCCTCCTTTACATGGAAATCGCATTTGTGTAAATAAAAGCAAAAGCATTTACACTTCTTTTTTTGGCAAAAAGGCTATAAAAGCCAATTATTTGACGTATAAGGGCGCACCATAACAACCGAATTGTGAATAATTCGACCAGGAATACCTCAGCTGTGAGCAATGTTATCCTTTTTGCGTTTACATAAGAGAACAACACAGCCCGAAACAAACATGAAACAGGTCCTTTCTACTACACTCTTAGAAGAAAGGTTGAGTGAACCGTTTTTAATGCGTATTTGCTTCTTTTTTTCCTAGTCAAATGTGGCTTTATACGAACGTGGGATTGTTTTAACGTTTGGTAACTTTTATGTCTACCTAGGGATTCATAAAATGTTATGAGGACTATCAGCATTTGGAGGTGACTGATGATGATTACAAAATGACAGCTTCTTAAAACGATACCGTGTTTTATTTTTATTTCAATGGATCTACATACACAATTTCTTGTAGCATGTATAGGTTTGGCCTTAAATGTGAATACTATTAGTACTAACTGCCTTCTAAGCCATCGGAGAAACAGCGGTTGGTAAAAGTAACCATTCCTTTAAGCCGGTAGATAAATGCCATTACTAAAATAAAGTTGTAGCTGTTGTATGTACCTTCTGGTTGACATCATAATCTTGACCTTGCCTCATTTTCTGTTAAAGGGATTTTTGCCATTTTTGTAACCGCTGCGATGACATTGAGTCAGAAAAATGATGCAATATAATTTCCAGATAAGCAATTACGTGCTTTCTTAAGAGGCACTACAGTCCTGAATGAACCTGGGACTCAACCAACGTGCTTTTCCAAGTAGTCCGGTCCTTAGCTAAAACCCCTCCAGTTGAGCACTTTAAGTTGGTTGACGTCGGTTTTTACTTGTGCGCGCCTTTTAAGACGGGGTCTTCCTCTACTGCGTCCGACTTCTTAAAATATGATATTAATTGTACAAATTTATAGAAGATTGTCCAATAGTGCTGGCTTAGGAGTTTTGCACAATCATTTACAGAATAATGCTAAAGAAATCACATGACAGTTCTCCACCTTGCCTAAATTCTTTTTTGGTATGAGGTCGTTGACAGAATTCTTCATCATCATCCTGAAAAGTCTTTGGATGGTATAGAAACACCAGACATAGCTCTGCATAGTTCGTCATGGGTTTTTTTTCCAGAATCTGTTTGAAGATTTGATCAGCTGTGTACTTTCTGGCTTAAAACTACATTGTCATCTTAAAAATTAAAAATACCGTTTCAAAGTGTCCGTAAAAAAGCGCACAATCATACGTGCATTGAAAGAAGAGATCAAACGTTGCATCAACAAAATTCAGACACTTTTATTTAAAATGGTATTGAAAAATTTCGCAAAAGTATGCGTATTTGCCGGCGAACCAGTGGAGGACATTTGCACGGTGTGCTATTAGCCAAACTGTAACCTCTATTAATGTTTCTGCAGAAAAGCAAAGATTTATGCAAAAAACGAACCTCAAAAGTCTTACAGATGATCCGACTTTATTGATTTATACTTCGATAACAGCAATCGAAGGCCCTATTGCCCTGGTATTATTGGAGGCTCCGCATATCAATCGCATTTAGGTGTGCTCCTATTTTCGAAATCGATATAAATATGTATTTTGTTTCCTTAACAAGATGTTTCGAGCTGCTAGAAATGACTGACGCCTTGGCTCATCTTCATTTATCATACCTCTTGCTATTAAAAGGAAATTAGTAAGTAGCATGATCTTACAACAATTTGTAGCTTTTGTTCAAATCTATTGATCGCTCTTCGCAGCAGATTCCTTTCATTATCTGTTTCTTTAACATTGTTCTTGTGTTAACTCCACAGCGGCGATAGTACTATACAGTTCCTCTGATATTCTAATGGACCCCCACTTATAAAGGGTCCGCCAAATACCTTTTGTTTTTTTGAAAATGCTATAACAAAAACTACCGAATATTTTCTCAAATTTCTTTTTTTATTTGAAAAAATAATTTCATTCAAATGGCTGCCTCGGCTGGCATTGCAGTAGCCTTCACGATCGGTCCAATTTTTAAGCTCATTATCGATTGTGTGCAGCAGTATTTCACCAATGGCCACGAATATTGTCCATTAAAGCGTCAATTGTCTCTTGTTTGTTTACATACCCGCCAAGATCAAAATGAGCTTGTGGCAAAATCGGCATCTTCTCTAAGTCGATCGCAGGTACACTTAGCGAAGCGAAAACGCATTGGATGGTCAGTTGGCTTCAACTCCTGAACCAATTGGACTTTGTATGGCGTCATACCAAGGTCTTTATGCAAAATTCGTCTCAATGATGTTTCCGAAATGTTCAATTGTTGAGAACGACGGTGAATTGATGTTGATGGCGCTTCACGCACACTTTCTGCTTTGTTTTATCGATGAGGATGCCAGTTTCTTTCACTTTTTTCACAAGATAACGAACATACGGAGCTGACGGTGCTTCTCTTCTTCCAAAATCCGTACGCAATTTTCGCACACATTCTGCAGCATTACCATGATTTTCAAGTAATGTCGCAATATTTCCCAGCGTTGTTCAAGCGTATACACAACCATATTCGTTCAGCGGAAGGATAAAACTAATTATCTGTCAAATCAGACATTAGCTAAGTGTTACCATTCACGAAATAAGCACTAGTTGAAAAAAAAAACGTTAGATGGCGGACCCGTTAGATAAATAAACGTACTCCTTAGCGAATATCTCCCTCAAGGCTAACTTATTCAAATTAAACCAAATTTTTAATCCCGCATTTTTCTTCTGCTTAAAGGAGCTTCAACTGAAAGGAATTATGTAAAGAAGATCCTTGGCCTTGCAACCCAATTACATAGCCAATCAACCCGATTAATGCAAGTCCTACATTAAATAAGTTATATCCGTAGTTCCTCCACATTATTGATATTATTTTCAAAGGATCCTTTGCAGTTCTCCGTCTTTATAAATATTCTAAAAAAATAATGATCTAGCTTGCATGAAATTACTTAAAATCATGAAAGGACTGGAGAAATTCTATTAGTTCGCAGTTTATACCCGCATAGTCATGGCTTTTACGGATACCCTTGCCATGGCATTATCGATTTGTCCTTTTTGTGCGCTCTTATTTCCAACAACTCCTGGACCCATTTAAATTGCCACTTCAGCAAGTCGTCCTTTTTTTGTGTAAATTAAAACAAATTTCTCTTGTAACCTTTCGTTTTACGAGGACATACTTTTCGAATGTAACTGAAGTTATATCGCACACACTCATACAGCCACCACCGTTATCTTCAAGTTGCCACAAAGTAAGACCATTAATTAGAAAGAATATATTCAGAAGCAAAAACGCGTTAGTTTATGCCGCATGGAGTGAAAACAAAAACCCTTTAAATCCTTGTAGAACATCTCTTTCTACTGACTACCGGTTTATAAATAGCACCTTTGCAAGAAGTGGGGCAAAATCGTTCTTTAAAGGTCGAGTGGAATTGATTTTTTTATATATTTTTTTCAGGGTTAATACTTTGCAAATAATGTCGACCTATTTTATTTTGTACGCCCGCCATTGCAATAGATAATATTCTTGTAGACCCTGTCCTGTGTGTGTGGGCTACACTCGGAAGGGTATAGCTTTATACAATAAAGCTGAACATGAATCTGAATCGCAGGAGCATTGGCGGCTGTCTTTTGTGTCTTCATTCCTCACTGACAAGCACTCATTCGCCATGACTCTTTCACACTGTTAGGGGGGCTATAGTGGGCATTGTTATGTTGGACAAAGAGATTTTAATTACCGAGCTTTTAACTCGATTTATTGTTGCGTTAAATGAGTGCAAATCATCCACATCGTACCCAGGCGAGCATTTTCAAATAAATCTAGGTACTCCAAAGAACGGTTATGTACTGAAAGTGCATTTACTGTTTTTTTTTTTTAAAACATGCGTTTTTGTTATTTACACAGATCCTTCATTTGTGTTTGTTTAATAAGTATTGAGTAGGATTTTAACACTCATTTGAATTGATTTATTTTAAAAATTCGTTTTTTGAAGTAACACCAGCGGAAGTCTAACTTTGTCTCAAGTCGAGTATGTCGTGCTGGTATATTCGATCTTCATATGTGAAGGATGTGCCATCTTTTGTGTCAGTATTTACATTGAATAAATTTTAATAAAACAGCCGATTTTAATATATGAGGTGCTTTATTTGGTGTAATTTTATAATACAACATCAATCGAGGCCGCCTCTTTTGACCTTTTTGCTGCATTTTCTATATTTTTTTTTCGAATATCGCTATGCCGCAATGATTTTCTGCAAATCCTAAAAAGTCACTTTTTGGCTGCATTTTCCATGTCTTTTTCGAGCATCAAAGGCGGTAACACGATGATTTCAGCACTAATGATCGCCTTGAGCTCGCCAATGATATGAGGCTTACTGACGTACACATTGCTTTTCAAATTCTACCACAAAAAGAACTCCGGAGGGGTCAAATCTGGAGATCTGTGTGGCCAGTCAATGTCGCCATTTTTTGACAGAACATGTCCAGGGAATTTTAGTTACAGAAACTGCATTGTTTGATTTACAGAGTAGCAACGTCTTGTTGAAACCAGTAATCGCACATACTTTTCCACACATTTGTGTGTCTCAGAAGAAAAATGGAACAATGATGGTTTTGGCACTTTTAAGTCATCCAGTGATGGTTTGTGGATCTCGTGAGGATGCTCTGTTTCCCAAATACGGCAATTTTGCTTGTTAACGGCGCAAAGTATGAACTGGGCCCGTCGGTCATCAAAATTCGGTATCAACAATCAAGTTCAGCTTAAACCATTCGAGAAACGTTTGGCCGTATTCCAAGCGACGTGGGCGGTCTGTCGGCATTATTCTTTGAGTCAAATGCATTTTATATGGAAACAAACGCGGTTACGATACGACGTTTGTCTATCACTTACCGCTTCAACCAGTTCATTGGAACGTATTCGCCCTTGATGAACGGCTTGTCGACGATCTCCCACTATCCCATGCTTAGCTAAATTTGACACTTAACGACTAATAGTATGCTTGTAAGCCACGATATTTTCGACGTTCAGTTAATACAAATGAACGAGTATTTTCAATGTACAGCGTTAGTATTTCAGCACGTTGTTTCGATGTGAAGCGATCCATAGTTAAAATTTTACTGAATTAAAGTTTCAAAAACGTCTCTTCTCAAGTCAATCGGTTGATAAATGTCAATGATTATTCAATGTTTACATACCGATATAAAATATGGCGCTTGAAAAGAGATATAATAATGTCTGTAAATGCTTTCAGACAAGGTTCATTCTCCATTAAGAGATATTTAAATTTCTGTCTGCAATATATCACTCCATAGTCATAAATAAGACTTCTAAACCATTTGAGGAAAGCTAGCCCTCCATCCTTTCTAATATTAGAAGCACTCCTTTCAATTTTTTTCCAAGCGTTCTTGCATCCGCGATCTTTAGATACCAACGCCGAAGTTTCCATTGTGGTGCGGTTCGCAGCCTGTCTGTTTGCCAATGATGTCTAAGGGTTCAGAGACCATCGCTAAATCTTTGAACTTTCCTCAGAAGATTGCACTTTTATAAAGCCATAGCGATAGCGACATAGGTATGGGTTCAATTATGGTCTCCTAAGCCAGAAAACTGTGTATGAATACATACTAAATTTCTGAAAGAAATTTCATTTCATAGATCATCGAAAAGATTTCTGCGATAAAGGCTTTGAACTATCAAGGAACGTCGCTCGACAATTTGGCGCCACAGTAGTCGCACTGAAGGACACGGTGAGGTTTGTCCTTTATCCAAACTACTTTTAACTTTTCACCTTCTTTGGGCCGGTCTGGCCACGGCAATATATGTAAATTGGTAGCCATTTTGTAAAAAAATAAAAAAAAAAAACCTCTATTTTGAATGAAAGATTATTAAAAGGTGTAAAATTTAACATATAAAAATGATATCGGTTAAATGACTACGTTCTGAATTTATAAACACTTGTGCTCGTTTTTTTTACGCCATTTTGAATTCTTGTTCGCAAAATGTTTGGCGGCAAATTGGTGATTTCTTCTTTAATGTTTACATTCAAGACTTCCAGGGTCTGTGCCATTTTGTGTAAGCGCAAGATTTCAAAATGCCCCAATGAAAGAAGTCGGGCGCCTTTAAATCGCTAAAATCGGAAATCACACACCAGTTAAGGCCAAATTCTGGTTTGAACATATGTAGTACAACAAATACGAGGTTCCGCCATTTGTTTAACCACAATAAAAATAGATCCTAAAAAATAATTTATCACATAGCTTATGTCCTTTTATCATCAAAGGCCTTCCCATACAAACATAACATAAAGAACTCCCGTGGAAATAATTCTCAATGCAATGCAAATAAATATTCACATAGACGAACATATATCAAATTGATAAAGGAACACCCAAAACAAATCATATTTTAATTTACGAATACGTTTTACTTTTTTTTTTTCTTAATCCCGCTCGGACAACTTTTGTATGACTTTAATCCATCAAAGGTATTAATCTGCCTGTCAAAACCCAAACTCAATATCAAAGGAACAAAGCGAATTTATAATTCTGTCCAACCTGAAAGGCTTATGGATCCCTACTGCCCACATGCATCCGGTGGATAATAAAGAACACCTTCTTTAATCAATACCCAATTGGTTTTCAGCTTTTGAGTATGCAGAGTGATGATGAGTCCTCAACAAAGCAGAGTGTAACGGTACTGTGTAATTAATTAAGTCATATCGGTGATTGGTTTACGGTGTAGGTACGTGACAAACCACATCTGGTTTATCCTTCCATTAACGTTTAACTGATGCAACCACATACGAATATATATACATGTACAGGTTTCAAGATGTTGAAAAGGTTATTTCTTGACGCTTACTATTACTGTATGAAATAAATAAATCTAAATATTGGGTGAAACCACACTATGTACGAGAAGATATTACTAGCATAATGTAGACAAAACCTTAAGGTTTATAACGGGTGATTTTTTAAGAGATAAGTTTTTCGGTTGGCAGCACTGGTTAGAAATCACTCAAATAGAATTGAGGCAGTCCAACGCAAATTTATAAGATTTGCTTTGAGAGGACTTCCATGGGATGATGTACACAATTTGCCTCCGTATAGGTGTCGAATTAAACTGCTGCAGTTGTTGCCTTTGTCTCAACGTAGACTTAACAATGACATGGTCTTCTTACACCAAATATTATCAGGACAAATAGATGCTCCTGATCTTTTAAGTGCTATTGGTTTTAATACCCGTGGAGGTTCCTATAACCTTCGTAGACTAAATATTTTACATATTCCTAATCATAAATACAACTATGGTATGCATGAGGCTATAAGTCGCATGAGTAGAGTTTACAATAAAAATAGCGATGTAGTTGAACTGCATGTTAGTAAAAGTAGTTTAAAAAACACTTTGCGTAATTGTATTCTAGAGTCTAGTTGTGCAAGAATTGAAGCTGAATGACCTACCACAACGTCTAATTTTTGGTAAATGGGCCTTAGAACAGCTCCATGAAAATCCGCTGTTTTATCGAAAAATTGTGTTCAGCGATGGTGCTCATTTCTGGCTCAACGGATACGTAATTAAGCAAAACTGTCGCATCTGTAGTGAAGAACAGCCACACGCCATAGAAGAATAACCGATGCACCCCGAAAAAAACGACAGTTTGGTGTGGTTGATGGGCTGGTGGCATCATCGGTCCATTTTTCTTCAAAGACAACCGTGGAAGAAACGTTACCGTCAACGGCGAACGATATCGAGCCTCGATACTTTTTTTTTTGCGCCAGTTGGCTGAGTTCAACTTGGCTGACATGTGGTCTCATCAAGACAGTGCCACATGCCAAACAGCTCGTGAAACAATGGAAATGTTGAAGGATGAATTTGGTGAGCAGCTTATCTTTCGAAATGGCCCTGTGAGTTGGCCGCCAAGATCATGCGATTTAACGCCTCTTGATTATTTCTTGTGGGGTTATGCAAAGTCGTTAGTCTATGTGGACAAGCCGAACACGATTGAAGCCTTACAGGATAACATAACACGCGTAATTCGTGGAATACAGGCCGAAATGCTCGAAAAAGTGGCGCAAAATTGGACCTTCCGAATGGACCATTTGAAACGGGGGATTACAATACAAATTTTGAATATTTGATGCAAACTTGAGTGTTTTATTTGATTTTTAAAAAAACTACGCTTAAAAAATCACCGTTATAAGCATTCAATAATTGTAGACGTTTCTGTGATACTTGTAGAATAGAAACGACAGTTTTGTCTTCAGTTGTTTTTGTTAACTTTTGTCAAAAGCTTTCAGTGGAGTGTGCATATATATTCGACTTATTTTCTGGAAGATTTGAGACAGCTAATCATATAAGTAAGTTTTTTTAAATGAGTTGGTGACCGTTAGTATCAACTTATTTCCAAATCGTTCCTTAGATGTTAATCAGACTTACCACGAAGTGCCACAATGTGTCTTTAAACACTAATTGCAGTCCAGGCCCGAGAATCATGCAACGCCGCCTTATATTTTTATATTTTTATCGACAGGGTTCAATATAAAGGAGATGGCGCGATGGTTAGTAAGATTAACTGCCGCGCAGTGTGGGTTTGATTCCCAGCCGTAGCATCATCTTACGATGATTTTACAAAACATTCGAGTAGTATCGATTGTCAAGAAAAGCTTATCTCAACTAGCCGTTCGGATTCAAAATAAAACAGGAGGTCCCGGCATGCGTGTACACACGCACACACGAATGATTGTGAGAAAAAGCTATATCCTGAGTACTTACGAGCCTGTAGCGTCAAACATTTTTTTTATTCGTGATCCTATTATTTCTTTGGGGTGCCAGCACGTAACTTGGTACAATCGAGTTTTATCGTAACAATCGACGATTCGCAGCACACATTTTGGTTCAATCGACTATCCCCGATTGTACCGTCAGAATTGGCAGCACACAAGGTTGAACATGACGTTTGAAACAAAAAAAATCACTAGATAAAAAATAGTTACCGTCTGCAGTAATTTTATTACAAAAAAATGGAACCTTAAAAAATATGTCCATCAACAAAAAACAAATTGAAATTTTGACCATTTTTATGAGAGGTCATCAAGATTGAGCTAAAGGGATACTTACAAAAATTTAATGAGTTTCAGGAAAAATTCTTTGCTGACCCTAAACTGTTGCACAAAAGCTAAGAAAAAAAATTAATTTTACAATTTGCCGATGTTATTCTTTTATTTTTACACGTACCTACTCATTTTCATATAATTCTATTGGGTTGCTTTTAACTTTGCAACACCTTAGAATTTTAGTATTAGCTCCTTCTTCATCCTTACTTTCCGACTCAAAGAATATCATTTTTTCTATTTGAACTTGGAAAATGATTAACGATTATAACGGAATTCCAAAAACCACTTTTTTAGGCTCCGCTATCATCGTAATGTTAGAATCAATCAAAATCTCGAGATCGAAAATTTTCACGAAAACAATATCATTCTCTTTGTAAGAGAAAGTTAAAAAATACCCATTCGACACTTCACATTATAGTTCATAATGACATTTTTAAGTACAAATCACAATCAAACTCATTTCAAGTTACGTTCTGCCAAGAAACATTTGTTTTGAGTTGCAGGTCGATCAACAATCCTCGATTGTATCAAGTTACGTGCTGGTACCCCTGCCTAATCATTCTTCTGCAAAACCAACAAGTCAAGAGCTGATTCAAAAAATCAAATCTGCAACCATCATGTCAGGGCATTCATGGAATGTTATACTTTCGCCTCTCTTGAAAAAAATTGTAAAAGAAAAATAACAAAAACCGATGATCCCAAGTCATGTCAAACCTGAATATAAAGAGGACACACAACAGTTTCTATGTCACTGATCAGGTCTGATTTAAAGTTGTTGGATAAAACTCTTTTTAAGACTTAGCGACTTAACTATAGCAGCGCTTGACAATGGAAATATAAATCATCACTTTACTTACTTTATGACGAATGTTGTGCAGTGGGGTTAATGGTGAATGGGAGGTAGATGTACCATTACTACATCAAATCTTTTGCTATATGACATCTTATCTTGTATACGGTTGTACCTTGGCAATACTTTGGTGGGATATACTTTGTCTTCACCTTGTCAACTACATAAGACCATCGCTATTCGCCTGTTCATCAATTACCTCTTCTTAACGGCACGACGGGATTGACCAATTATGTCGATATCGTCTGCATATCCTATTAGCCTGCCCTTCGTAACTGTCTTTGGCTGTCTCCGGTTCACTAAGGCGACTAACGTGAAGTCTCTTTTTCTTTACCATTCGTAGATTCTTCTTGTTGAAAAGTCGAAAACCGAATTTATCTGCGACGAGTCCATCTGAATATATGAACAGGGTGGACCAAATAAGACCTACCAATGTTAAACACATATAACTTTTGTAAAATCATTTGTTAGAATTATTTTTTGTTTATATAAGAAATATATTTTATGGAAATTATTTTTTTTTTTTTTTGTAATTCTGACCTGCCTAAGCAGTAATATACACAGCGACCTAAAAGATATATTGTGCTTGCCGTCAGATGCTTTTTAGGTTAGTAGCGCTTCTACTTTCCTAATGTAGCTGATAATACTTTCAGCCGAAGATTTCCTCAATTCTTCGGGACTTAAGAATTCCCTGAAGAAAGATTCTCTTCTCATACCGTAAAGGGCCGGGCATTCACATATGATATGCTCGGCTGTTTCGTCTTCTTCTAGATATAGTCTGCACTCCGGTGAGTCGACTAGACGCATTTTGTTTAGGTGATATCGCAGACCGTGATGACCAGTTAGGTAGCCTTCTAAATTTTTGATATCGTGCCTGCGAAGATTTAGTATCTTGTTGGCATCTGATTTGAAGGGCTGAATAGCTCTTTTGGCCTGTCTTAGGCCTGGGATGTTTCCCCAGTATGAAACACATCTGTTTTGTTCCCAGTTTTTTATGACTAGATTTATGGCTGATTTGGGGATTGCACAGAAGGGTTCAGGTCCAATGAAGGGGGTTTCCGAACCTTTTCTGGCTAGTTCATCAGCTTTTTCGTTACCTTCAACTCCCTTATGTCCGGGGACCCACCATAGTTTGGTTTTGTTCCTGGAACTGAGTGTTTGGAGGGAGTTGAAGCAGTGTAGTACTGATTTGGAGTCAATGATGTGTGAGCTAAGGGCTTTAAAGCTGCTTGACTGTCCGTGAATATATGGATGTTTGCGCCTTGGAAATTATAGTATGAAATATCACATCAGACAAATGTCCACCATTTTCATCGATACAGACATAGTTTCTTTTTTGGCGATTTTTCCATTACACCACGTAATGTTTCTGGTTGCAGGCTTCTTCTTTCGTTCGAATATCCTGCCTTAGCTGTCTTACAGTCTTAAGCTTATTAACATATTTTTTTTCTTTTTTCTTTTAAATCTCCCTATACAAATAAGTTGGGCGCAGTTAAATATGATAAACAGAGTGGCTAAGGGTAATCTGATTTTTTTTTAAATCAAACGTTTGACAAAAGTTCCCGCAGCAGTTTGCCTTGCAGTATGCGCGGTCGCTCCATCTTTTTGAACCACAAATGAGGATGCTGCTCCGACATTGGCCAAAATGTCGATCATTCTTCTGTTAGAAGCCCAGAAATCGTTTCTGGATGCAACTGGTATTATAAATTCCCAAGAACTCAATTATGACGTGCAAAAAGAAAAAAGCAATTACTTTGGAAAATAAAAAAGTTATTTATGTTCTTGTTTAATTTTTTATTGGTGGGTCTTATTTGGCCTACCCTGTACATCCAGGATGTTGAGAGTGGAGTGCTTCTAATCACATTGCTACAGGTTAGGGCAAAGTCAGTTAGTCGAAAGCCATTATCTGTTTTCGTTCTGTGAAGTCTGTGCTTTCTAACTAGCCCACAAGGAACATATTTCTTACCGACTTATGTGTTGAAATTCCCAAGTACAATTTGTATATCGTACTCCGAATTTCTCATTCATAAGACATATAAAGGTAATATAGAAAACCGTTACACTGTTCCACATCACAGACAGACGATAACTCTGTACCTGAATCGACTCCCAAAAATGAATTGGCATGGTAACATGTGCAACTTTTGTTGTTTTTCTTTTTTCCATAACATATCCTATTCTTCATATTTTCTGAGTCGCGTTAATAACTACCCTGTACCGTGCTAGGAAATATTATATTAATTACTAAAATTTTTATTTGGCGCTTTTGCAATGCCAACCGAAATTCAAGGAAATATTTGATTCGAGAGCCTGAAAAACGTCAAACGTAAAAGAGATAGTTCAGAAATAGTTTAACATATCCGAGGCATCAACTTATTGGTTCTAGCAAGTGATGAAAAGTTATCTTATTCCTAGTTTATTACAAAATATCACCCAGGGTATACAGCGTTCATATTTTACAGGTGCTACACGTAAATAGCTTTTCATGGCTGTTCCGGTTTTTATTTTGTAAATACGCGCCACCGTTGATTCCATCTTAGGAATTCTCCTACTTCTGTCTAAGAATGGTAAAAAGTACCTCTGCTGTTACCCTAGACGATTCTTTCAAAATTAGCCAATTTTCCTATTGTAATTTACAAATCTCAAGCTGTTTTCAATAAGAATTTGTTCGATTTTGAAATCTTCCTTACCAATGTTGAAATTCATCTGTCAAACATTGACACCGTTCCTCGTGGTTTAAAAACTCTAAATATCTATGTTTCGCTTAAAGTCTCGCATTTTTGTTTGTTAACTCACTGAATAACTATCCCATTACCCTCTACGTTGGGTTAACAAAAACGAAACGAATGTCTACTATTTCAAATGTATGCCTCTTTGGCAACTTATGTATTGTATCCCGATAAATAATAAAAACCATCACACAATTGCAGGCAAGAACTCGTTAGAGCGCTCTAGAGGTTTCCTCATGAATAAGCCGCAGAAACGAAAAGAGTCTTCATTGACGCCTCCAAATGATAAAAGCACAATATCTCAGACAATTCAATGCATTCATTCATTGTCACGGAACAAGACCAGTTGCTAGTTGAATTGACGTCTCCTTCTGATGGAGACGTCAACATTAGTATGCAAATGAGAAATACCGATCGTATTACGAATTCAAATGCAAATTTGTATTCACTCGAGAGTATCTGTATTAAAATCTGTGTACGCGCACCCCTTCCCTACCTCGGAACGGGGAAAAGTGCTGACTTTACAGGGCGAATCAATAATCCTCTTAGGGAAGATAAGCTGCTCAGGAATAAATAGCAAAATAATGCAAAAATCAAACAGTTCGATTTACGACTTTTCATAGAGATAAACGTCAATTGCAAAATAAGGACATACTCGTATTCTGGATGTACTACTCATAGGACAGCGAAAAGAAGAAAACATTTGTCCCCCTAAATTGACATTTGATTTGGAGATAGTAAAAGTGCTGTCGAATGAGAATGCGCTGTATTTTTATTTTGCGTATTTCGTAAAGTGTTTTGCTGCAGAAAGGATTCACATACATACAAAGAGTGAGGTATTTCCACAATAAAAGTTTAAGTTCATGGTTAATGGAATATTTATTTTAATATAGGACCTCCTTTGTAAGAAATCAACATGGATTATCCTATATTTTGACGGTCATATTATTAAGGTTGTATTCGTTAGCAAATATTTTTGCTATTCAGCAAGATATCTCTTTATCATTGGATAAAGTACTTTCTATAAAATATTCCTAGTGAGCGGTGAGTCAAAACTCCAGATCACTCCCACGAAGATTCGGAACTTCTTGTTGATGATATACAAGATGCTGGACTTACTCACCGTTATTCGAGGTGGGTTCACACTGTGGAGCGCTTTTCCCTTCAAGTTAACCGACTTCTGGACGCAAAGTGATTTTTTCTTGGTGATTGCGAAATCAGAGATCCTGAAAAATCAACAAGAATTAAACAAAAAAAAATGTAAGGTAAAGGGAGGGTAGCGCCCAATTAAATTTGTATTTTGAAGAATGAAATCTATATGTAGGTCAAGGAACCTAAATGTAAATAAGCGGAACTCCTAGATGGCTCCCGAATTAATTTTCTCCCAATTTTTTTTTAACAAAAATAATTAAAAAAGTGTTGTGAGGTCATGGGAATACACGATCTCAAAACAACCATTTCCCAAAACATACACTAGTTGAATTAAAAAAAGTACTATCATTATAGAATTCACAGGGGCGTCATTTTTTATGTCGGTATGTAAACATTGATATTTATCAACTGATTGACTTGAGTAGACATGTTTTTAAAACATCAGTTCAGTGCAATTTAAACTATGAATCGATTCACAGAAACAACGTGTCGAAATAGCGACACTGTACATTAAAGATAGTCGTTCAGTTGTTAAAACTCTACGTGCATATCGTCGAAAATATCGTTGCTAACATGCTAACGTCGAATGCCGTTCATGTCACATCGTCACCGCATACAGCATTTTGGCGCAATTGAATCACATTTCGGGGCATTTTGAAAACTGATTTGCATTTGTTTCCATATAAAATTCATTGACTCAAAGAATATTGCCGACAGACCGCCAACGTCAGTCGCTTGGAGTACGGCCAAACAGTCGCTCGAATTAGGGACACTGGACTTGTTTCTTGGAAGCAATAGTTGATGACCGTAGAGACCAACTTCACACGTTTGACGCCGTTTACAAGCAAAACTGTGGCATTTGGGGTGCGGAGAACTTACACTAGATCCATGAAACCTCATTGCATGACCAAAAGTGATTGTTTAGACTGGCGTTGACGTCAAAACTAAAGCGAAACAATGGATGGGAATCGATATCGATGGATGTTGGATTGTTGGCTCATTATGAAAAAATAAAATATTTGGCCTATGCAGGTCCTCGAACCGATATCGATGGATGTTGGATTGTTGGCTCATTATGAAGAAATAAAATATTTGGCCCATGCAGGTCCTCAAACTTTCAAACGCTGAATCCGAACGGTAAATTTAAGAAGGCCACAGCAACCATTGGCTAATTTTGTCACTTTTGTGTAAAAAATGTCTAAAATGTTTACTGTTTTCAACAAGACGGTGCCCATGCCACACTTCAAATCAAACGCAACGAACAACTCTTTGAAGCGTTCTGTCGAAAAATGGCGACATTTACTGGCCTCGCAGATCTCAAGATTTGACCTCTCCGGACTTCTTTTTGTGTGGTTATTTGAAAAACAAAATATACTCCCCCTACCGTCAGACGAGCTCAAGACAAACCATTCATGCCGAAAGGTCAATGGAGGCTGCCTTAATTGATTTTGTATTCAAAAACTAGTAAAATTGTAAATTGTAAAGAACCATATTATACAAAAATATATATGGTTCTTTTTTTAAAGTTATTCAATATACACATACCGACGTAGAAGATATCGCATTTAGCGATACTCGGGGTTTTTGGATTCTTTTTATCTTATCCATAATGTATACTTTATTTACAGAAGCCCAGTAGACTATAGTGCCCCATAATTAAGTATCCAGCAAACTACGGGTATCATCTTTGGTTCTAAGCTTAATTTTTTCCGAAGGTTTTTCTACACGCACAGGCATGTTTTTTACTCCTCGCGCTATGTTCGTTTTTTATTTAAAGATGAAAAACTGCACCATGTGGTATTACTCTGATAGCCTATCCCTGCTGCTGTTTTTTTAATGATAAAAGGCATGGATGAAAACCATTGGCTTAAATGAACCTCACCTTCAGTTAGGGCTAGTTCGTTCTATAGTTCTATAGTAATGAATGTGGCTAAGTTCAAGTCATTGCAAAGGGATTTCCCGAAAGTCTAATTAAAAAATGGTAGTATCTATACGAATACGCCATTTTACTGTGGAAAAGTTCAGGGAGTGTACAACTTAGTTTGCATTGTTAACCCCTATATGGTATCTCTAACTCTCTTTACCTTTTTCTCCAAATGCACAACCTGCACGGTGCTAAAAATCCTATGAAAATCCCTTAAAAGGTATTAACAACCTTTTGAGCAAATTATAAAAACAAAAATAAAAATGTTATACAAGGTGGCGCAAAAATAACCTTCCGATGTTTTTTGGCTGTAATTTAAAAAAAATGAAAAACTTTGATTCTTCTTGTGGATTATTTTTATTTGGTCTTTTAATTTTTTTTACACCAAGTCGAGAATATGATGTCATGTAAATGGCCGCCGCCACAGTTGATTGTCATTTGAGCCCTTTTTATGGCATTTTCCATCACTTTGGCCAAAACTTCCGGCGATAGGTCCTCACATTCTTGACGGATATTGTCTTTAAGAGCTGCAAGAGTCTGAGCCTTGTTGACATAAACCCGCGACTTCAAAAAGCCCCACAAAAAGAAGTTTGGAGCGTTCAAATCAGGCGATCTTGCTGGCCAGTGCAAATCGCCAAAACGAGAGATTAGGCGCCCGGGAAATGCATCCTTCAGCATATCGGTTGTGGCACGTGCAGTGTGTGCCGTTGCACCGTCCTGTTGGAACTACATGTTTTCCAATCCCAATTCAACAAGTTACGGCAAAAAGAACTCCTTGATCATTGCTCTGTAGCGCTCACCATTCACAGTAACCGTTTGGCCCGCGACGTCTTCGAAGAAAAAAGGTCCGATGACTCCTCCAGCGAAAACAGCACACCATACAGTGACTTTAAGCAGGTGTAGTGGCTCTTCGTGGGTTACACGCGGATTTTCAGTGCCCCAGAAGCGTAAATTTTGCTTATTTACGTACCCGCTAAGATGGAAATAGGCCTCATCACTCATGATTATTTTTGATGAAAAATCATCTTCCTCTTGATGGTGATTAAGGATGGCTTGAGCGTATGTTAGACGCGATTGGCGGTCAGCAGCTAACAGCTGATGCACCGTCTGGACTTTGTACGGAAGCATCTTCAAATCTTGTACCAAAATTCGCTGTAAAGACCGTCGACTGATACCCATTTGCGTGGCACGTCGTCTGGTCGATGTCGACGGCGCGCGCTTCCATGACATCTTCGGCTACAGCAGCAATATTCTCTGCAGAACGGCTACTCCGGGGTCTGCCACGCCTGGCAGCATTTCGTGTTGTGCCAGTCTCTTCGAGGCGAGCGGCTAAACGTCGCAGTGTTTCACCAGTAGGCGTTGGACGGCTAGGAAATCTGCGACGAAATTCACGTTGTGCCAAAGTCACCGACCGATTATTGCTCAAATAAATAGTCACCAATATTCCGCGTTCTGGAGCAGTGTAGCGTAACATTGTTTATTAACGTGTATTTCGCATGTGTTTACTACACAAATGTCAAAACAGAACTGACATTAGGGGCCAATCGCAAAATTTATAGCATTTTCTGATAGGAGGATTACTTTTGCGCCACCTTGTACATAGAAACATCCCCTTCCTCATTCCACGTAAGACATGTCGCTAGCGTTCTTCTGAGTGGTAAAGAGATTGGGTAGTAGTAGACGCTCCTGTTCTACCATACAAAAATCCTAAAAAATAACAGACGGAGAGAAAAGCAGCTGAGATATGAGAATGTGTGAGCTTACATTGTTGACTTCCAATGTTTACAGCTTTGTGTACTCTAATTGAAAAAAATGTCAACGAAATCCATTTCGTAAAACCAATTTGAACTTGTCATTCAATTTTTAAATACAAACATATTTTTGTTACTTTTAATCAACTTTTCAGAACCATAACATTTTTGTCAGTTTTTTTTTTCAATGAACCAAGAATTTAATTGATTTGCCGCTAGAATATAAAATACCCCTGGTTGATGTGCACGACCCTGTTCAACACCACATAATAATTCAATTTTATTTCCATTGTTTCTTTTTAGTATACGAACCACTCACCCCGGGCCTGTGATAGGATTATCTGATAATCCATTGGATGCCAATAAAGTAAAATGAACAAACACAAAAACTGGGTAATTTGCGTTGAGCGCTTTTTTCAAAAAGGTATTTCCTCTCTCTCTCCACAGCTACTAATTGCTTTCGAAAGTGGACTTATCGTACAATGGGATTTGAAAAGTAAATGTGCTGAAATCCGATGGCAATCTCCCGAACCATTAAGATCGATTGCCTGGCACCACGAGGGAAAGCATTTTGTATCATCTCACACAGACGGTTCACTGTGTACGTGGCCGCTAAGGCCGTGTCCCAAACCACAGATACACTCGTTTCCACACGGTAACACCTTCTCTCTTATTGAACTTTCCATTACAAGTATTACGAGTACTCGTATAGCGAGAGATTAATTAACTTTTAACATTTTTTGATTTTTTTTTTTTCGTGACTATATAACTGGTGCGGCATTCACTACTACAGCGAAAACAAACAAAGATGGAAAACCGGAAGCATGCAAACCAATACATAAGGTCGACTTGAAAACGACGCGTTTGGGGTAAGTTCAAAAGGAGTAGTAAGATACTTTAAGCTATAGGTCACACATAGATCTATTTTTACTCATTTATTTGTATACAGGGTAGAACCAAAAAATGTTTTTTTTATTAAATTTCGCAGATTTAGAAAAATAACAAGCCTATGTATTTGTCCGTTTGTAAGCCGCTAAAGTCCAGAATGAGCCTTACCCTGAACCAACATGCCTCTTTAATTATCCCCATTTCATACTAACTGCATCCAGTTGCACCCTTCAAGTTTGAAGTTGATGTCTACTTGTGCGCGCAACATAATTTGAGGTCTATCTCTCCTACGTCCGCTGGCAATCGAAGACTCTGTATTGTTATCTATTCGCTTTACATGTTTGTGCCATTTTACATGTCCAAAGCTGTTATTTGGTTAAATATTCGTCTGAATAGCCCGTCTTCGCAACGGGACCGAAGATTTACCATCTGATTGAGATGATCAGGTTCGAGTGAGGGCTTTATTACAAAATTGATTTCTTAGCCCAAAGTAGCAGCAGTTTGGCAGTAAATCTTCGTTTGATTTCTAACGAGATGTCGTTTTCAGGTAGACGAAGTCCCTTACTAACTCAACGTTCTACTTGTTGATTGTGACGTTCTGTATGATTCGTCGTATATCTTGCCATCGTTTACTGCTTAACCCACTTTATAATTTTCCTTCTCTGTACTAGCAAACGCGTTGACATCTCGTTTAGTACCACCTATGTTGTCAATATCGTCAGCATTTGCTCCATTCAACTTAAGGAAGATTTTGCCGCGGGAGTTTTGCAGAATCCTCTCAAGAATGATGTTAAAAAAAGTCACATAATATTGAGTTACCTTGCTTAAATCCGAGAATTTTCACCTGTCATCGTGAACAGACGTGCTAGCTTGGGCGGTACATCAAAATTTAATACGGCGCTGTATAGCTCATATCTATAATTAATGTCCTATTTGTCTTTGAAATCGTAGATGGTGAAAGGTATAGATTTGGACTTTTTGAGTTCTGCTGTGAACTTTTCTGGCCTAAAATCAAGTTGTTGGTGAACAGTTTCGAGCGTTCACATATTACAGCAGATATGATCATGTAGAAGGTGTTAAGGAGACTTATATCTCTGTAGTTGACGGTTTATAAAGATCAACTAGAAAGCCGTTATTTCCAGCCGGCTTATTAAGCTCAATTTCAGATATTGCTATTGTTACTTAATTTCGGTCTTAGTTTAAGTTTTCGCTGTCGTCGCTATCATTAAATTTTTTATTCTGCCTGACAACGGGAGATTGTTCGTCATCGCTGTTTTTCAGTCTAATCAAATGGTTTTGTCATTATTCTGGACTGTGATTTAGATACGATTTTTCCTTGTTCATCTCGACAGGATTCTTATTTAGCTTTGTAGGCCTAGCTTTGACGTATTATACTTCTTCTTTCCGGTATTATTCCCTACTTCCTTACCTATTAAGCTCAATTACAACTCTCGTCTTCACCTGTCTCTCTTTATCTCGTACTTCGGTAGTCCTATAATAATGCCATCCTTTTCTCCCATCAGAGCGTGATCGCATATAAGGCTTATAAAGTATCTTTCTATATTTAAATTTAAATAAAACCATATGAGAAGGCTACAATCCGCAGTGCGAGTCTTTGAATACCCTATCCGATTTCATCCTTAAATTAATCATCCCCAAAACGTGGGCGTGGCATTTTCACAATATACTACTCAGACAGTTTATCAAAATATTTTATTTAACCGATCAGACCGAATTTGACCGATGGCATGAGGTATGATGGCTCTGGGGTCCGCTTTAGTTTATGGCTTATTCGCATAGACCTTCGACTTTAGAACACCCTACAAGAAAAAGTCTAACAAGTTCAAATCGCACGATCTCGGTGGCCATTTTACATCACCTCCACGTGAAATAACCATGGCCTCGAAACGCTCTTGCAGAATTTAATAGCACGTAGCTCAGTCCTGTTGCCACATATCGTTGGTGTCCATAACATCCCACTTAGGCCAAAATTATTAAGTAATCATCGACCTAGCGCTCGCCGTTGATGGTGATGGCCTGGTTAATGTCGTTTTCAAAGAAATATGAATCGATGACACCGCCACACCAACAGTGACTTTTTCGGGCTGCATTGGAAGATCTGATGTGGATTGGTATCATCCCAAATTCGACGATTTTGCTTGTTGACCTACAAATTCAAGACAAAACACGTTGTTGTCTTTGATCGTTTGCCTTCAGCTTGGTCAATTGAATTTTGTACAAGTGCAGGCTCAATTCGCGACATGTTGTGGTCTGCGAGTTCTTGTGAACGACGTGAAGTCGACTGTTTCGGATTATATTGCATACTATCAAGGACAGTGGCGATGGTTTCCGCAGATCGTTGACGTAGGGGTGTTGGTTTATCGCATATGATCCAGTGGACTGAAATTTATCCACCACAACCACACTGGGAATAGTTCTCTCGGTAGGACGATTATGACGACCGTAAAACGAAACGATTATGACGAAGCGCGGGGAACGTTGCCCGAACATAACACCCATTTTGATAAAACAATCTTGTCATTTAGCTTCTAAAGGGTGATCCATTTCGAGGTTCCCTACTTTTTTAAAGAAAAAAAAACACAGAAAATTCAAATTTAATGGAGAATGTTTATTATCATTTGAAAGAACATTCTTTGGCATTTATTTTTTGAAGATTATGTCTATCAAATGTTGGCCGTTGCTACGTCGCAGATGGTCCATCCGTTGAGTCCAATTTTCGATCACTCGTTCGAGCATTTCGACTGGTAACTGGCGAATGACACGCGTGATGTTTTCCTCCAAGGCCTGAATCGAAGCGGGTTTGTCGGCATATGCTTTTGACTTTACATATCCCCACAGAAAAAAGTCTAACGGTGTGATATCACACGATCTTGGTGGCCAATCGACCGGCCCAAAACGTGAAATTATGTGCTCACCGAAATGTTCTCTCAATAAGTCCATTGATTGATGCGATGTGTGGGAAGTGGCGCCGTCTTGCTGAAACCAAATGTCGCCGAGATCACGAGCTTCAATTTCAGGCATCAAATAGTCGGTTATCATGGTCCGAGTTGCTGCGAACGGCGCCGAATCGACTCTCCACGGTCTTCGTGTACACTCTCAGCTACGGCCGCTATATTTTCTTCACAGCGTGCTGGACGTGGTCTATTCGGTCGAATATTATCCAATAATGAATGCTGGGTCTCAAAATGGGTGATGGTGTTGCGAATAGTACGCTCAGTAGGCCGATTATGTTGACCATAAGTTGAGCGAAGTGCACGAAACACATTCCTCACAGAACGTGAATTTTTATAATAAAGTTGAACAATTTGTAAACGTTGTTCACGCGTAAGTCTTTCCATTATGAAATGGTAAACAATACTCAACAAAAATAACATGACAGCATGACACGACTTACACGTGATCTGTCAAAAAAGGCTATTGAAAAAAGTATCTCTACTTGGATCACCCGTTACAATATGGACGTTACCAACTGCCAAAGTTCGGAATTCCCTATTTATTAATAAATTTGGCCTTTATGCGGATTGTTACAATGAGTTCGCTGATATCTTTGAACCATAACACTTCTTGCTTAATTCTGTCGCATATAATGTTTCCGCATCTGCACTATGACACGGACCTTAGTAAATATCACAGTTTTTCATACTACTTGGTGAATTTCCTGAATGGAAGTAATATCTGCTTGTAGCAGCTTAGATCTTCCACTAATTGTTCGGCTCCACCTTTTTTGATAAGCGTTCTTACATTCAATGTGCAGATACGAACATCGTTGTTCTTTCATCGATTAGCATTTTGTTTTTCGTAACAATTGACATAAAAACGTCTTTGATTAGTAAACCCAAAGCACGACATTCAAAACTAAAGAGCCAGTTGGATTTGGGTTGTGTGAGAGGTTGGGTGCATGCTAAATTTCTTTGCATACATATTTATTAATTTGTATTTATATCCAAATGATGCCAAATTGGCTAAATAATGCCAATTTGAATTTTTAATTTTCTTTGACGATAAATACTTAATTTCCCTCAGCTCATTGAAGTACAGCGATAAAGGGATATAGTGGGGGAGAAAAAATATCAGCAGCTTTAAATTCCTTTTTTAACTTTCTCTTACAAAGAGAAAGATATTGTTTTCGTGAAAATTTTCGACCTCGAGATTTTGATTGATTCTAACATTACGATGATAGCGGAGCCTAAAAAAGTGGTTTTTGGAATTCCGTCCGTCGGTCCGTCGGTCCGTCGGTCCGTCTGTCCGTGACGGTCTCCCCAGCCTAAACGGCTTGACCGATTTTCTTCAAACTTCGTATCCAAGCTTGTTTTGGTCATAATTCTAGGCCATTTTTTTTGTTTGCTTTTAGCCATGTTAAAACTGGTACCTGCCATATAAAAATTACACATAACCTCAATTTTCTCGAAAACGGCTCTAACGATTTTGATTAAACTTTATATATACTATAACCATATTAGTTCCAACAAAACCGCATACCCAGTTTTTTCGAGAAAATCCATATAACGGATTTTGTCATTTAGGCCATATAAGGAAAATTGATAATTTCTCGCAAACTATTATGTCAAATTGAATGAAATTTAATATATAAACTACTATTACAGCTTGAAGCAATTCCACATATTTAGTTTTAGCCCAACTATTACCAAACGGAATTTTCAGTTTTGGCCAAAAACGGAAAATCATTATTTTTCACATTGACATCGATTCCTTCAAATTTTGGAGTAAAAATTCGTATAAATACATTTCGACATTATTTATATCATTTTAGCATCAATAATAAAAATGCTTATGATTAGATCTAACGCCCAACTTGCTGTGAAAGAGAAAGTTGCGTACGACCCAGTCGTGCACCCACCACTCGTTTATCGCCGGCATTGAATGCCAGCTGTTGAACACAGTAAGAAGATTTTTCACTTTTTGTGGATATATACAAACCTTGAAGGGCTATATTGAGTCGGGTAGTAAACATACAGACATTCAGTGTTTTTGAACAATTTCAATTTACTTAAAGAAACATTCACCCAAGTTTACAAAGAAAATATTTCGTTCCTCCTGTAGAGAGCAAACATTGAGCACTTAATTGAATCGCTTAAAACTATAGAAGTAGAATAGAATTATCTTCAACATTTGTTTGAAGGCAGCATTTTATAGTGCAACAATTAATAAAATGTAAGTAAATGTGTTCATTACTGGCAGAAAGCAACCTTCTACACTACCGCAGATAGTGAGAGCTTAGTACTAGGTCCAATTTGCTGAGCAGCATGGAGTTCATTGTTCATTCCACGCACTATTTAATTTTAAATTTTCACATAATCGAGAATTACCACATAAAGAGCTTTGAAAAATGTAGCAGATAAGTTAAGAACAATTTTCCAGAATATGAAAAAGTAATTTAAATTAGATCAAAGATCAAGTAAGTACATACAGATAAAAGTGCCTAACTATGCTCTTATTGCTCATTCATAATGTCGTTTTAGTTGTCAGCTGTTTAGACAGCTAATTGTTCCACTTTCCACTTGAGAACGTACAACATTTCATTTGGTAAATCCATTTTCTTATTTGTACTTCGATCTTATTCAATATTGGCACACAAAAATCCGCCGGTCCAGTTCCGAAGAAGTGTTAATCCATACTTACAAAACCACTGCGTAAGCTTTTCTAAAGAGTCCGCCAAATAACTTTTTTTTTGAAAATGCTATAAAAAAACTACTGAATATTTTCTCAAATTTCTTTTTATTTGAAAGTACAATCCTTTTGGTTAATAATGGAAAATAATTTCATTCAAATGGCTGCCTCGGCTGGCCATGCAGTAGCCTACACGATCGGTCAAATTTTTAAGCACATTATCGATTGTGTGCAACTGTATTTCACCAATGGCTTCACGAATATTGTCCTTTAAAGCGTCAATTGTCTCTGGCTTGTCGGCGTAACACTTATCTTTTACGGCACCCCACAAATAATAGTCCAACGGTGTCAAATCGCAGCTCCGAGGTGACCAAACGACATCAGCTCTGCGGCTGATAATGCGATCTTCAAAAACAGGGCGCAAAACATCGAGTGTAGCTTCGGCTGTGTGGCACGTAGCGCCGTCCTGTTGAAACCAAATGTTGCCAAGATCCTCCTCTTCAATTTTTGTAAACAAAAATTCGTTCAACATGGCCCGATAACGATCGCCATTGACTGTAACGGCCACTCCTTGCTCATTTTCGAAGAAAAATGGCCCAATTATGCCTCTGGAACAAAATCCGCACCAAACAGTGACTCGTTTTGGGTGTATCGGCTTTTCAATGTATGCGTGCGGGTTTTCTGTGCCCCAAATGTGACAATTATACTGGTTTACATACCCGCCAAGATCAAAATGAGCTTCATCTGAAAAGATGATTTTTTGGCAAAATCGGCATCTTCTCTAAGTCGATCGCAGGCCCACTTAGCGAAGCGATAACGCATTGGATGGTCAGTTGGCTTCAACTCCTGAACCAATTGGACTTTGTATGGCGTCATACCAAGGTCTTTATGCAAAATTCGTCTCAATGATGTCTCCGAAATGTTCAATTGTTGAGAACGACGGTGAATTGATGTTGATGGCGCTTCACGCACACTTTCTGCCACAACAGCAATATTCTCGGGTGTACGCACTGTTTTTGGCTTTTCACGCTTTGGTTTATCGATGAGGATGCCAGTTTCTTTCACTTTTTTCACAAGATAACGAACATACGGAGCTGACGGTGCTTCTCTTCTTCCATAATCCGTACGCAATTTTCGCACACATTCTGCAACATTACCATGATTTTCAAAGTAATGTCGCAATATTCGTTCAGCGGAAGGATAAAACTAACTATCTGTCAAATCAGACATGAGCCAAGTGTTACCATTCACGAAATAAGCACCAGTTGAAAAAAAAACGTTAGATGGCGGACCCGTTATATCCCAAGACTCTTTTCGAGTATATGGGAAACCACATCCCTTCAGTTACCGACGATTTCATGATCATAGAAACGGCGCAAATAAAACGCAAACAAACATTTTAAATATCAAAATACCTTATGAAGGTTTAGATTCTAAACGCACGCATTCTCAACAAAATGGTTGATGCCAAACCCTGTCAAATGTTCATGAAGCAGCATGTCCACTAATGATATAATATTCTATACAACCGAAAGGTAGAACCAATTTCAAAGACAACATGGTTCCCTTGATATTTCAAAAGCATTTTCCAGGGTGTATAATTTAGCTCTTTTGTCCGAGATTTGTTTGAATCTATGAAAAACGTCTTCTATATATTAAAAACGATCACTCGATTAATCTCTATGTTGCTCAGACATTTTTAAAAATTCCTTACAGTTTGGCCAAAAACTGCTTTTTTCTAAAAGGGGGCGTGGCGGATTTTTAAAATTATTGCACTTGTTCTGCTTCGTCGGACAGATATATTCAAAATTTCACCACTCTAGCTCAAAAATTAAGGCCCAAGAATTGGTGACACACAGACGAACGGACAGACAGACATGGCTAGCGATTCTGAGTCGATGCATATACTTCGAGGTATATTTTTCGAAATTAATTCTCTATGTTACAAACTTAATGTCAAAACGAATATACCCCTATGGGATAGGGTAACTGTTCGATGCGAACGCGAGGGACAATATATTTTTAAGAAATGAATTCCATATGACAGATTGTGTAAATGGTTAAATTTGATTTTTAAAATAATGTCTTGCCGTGTGCACGAAAAACAACCTTGCACCTACCAGACAGTTTAAATTCGTTGCGAAAAAGTTTATAGAAGGCGTAGGCATAGTCGTAGCGTTTCCAGGGATTGCAGTTCTGCTGTTTAATTCTCATTTTGGTCACGCGAGGATTTGTTATGTTTTTTAGCCTTACAGTTGTTTCTAGCCGACCTATATAGACTAAGGTCAGGAGGGCGTCGCAAAAGTCAAATCGAATTCAAGGGAATATCCATGTGGTGGCTTATTAATTATCAAAATCTCAAACCCTTATCAAATATCAATTGATCCAGATATATGGTTATTCACTTGAACTTGGCCGTCCTAATACATTGTTCATATTTTAACGATATTCATAGTTGGGCACAGTCCCAAAACTATGTGGATACTCCAGAGAATGTTCTGCTTCATATTTATATCTCACAGCGGTATCTCCAAGAAAATGTATTAGACACCAATATTATACATAAATTACCTAAGGACGGCATATTAAGTTCCCTATAACCCAACTATATACACTTTAATGTCAGGGACATCCCATATGTATGTATATTCCATACCTTCTGTATTGCAATCCCTGTGCACAAAAAAATGTAGGTCACGCTTACCGAAACACCATCTCAATTGATTTTAATTTAATTGCAGTGAGACGTACACGATATTTTCGGGCGGATTGTCAATGGAGAAGGGTGGCAAATCCCCCTGTATTACTGTTATGCAAGGGAAATCGACTACAGTTTTGGAAATGGAGCATCCCGTTGTAGATTTTGTTACCCTTTGTGAGAGTCCTTGGACGAGTGGTAAGATCGATGAATACCGAGTTGGAGGAAACTATTTCATACACAACTCCCTAACGAAATGTTATTTTTGATTGTTGCAGATATGCAGGAACCATATGCCATAGCAGTACTGCTGCAACACGACTTAGTTTTAATAGATTTACTAACACCCGGTTTTCCATGTTTCGAATCGCCTTATCCTATGGACTTACATGAATCACCTGTTACATGTTGCACTTATTTAGCTGACTGTCCATCAGACTTAGTTCCGGCTTTCTATTCCGTAAGTGGTCTGAACATGTTTCTTACTTCTAAATTGTTACTAATTTCTTGGTTATTATATCCATTACAGGTTGGTAGAAGTACTGCAAATAGAAGAACGGGATTCTCGGATCGTGAATGGCCTGTATCAGGAGGAGAATGGTCACCGGCGTCTTGTAGTTACTCGGAAATAGTGATAACCGGCCATCAGGATGGTACTGTAAAATTTTGGGACGCTGGAGCTGGTTCATTACAGGTATTTTAATTGTTTGTGAAATCTTGAGGTCATTTTAGGTCGAGTTATTACTACTTATCGGGCTCCCGACCCGTGAAGAGTTTCTGCCTGAGAAATTGCAGCGATGGCTTGGTCTTTGAAACGGAGGTTCGGTCTTCCTTGCCTTCTCGAACCTGGGGGCTGGGATTCAAAGATCGTCCATTCGCTCGATGTGGCCGATCCAATGTAGTCGACGTGTTTTGGCTTTTTGGACTACATCCACATCTTGGTACAGCTCATAGAGTTCGCGGTTGTATCTTCTCCTCCATTCGCCCTCCTCGTGTACAGGACCAAAAATTCGCCGAAGTATTTTTCTTTCGAAGGAGCCTAGTATAAGCTCTCCCTTCTTCCTTATCGTCCAGCACTCGGCACCATAAGCAGAACCGGCAGGATAAAGGTTTTTCAGAGCATACATTTCGTCCTTCAAGGTAGGAGTTTTGAACACAGTTGTTTCGCCAAACCGAAGTAGCAACGGTTTCCCAGCGTAATTCTTCGACGGATCTCCACTAGGGTCTCATTCGTGGAGTTTATTTTAACTCCGAGGTAGGTGAACTGCTTAACTACCTCGAAATTGCTGCTATCAATAGTGAGGTTTTGTCCTAGGCGGTGGACAGATGGTTCTTTGTTTGTAAATAGCATGAACTTAGTCTTGTCCTCATTTACTTCAAGGCCAACGGATTTCGCCTGTTCTTCAATCTCCGTGAACGCTTTTATTACGGCATGTTGGGAGCGACCGATAATGTCAATATGGTCCGCATAGCCCAGTAGCTGGACGGACCTGTTGAAAATAGTGCCTTCCGTGTGAACACCTGCCCTGCGCACTATCTGCTAAAGTACAATATTGAAGAAGTCACATGAAAGCGCGTCTCCTTGCCGAAATCCGGTGCACGTTTGGAATAGTTCGGAGGAGCTACTTCCAAAATGCAAGTTGCAGTGCGTATTTTCCAGCGTCACGCGACACAACTGAATCAGTTTTGCTGGGATTCCGAATTCGGCAATCGCCATATAGAGCTCCTGACGATGTATGCTATCATACGCGGCTTTGAAGTCGATGAATAGGTGGTGAGTTTCGACTTGAAATTCGTTGGTCTTTTCCAGGATTTGCCTTAGTTTGAAAATTTGGTCTATAGTCGATCTGCCGGGCCGGAAGCCACACTGGTACGTGCCGATTAGTGTGTTGCAGAACGGTTTTAGACGTTCACACAGTACGTTGGATAGGATCTTGTATGCGACATTTAGCAGGGATATGCCTCGATAGTTCTTGCAAGACATAGGATCGCATTTTTTGTAGATGGGGCATATAGAGCTGATAGTCCAATCATCGGACATGTTAAAAAAAATTTAAAAAGCTCCGCTGGTAAGCCATCAGAACCTGCGGCCTTGTTGTTCTTAAGGTTTTTTATAGCTAGGCCAACTTCTTCTATACTAGGTGGTGGAACTACTTCTTCATTGACTGAACGTGGGTTCTCTTCTTGCCCTATCACTTTCTCTACATTGTAATGTGTTGAGTGGATGGTTCAATCCCAGCCAAAATCCATGAAACTTTTACACCATCTTGAAAGCTCTGCGAAGTTAGCGAACACAAAAAACAGTGACTCCCCGAAGTTAGTTCGGACACCACCCATGGAGTAAGTCCCCACTACATCCAAAATCTTTCCTATCACTCTCTTTCTTCCCCTTTTCTTACGCTCGTACTGTGGTGAAACATTTAAAGGGTATTTATAACCCCTTGAGTGCGCGTAAATTATCAAAAAAAAAACTTTCCAGGGTTTACTTGGAATGAAAATAAAATTGGAGAGACACTGCATTTACGTGAAAGCTTTTAGTTGGTTTAAATATAAAAATTACTTCGACTGCCGCACACATCTTAAGGGCTTGTCAAATTTGTAGTTCGGAGTGGGCGTTAAACCGAGCGGTCCTATTCTTTGTGGCAAAAATATAAATATGAAGAGAGAAGCTAGATTTGAGGCTCCGAATAGGCCTATAATGCCTAATATTTCATTTTTATCTATGTAGTTGTACGGCTCGTAAAATTTTTGGTTGAATCTTTACCTCCATAGCCAATCAACTCTAATTAAACCGAAAAATTTCCGCAATATTTTTCGCTTAAAACGCATAAGGATCAGGGTCTTATATAGGATCTCCTTAGTAATTCTAGACTGTGCATTATTTTTAGCCCAAAGAAACAGCGGTTGGCGAGAGTAATTATTTCTAAGTCGTAGTCAAAGTTAATAGCAGAGCCGAGGTAGACAATGCTCTTACTACCTTGAAGTTGAGGCAATCGATTGTGACATCCTGTCCTTTCTTGTTGACAGCATTTACTTTGTCTTATTTAAGCTTATGTTAACGGGTCGGTGAAGTATAGTCTCAACCTCCACAGTTAGTTGGTTTTGTTTGCATTTCCTTGAGATAAGTTTTACGTCTTACATTCTTGCTCAGGAACTATACCCATCCATCTTGATGTGCTCAGAGACCTGTAAAGAAATCTAAGTGTGATTTTTTAAAGCTCCTGGATATCTTGGAAGAAGTAACGTTCAAGTGTTATATTCCTCAAGTGACAGATGGAGAATGTGAGAAGTGTCGTGCTCGACTCTGCAATCACAGTGTGGGTAAGACCAGTGAGTGCCCCATCAGCTTAGAGATTGATGTTTCTTCATACCGTATATGTTTATCGATTATGTTCTTGTCTTATTCTGGCCATATATTCCGTAATATGTCACTGGTTTTAAGACATTTCCACCACATTTTAATCTTGTACTCCTCTCGGAACTCGCTTTCTAAGAATACAGAAAGGTGGTTAAAGTTCAAAGTGTCTGATCATAATATTTTTCAGGTCAGATTGTTCAAGGATATATACTTGCGATCAGAAACCCAGCAATTTCGACCTTATCCTGTAAGCCAAGAGGTCTGATCCCTTCACGACATCGGCGATTTAACTTTGATTTTATTTCAGAAGCAGTTACTCCTTTAATGGCCCTTTGACTGCCGATTAATATGTTAATATCATCGAGTGTTATTTCCATCATTGACATCATACAGGAACTTCTGCGATTTTCCAGCACCTTAACTTTAACTGCCCTACTACGATCAGGAAACCTGATAAGTGGTAATACACAGATCATTGCCAGCATCTCTGAGAAGATGACAGCAGAAGGTCTGGGTTCGATTCCCAGCCGTAGCAACACCTAAATGATTTTTCACTGGTCCTCCTCTCGTGATGATCTGACAAACCATCCGAGTAGTATTAATTGCCAAGAAAAGCTTATCTCAACTTAGCCGTTCGGATTTGGCATAAAGCAAGAGGTCCCGCCATCGTGCAAGAATTACACACGCACACATGAATAGTTGTAAGAAAGCCCTTGGTACTAACTAGCCTGTTGCGCCAAAAAATTGTTTTTTTTATTTGAAATATTCAGATATAATTCAGGCACTTTTAAATCTGTACTTTCGATAGCTGGCGGCTCGAAAAGTGTTTTATACATCTATCATTTCTGAACAGCACAAGTTGGGTATTTTAGGGATTAACACAAGGCCGAATTGTTTTAAACCAAAACCAGCCGAATATTAGGGGGTGACACCATTTTTTTCGATTTTTCAACCCTCCAGTGTTGATGGATTGCTTCTATCAAGTTTGTCGATCAAGGTAATAAAGTTTTTAAGATCCAAAAGAGATTAGGAATTAGTTCCAATAGTTTTATAATAATAAGTCTTGATTCGTTTTTCTTGACAAAGATCCGAGCAATCAACGTCTGAATTTTATATAAATATTTGCCGTTCAAATTTTCTTGAAATATAATCATGGTACACAGGGCACTATCTTGTTGAAACCATAATTGTAAATACATGGGTTCCACCGATGTACCACACTAAAGCGTGATTTGAATGGAATGCATTTGCCTTTACAGATTTTTCGGGACCACAAGAGTGGGAAAGATCTTCATCTGGCATATTTAATTTTCTAAAAAGATATTTATTTTCTTTTTTAACTTTCTCTTAAAAAGAGAAAGATATTGTTTTCGTGAAAATTTTCGACCTCGAGATTCTTGATTCTAACATTACGATGATAGCGGAGCTTAAAAAAGTGGTTTTTGGAATTCCGTCCGTCGGTCCGTCTATCCGTAATGGTCTCCCCAGCCTAAACGGCTCGACCGATTTTCTTCAAACTTCAAACGGAAAATTATTATTATTTACGTAGCCACCGATTCCTTCTGTAAATGTTCATATAATCACATTTCGACATTATTTATATAATTTTTAGCATCAATTATCAAAATGCTTATGATTTGATTTAACTCCCAACTCGCTGTGAAAGAGAAAGTTGCGTACGACCCAGTCGTGCACCCACCACTCGTTTTTTTTCAAAAACAGTATGTAAGTCAATAATAAGCGACTTTTATGGCCTCTGAAAAGGTCGTATAACAATAAAAGTTTGTATAGATAATTAGGCAAATCCGCAAGATCGCCCCTCTATTTTTAAAATAAGGGGTGATCCTTACTTTGTCGATGTCCATTGATGTTTATCAACAGGTGTCACTACAAGACCTATGCCTCGAATGGGCGTAGGTTCTCCAGTTTTATTGAGCACAGTTTGTTCCTGCCAAAACCGGGATTCAATACCCTGAATTTGGATGCATACCTTCAGGATTGCAATACAAATAAAAGCAAAATATTTATAAGAAAAAATAAAATAAATGGTTTAAACCATTTTTAGAAGTCATCCCATATTAAATCTTAACGTCGTTTTGTTTTTTCACAGATTTTATACAAACTGAAAACGGGCAAAATTTTTGAACGACCGAAAGCCCGTTCAATAGACAATGCGGACGATGATCCTTTGGGTATACAAATTATAACGCTTTGTGCTGAATCAAGAAGGTTGTGCATCGCCGGTGCGAGTGGCCACGTGATACTATTTAAGTTTAGAAAGTTAGAAAGTACCTCAGAAATATTGGTCTTGGAGATACCAATAAAATATGAAAGTTTCGATGACGGTGATGGTGGAAGTCCTGAATGTGAATTTGTTCCTCGCCAAGCCCCAAAAACCGCAGATGCCGCCGATAATGAGAGAAAGGTAAATATCAATAAATTTACACTATTCCAGATACTGCTAACAATCACGACAAAATTGCTTAGACCGATGGCATGCTGAGGGTAAGACCCGGAGCGCAAAGAAAACCCCCTGGTTTTCAGGCGCAACTCATTTGTTTAACCCCATGGACTCAGGGTTGTCATCCTGGACAAATAACATCACTTTGTATAAATTCCAGCTATGGCCTGTAAGTACAAGATACGCATTTAAAAACCAAAAAAACAATAATCGTTCATGTTATGAGGTCATAGATTGTTTGCATATATCGAATAAATAGAATCTCCTGCCCCCATGTAGTGAATATACAATTAACAAAAAAAAACCCTGTAGTTAAAATATTTAGTATAAAAAATACCTTATTATTATTTTTCTTTACAAAAAAAGGGATAAAATTGCTTTCACAGCTTTATATTGGAAAAATTAATGTATTTCTAGAATGGCTTATGGCAATGAATACGGTTTAGCTGTTGTCGATACCGTTCAAAAAGTCTGTCTCCTTAGTGTTGCTAGTCCCGATTTATATGGAGCGCAGGATCCATATTCTCGGGTGCCTAAGAGCCCAAAACGTGGTGATAATAACAAAGATGAACACGCCCGTTCACCTAGCATAGACCAGGTAAGTGTGTTATAACCGTAAGCCCCCGACTATCACATTACATATGATCAGAATATAGTTTCGAAAAAATATTATTTATTTTTCTGTTGTATCGGATTTATTTTGTTTTAGTTTTTACTTAAGTTTTTAATTAATTGATTTTTTTAATTAAATTGGTTTTTATTAACGATGTAGCTTTAAGTTGGTTTTATATTTTTCTTCGGTACTTAATTTACAATTCATTTTGATTATGTTTTTCTTTTTAACCAATAAGTTGGACACATATACAAAATAGTAAAATTTTAACGAGCTATTGTCCACATTGAGTTACATATTTGCAGTTACATTTTTAAGTGAGTGCATTTTTTAAGCGAAAGTCATAGCATAACCAGAAGAATAAAAATCGGATTTTATCATAGCAATCAAATAAAAAAAATTAATATATAATACACTTTCCAGAGCAATGTGGTCTCACAACATTAGAATCAGCAAATCCATTATAGTAGTTTCCAATTAAAAACAAACATAAAAAAATGCTAAAAACACTTGAAATAATTCTTAGATTTGCAGTAGAGTTTGTGCAGAACATGCTTTTATGATTTATCTTAGTCCATTTGAAACCATTGTACACATGAAATTCGTTATTTAATTTAATAGGAATGGAATTAAAAAAAAAACTTTTTAAAATGGTAAAGTTTTTGTTTTTATACAACTTTACTGAGGTTCTGAAATAAATTTTTGTCAGTTTCGGAGCTTGGTGGAACTACCGCAATAGTGCTTCATAGGTACCTAATATTTTCAATACTTTTGTAGTTTTTACTTGCTCCTTATAATGTCAGTATTGGTTTCGTGAAATAGAAAAATCTAACATAACGATGATGGAGTAGTCCGAAAAAGTGGATCTGACGATTCTATTTTATATTGGTCCATCGGTTTATAGTCCTGTCGGTCTGTTTGTTTGCACCATTTGGAAGCTAAGGCCCAGTTTTTCAGTGCGATATCATCCAAGAGTTATCTCGAGAAAGCAGTTGTTCAGTCGATTTAAATCTAGAGTTAACTTCAAGTTAACCCATCAAGTTTGCTGAGTTAACCCCGGGATTAAATGAACAGATGTTTTTGACAGATGATAAAATACCATGCAAACACATTTTTTTAATTCCATTTATGTGGACATTTAATTTAATTTTGAGAAACTTAATGTAGATCTCAGCGACTTGAAATTGTTTTAAATTTGAGTTTAACTGTTTAAAAAAGAAAAAGACTTGTAAGTTTGCGACAAAGGCATTTTAATATGTTTGGGGAAAAGGAAACCAAACAGCTGATAAAGTAATAACTGAAAAAAATCGATAAATCATGAGTGCTACCAAATTAGACCACCACACACGGAGTAAAATATAATCCTGTACTGAGAAACTGCTTCATGAGTTAACTTTTGATTAAATTTATTCCGGAGTTAGTAAACTCTGATCTGAATAGATTTAAAGATCTGAATAGATTTACTTCAAATGTTATATACAAGGCTTTTGGATTAATAACCAGAGGGCGTTCTGAAGAAATTAGTTTATTATTAGGAGTTTGGTAAAATCAAATAATAACGTTAAAATTATAAAACAAATCTACTTATTGGCTTTAATTTCTACAAAGTAGAAATTACGGATTTTTGTATTGAGACCAAATTTTGAAAATCATCTCTAACTAGAAAACTAAATTGCCTTGTTGAATGAAATTCAGTTTCTGAGTTACTACTGGCATTTGTAACAATTTATTGTAATTGTAATTTTAATGATTGCCTCATGATTAATTTATACCTAAATACTTGGTCTTATACTCATTAAAACCTAAACCCATTTTTGCCACTTCCTTCACTATACTAGCAAACGTGGCTGTCACATCACGTTGAGTCTGAGAAATGATGTAAATATCGTGGGCGTATGCTAGTAGTAGGACAGATTTATGGAAGATTATCCATCTGGTGCTGATTCAAGCGTTTTGCTCAATCCTCTCAAGAAATACGTTTAAGAAGAAGTCGCATGACAATGTGTCACCTTGTCTAAATCCTATTTTGATATCGAATGTGTGTTTCGGTGAGTTCCAATGGAGTTGCAAGAATTCTCCATCGTCACACTTCACATGCGGACGAGGTGTGATACCAAAACTAAATATGGCTCTGTATAGTTCGTCTCTATATATGCTGTCATATGCGACTTCGATAAATAGGTGGTGGGTATCGATTTGGACTGCTTCGGTAGTTTCTATGATCTGCCGAAGTATGAAGATTTCATTAGATGTGACTTTCCTGGCTTAAAACCACACTGGTGAGGGCGTACTTCAGAAATTAACATTCTTTTTAATCGGTCCAACAATTCTCCAGAGAATGTTCTGCTTCATATTTATATCTCACAAAGGTATCTCCCAAAAAATGTATTAGACACCAAGATTATACATAAATTACCTAAGAACGGCATATAAAGTTCCCTATAACCCAACTATATACACTTTAATGTCAGGGACATCCCATATGTATGTATATTCCATACCTCCTGTATTGCAATCCCTGTGCACCAAAAAATGTAGGTCACGCTTACATTTTTTGCATTCTTAATACATAATATCATTCGTGCGAATTATGACCCATCAGCTTTATCTCGATACATTTCCGGCAGTCTTATTCAGCTTGAGTTCATATATTTTGCTACACTCACTTCATTTAGGTTAGGTTATGTAAGAGTGGCTGCCAGCGCAGCGTTCGCCAGCACACTTAGACCATTTTGGTCCATTGTGATACCACGTGGATCTTGTCCATTCTCCTTGCTGTCTGTGGGAAAACCAGTCTGAGCCTTTGATGAAGCGGTGGAGGCTTTTTCACTTCTGTTTTTGCCAAATAACTGAGATTTTGAAAATAGTAAGCTCCAATATGTAGCTTCCTTTTGTTTGATAGGGCTGGACAGTTACAAAGGAGATGAAGTATTGTTTCTTCTTCCTCTTCGTCCATGCAGCTCCTACAGAAGTCGTTTAAAAGAGGCCTAGCCTTTCTGCGTGCCTACCTATTAAGCAGTGTCCCGTGATGACACCTATGGTAGCACAAATATACGGTCTATCAAGCAAAATCAGTCCGTTTGATCTTCTCAAATCCAGCTTTGGCCAAATTTGTTTGGTTACTTGACACGTCGTGCCAAGGCTCCATCTGAGGTTTGATACCTAGTGCACCTGGTCGGGTACAACTGGTAATTTGGTTCCATTTCTGGCGAGTTCATCAGCCTTACAGTTCCCTGTAATATCACTATGCCCAGGCACCCAGCATAGGTGGATGTTAAAATGCGTTGACATCTTCTGCAGAAATGAACGGCAATTTAGGGTTGTCTTTGAATTTGTTGAGAATGATTTAAGGATTTGCCGCTTGACTGTCCGAGAAAATGCTAATATCCTTCGCAGATATTACATTCTCTTTCAGCCAGGATAGGACTTCTTTGATCGCCATGAGTTCCGCTTGGAACACGCTGCAATGATCAGGAAGACGGAAAGATAGGCTAAGATTTAGCCTGTCGGAGAAGACACCAGCACCCAGTCCGTTTTTTTGTTTTGGAGCCATCGGTACAAAAGTGGATCGAGTCGTTTAGCACAGGTTCGTTGCTCTCCCATGACGTTCCGACTGGGATTGTGACCCGGAAACTCTTATCAAAGTTGAACCTGGTAAGGGTGTAATCGGTGTTTTCAGGAATCTTTGTATGCTCGTTTAGAATTTTTGAGTGGCCATATTGGATATTTGACCACGGTTGGATGGCTTAAGACGTATGGCTGAGTTAGCTGTCATTTGCTTGCTGAAAATATCTAGGGGTAGCAGGTGAAAAAGAATGTCTAATGCCGCTGAGGGTGTTGTACGGAGTGCACCATCGATACACAGACACGCAGTTCTCTACACTTTGGGTAGTATCGGTCGTATAACCGATATATAGAGCCAATGCGTGATACGAGGTTTCATTCCCCATTTCAAGCCTATGGCTTTCTTGCAGGAATAAAGTGCTACCGTCGCTTTCTTTACTCTTTTTGCTATGTTTAGCTTCCAGTTAAGCCTCCTGGCCATAATAAGTCCCAGGTATTTTGCTTTGTCTGAGAAGACTAGTTCAATTCCGTTTAGTGACGGTGGGTCAATGTGAGGAATTATATATTTGCTAGTGAATAGGACCAATTCAGTCTTGTGGGGTTGACCGCCCATTTGGAGAGTTTATGCAGTGCGTTTTTGGAGAAGCTCCTTGAGTATATTCAGGACAGCGATAGCAACGTCATCTGCGTAGGCATTCACGTGGCATCCCTCTGCTTCGAGGATAAGTAAAAGCTCGTTTACCACTAAGTTCCAGAGAAGAGAGGACAGGACCCCATCCTGCGGGGTCCCTCTACTGACATGTCTTGTGGTGGAAGCACCACCTAGTTTTGTGTTGATAGTCAGGCTTTTTAATAGCAAATTAATCAACATTCCAAGTGAGTGATCGACTTTCAGACATGTAAGCGCATTAAAGATCGCTCCCGAATTAACGTTGTTAAAAGCACTTTCGATGTCCAGGAATGCAACCATAGTATACTCCTTGCAGCATAACGACTTTTCGATAATGCGCACTAATGTGTGTAGGGCTGTTTCTACAGATTTTCCCTTGCAGTACGCATGTTGGGATGCAGATAGCTGACTTACATCAATGCTGCTGCGAAATGAATATCAACCTAATCTTTCCAGGGTTTTCATAAAGAATGATGATAAGCTAATCGGTCTTTGGTATTTTGGATTGACGTGAGAACTTTTACCAGATTTGGGTATGAATACTACTTTCACTTCTCTCCAAGCCTTGGGAATGTAGATGCTCGATGCAGACTCAGACAGAGTTTTGGCGTGGTTCGAGTATATTTTTGCTGCAAGGAATGTTCGGACACCCAGAATTCTGGGAGCGATTTTTGATCTATCGCAATGTGGTCAATTTATTTTATCGTTTCTTAAGCCACAGTGCGATATGTCTCCCTCTTTTGTCATGGCTAGGCAATTGTGTGGCTTTTCTGGCTTTTCGTTCCACTGAGAAGTGAATCTATGTAAGTCTTCTGTCCATACGTTTCATAAGATCATTCAAAACGGTTTTAACATCAGTCTTCGGCAGTCGCTCATAAGTTTTGTCGAAGAGCTTGTAAAAAGAAACATAAATTCGTATAAATTCACAGAATACTTCGGTCAGTTGGGATGAGGTTATTTGCAAACTTACTTTTAGACTCTAACCAGCTAAGTCGAACTATGTTCTAACACAAATAGGTTTTGCCATCTTCAGAAAGTGATATGGAGTCAGATTCGATATTTGACTTACCTATTACTGAAGAATATATTGTTGTCTGCAGATAAGACAAGTTGAAAGTAGTTAAAACGGGGTTCATAGCTCCTATTTTTGCAACAGATTCAAACATGTACATTTACTTAAATCGAACACTACTCGCGGTAGTCTTCTAAGCTCTCAAGAATCTAATTCTTAAAAAAAAAATCTCCATTTTTTTTTAACGTTGCGATTTTCATGTGTACTTTAGTGTAAAATATTAATATAAAAGGTTATTTTGAAGTTAAAACTAAAACAAAACATTTTCCGCTTGCTTTATTCAGTATTACAAAAGAAACAAAAAATAAATTTCTAAATAATTAAACTAATTAAACAAAAATCAATCATATATTTGAAAACGCATTTGACTTAGATTTTTTTTTGCAAGCATTCTGTTTCAATCGTTAACTTTTCGCTCAAAGGATAACATATTTTAACAAAACAATTATTCAGAATTCATTCGTACAAAATGTTGGCAACAACACAATATTTTCAATTTATTTTCCTTGATTTGCTTCATTCGTTTTATGTTCTTTGTATTCGTATTTAATTCTTTTAATTTAATAAAAAAAAACAATCGTGACCTTAATGTCAAGCAACTATAGCTTTACCCGTATGTGCACATGAGTGTTTGATATGAATAAAAGAAGCAGCGGTATATAGATGTTACGTATATAATTGCTCGCGATGTTTCGTAAAAATAGTGTGTCGCTAATCGCTAAAATTTAGAAGTACCTACACATATGCTGATTTAGAATAATTCAGCGTTTCCCAAAATTCAGTAGACCATGGAACTTTTTTTTTGCCTTATATTTTAAATTTAGAAATAAATTAATTTGTTTTAAGAAAGTATACCTACATTTTGTAATTGGGTGTTATACGTCAAAATTGTACAATAATTGACGTATGCGGTCCCTGGTGGTAATCACAGAACAAAAATGAGATCCTTCAGCCGTCAATTAATTTAAATACACATTTTATAGTGTCGCTACTTATATACATACATGTAACGTGACGTTCATGTACCCCATTCAAACAGATTTAAGTTCATCCGTCTACATAATATCTATTTTATCGTATTCCTATTTCCTTACCGAGCACCCAACTATTATAGAAGAAAAACCAAAGATATGTCTGTCCTTCATTATTTTTCGTTGTTGCCAGATTTTTGAACCCAGTGATTTGAGATGCGCGTTCTTAAAAAGGGAAGTTCCTTGTCCTCTTGAGCCCTATGGCTGCGCGGTAATTAATTATATCCAATAGCTACATAATGTTTTTGATAGCTTTCACGATTGTGTTTGTGTCCTTTTCACTATTCGCTGATATTAAGGACCAAATATATGACAGCGAATTTTTCTTTCGAAAGAACTAAATGTTTTTAACGTCTAGCAATATAGCACGACTGCGCGTATCATTGTTTTTGCTTGTTGGGGCAGTTAAGTGTCGGTCTTTGTCAAGTCTGCGCAGGATATATATTTGAATTTCAATAATTTGTTAAACTTCTTTAACCATTTGTCTGTACAAAGTCAAATTTGTTGCATAAATAAAGGTACCACCAACTAAATTACAATTCTAATTCATACAAAACTAAATTTTCTTAAACGCCCGAAAACTAAATTTTTCTCATTCATTTTCCGTTTTCGAAAACTTGTCAGACTTCACCGAATTGTCATTTTGTTAGAATTTGTTGAAACATACACCCCCTTTTGATATAATACTCACGTGTGTTCCAAAACGGTCCACAGAAAAGCTTTTCTCGGGAACATTTCAGTGTCAGTTTGGTTTTCATATTTTTCGATAAAATTAGCAATCACTAACGTTTTCAAGAAGCATTTTGTGGATATGTAATAAAATGTGTGCACTGAGTGCATAATTTATTAGTTTGTTTTTAAGGTCAAACAAAACCAGAATTTGGTTCAGAATTTTTCGAAAATGACCAAATTGAGAAGCTTTTCAGACAGTAGTCCAACTTGTGTTGGTCCTTAAGATATGTACATTTCTAGATTATTGCCCAAGGGTAGTGTTAATAAATAATTCTAAAATTATTAAAGCCTCAGTGTCGTGTAAAACTTTAATAAATTGGTTTTGATTATGATTCAAAAAATATCAAAAGGTCAGAAACTTATTTATCGGCTTTACATTCCTGATCCCTTCTTTCGTATCAAATGTCTACAAATTTAGAATTTATTTAAATCTATGAGTATAGATTTTTTTTAGCTTAGATTTTGATTCAAAAAAACTGTCCGAAAACTGCAATATATTTAAGGCCCCTGGTTCAAATCCTGAAAGCTATACACTTAAGTTTTTTTCACTGGTCCACCTCTTCCGAAAATCTGACAAACATCATAGAGTAATAACAGCATGAGAAGCTACTCAAATTTCCCGTTTGGATTCGACATTAAACAGGGGGGTCGTCTTGTTTGTGGCAAAAATAATAAATTAGCATACACAAATGTAGGAAGAAGCTAGGTTAGAGGCTCTGCATGGGCCATTAATGCCAGATATTTAATTTTATTTTGATCATAAAATGGGCTAGCCCGATACCTTCTTGCCTACAAAGCATCCACCCATACATAAAGCGTAATTTGGAGGGACCTTCCTAGTGATCCCTTCATCGCTAGCAAAAAATAATTGATGCATTTTTCAGTTCGTCACTTTTTCTTCAAGCTAAGAGTCAAGGATTGTTATAAAAATCAAAGTTTTAAGACGCATTGCTAGTATAAACTGACTTTTATTAAGAACTGTTCGGTGATTCTACAAGGACATGTTTCTCTTTGCTGTTATTACAGTTTTATACAACCCTCTGGATGTTTTTTTTAAAGCGTTCACATTTGTTCTGATAACTTTTTGAATATGATATCATAGGAGTCTTTTTTCCTTGATGACCTTGATCATTGTCAATGAATTTTGGAGAGCTAGTTTCATCAGTGTTTTTACTTCATTGAGCGGATATTTGAAGCTGATAATTTATTATTCAATTTGTCCTGTATAAGCCGTTTCAAGAGCCAATGAATATACTTCCTTCAACTCTCAATATAAGCCTTCGTAGCGCTTAGCTCTTCGCTAGAGATGTTAGCAGTGTCCTATTTAAGCTCGCCCTAGACAAGGTGGCTGTTGGTAGTACCCCATATTCTGTAATTTTCTATAATCATGCCTTAATGCACTGATGTTGGCATAAATATTATTTCGAATCTCTTTATTTCTTTATTTCGAATTTTTACGAAATTCTTAACCGAATTGTAACTATAATCAGCTTTTTTGAGAAACAAAGGTTTTATTGATATAAGCCCTTATGACTAACACTTGCTTAAGATAGCTTCATATGTAGAGGATCTGAAGGTGTATATTAGTCTTTCATTGACATTTTTGCAGTATACGCTTGACTTTCCTACATGTCTTTCTCTTTTTATCAAAGGGTACGATTTTAAAAATAGCCACATAATTGTAAAATTATATTTTTATTTTTGCATTAGTTGTTACATATTGAATTATAGATTTTACCAAACGTGCTACAATCATTATTAATTGCCTTATTAAATAAAAATCTCAAGGTAAATTAGAGTTCCGTAAAGTATATTGTTTTGGGAATCGCTGATTAAACAAATGCGTTATCAAGTAGAACAATTTTAGTAGCACCAATCACAAGTATTTAAACCAAAGCTATAACACAAAGAAACAAAAAAATATATATATATACTACCAACCAAACCAACCAACCAAACACTTGCTTTAGTTAAACGACGTATCAAGTAGCCCGCAAAAAGTGACCCAGATGCCGTCCTCCTTACCTCACGAGACAATCACCGCTACAATAGTTACCCAAACAGCACAATCATCATCATCATCGTCATCAACAGTCGCTAGAGAACAATCAACCTCACCCTCCCGTCCAATATCGCCCGCTAGTGAAGCACTCGAAAATCCTCAAAGCAATACCACTAACAGTAACAGTCCTACCTCAGAGGACCAGCCTACGCTCCCATGCGAAGCACTAGGTCGCCGCAAGTCAATTCCATGGAAAGCCTTCAATCTAAAGCGTCAATTGTCGAAGGTCAACATGAAAATGTCGAAAACCGCAGCAACGCCAACAAACGGTGATCCATATGCCCCGTCTACTTCGAAGGGTATGTCGGTGTTCTATTGTGCCCCCACTGAAGGTACACCTCTATCACCAGTTGAAATATCACCCGATTCAACTTCTGGATCGTCGCCGACAGACACCGAACAAGATAAATCCGATTACATGGAGCAAATAGAAAAGGACATTGTCTCCAGTCTCAATGAGATGGACAACAAAGAGATCGTTCTGGAGGGTGGTAGCATTGAAAATACCCTCGATCGGATGTATGGCAGTAATTCGGATATCTCCGAACCGGCCAGCCTCTCGGAATCGCAATCGAATTCAATTCAAAATATAGCTCAGAGTGTACCAAAGATCAGTATTCACGATCGGATTGTTATAGTGCGTGGCAAAAAGGAGCGCACAATGTCACAGCCACAAGCTGTGCCATCTTATTCGTCAAAACGTGTTGACTTTGCCGACGAACAGATAATCACTAAATCACTGGCATCAACCATGGAAGGAGCTCATGTATCGCGTCCCGTCGATCTACCCCTATTCGACAATGACGGCGATCAACATCCAGTCGCACCTCCACGATATAAGAAAAAAGACAAACGCGATCAACGCTTGCTTTCCGTACCCAATATCAAGTATCAAGTGCGCGATCTGAGATCACGCAGCGGTAAAGGCGATCCATCGCCCTCATTTGCTGGGAATCTTATGCGCAGGTTCAGTAAGTATCAACTTCGCGCTTAATCAAAAGGTAAGCGATCGTTACAGATCCTTGCCAACATTTAAAATAAAAAAAATTTATTAAACAAAAATTGAAATAGCAAAACGGAAAGCTTTTGTGAAAAACATCGAGAAATTATCATCAGCTAACCAATAATTATATTATTTGCCTTACTATTTCCACTTTGGTTCGATATATTTATAATTTTATTTATTTAAATTTTATTTTTATTTTAATTCACTTTAAAATAAAAAAAAAGTCGTATTTTTTTTTTAACTGCAGTCGGCTTTTTATATTTTTTCCTATTTTTCGTATGGTTTTTGAGATTAATATTTTGCAAAGTCGTTCAATTACTTATTTAAAATCAGTAGGTAGCGTTTTTTTAAATAGAATTTTTAATAGAATTTTTTAATTAAAAAAAATAATACATCAGATGCGTTTCATTTAAGTAGTGCAATGCAATAGAACTAGCATTAACAACAAATTTAAATTTGAAATGAAAAAGAAATAAACAAAAACCAAAACATTTGAAGTAGATAATATTTTTTGCAACATTTGCATTTTTTGAAGATACATATTTGTTGTTAACATTTTTTTTAGAGTATCAAAAAGTTCTTTCTATTTTGGCATACGTTATTTTTTTTAAATAGTGCGTAACCAAAGTTTAACTAGCACACTTTTTTTCAATAAAAAACATTTTATTTGTTTAGTAGAAAAAAAAACAAAAAAAAAGTTTATTTTGAAATTAAGTTTTGGTAAGATGTGTAGCGGTTAAATCAAGACGATAATTAATTTTCTTTTTAACATTCAAATCATATCACATGTGTATAGGTAAGTAAATAAACACAAAAATATTTATATTTCGCGAAAGTATCATATTGCACTTGCACTAAGAAACAACATTTTAATAGGTACCTATAAATTTATGCTGCTTATTCCAAATGCCAACAATTTATTTAATAAAAAAAAACAGAACAATGCAAACAAAACACTCGTACTCTACACGAAACAAATGAAACTTCTGGTCATGGTTTGACTTGATATAAATATATGTTTATATATATATACAATTTTTAAAGTTATAGTTATTGAAGATGATGTTCTTGTGTCGATGAAGACGTTCACTTACCAGTTTTTTTTATCTTCATTTTTTTACTTGTTTTATTAGTAGGTATTTATGTTTTTTTTTTGTTGGTTTATAATTTTTGTAATAACGAACATAAATGAAAAAAATTGTGTAAGTCCATTTAGCGATAATTAAACTTAGAATGTATGCTAACAGACTGAAAACATTTTTTGTATAACATTTTAAACAAATTTGTGTTGTTTTGTTGAGGCAAATATAACTATAACCCGTCCTCATGAATAATGCTCCCTGAAACATTTATAAATTTAAATCCGAGCTAAGAATCAACATTTATTCATCAAGATATGCAATATTGTACATCGACCAACGTTTTTTGTTTCATTTTGTAAATGTCAATGAAAAAAGTTATATGCGAACTGTTTTTAACGTTTTAGATGCACTTGTTGTAGATGCTTTGTACGATCACAACCCTTTATCATTCATCAGATCATCTCACAATCGTATCACTGTGCAACGTTATTTTTTTGTAGAATTGACAAGTCAATATTTTTGGCATACACTCGTTATTGTGTGCAGTGGGTATTAACATTAAGCAATGTAATTCGCTGGATTACAATAAACCTTAGGTTCATATGAATGTTAGAAATTAGCAAATTATAATTTTTATTATTTTTATTTTTAATTGAGAAGATATTTTTAGTTTATAAAAATATTTTGTTCTGCTAAATTATTTTAAAATTTAAAACGTGTGTCCATTGCCTGTGGAAATAGATTTTTTATTTTGATACTCCTAAGCCAATTCGATATCCGGATGAATTCATTCAAATCGGCTTTGGTAGCATAGTTTTCTTAAGACCACTGTAGAGGGGTGTATAACTATAGAAAATAACTACATTATCCACGATCATTAGCATGTAGGCATCGAGCAGATTGTGCAATTTGAAAAACATTTTTATTTGTAAACATTTTAGGTAAATAAATTTTATATTTATGTTTTTGTGAAAATATGTTTAACTTATTGCTTCACTATAGAAAAAATAATCCGAAAATGGACCATTTTGGTAGAGGTTTTTTTTGACATTTTAAACGATGTTTACATACAAATTACACTTACTCCGGATAGATGACTCGATGCACATATTCTGCATAGTTGAGCGTTCAAAAACGCATAAAACGATTTATCTTTATATATACTGCTATACATATGTTTCTCACTGAACTTTTCCTTAACGGCTTGACCGATTTGAATGAATTTTTTTGTATGCGTTTGGGTGACGCCCTGGATGGTTTAGATTTACAAATCAGCCCGGCAGATGGTGCTGCAGTCGGTATCTAAGTTATTTATCTATACTGCAACTAAACGGTTGGATAAACTTGAATGAATTTTTGTGTATGCAAGACGGGTCCGCTAGTATTTATATAGTTTTTCATCTCGCTGGGTAAAAATCGTCAAAGAACATCGCTTGCGAAGAGAACTTATGATATATGTCATCCATACAATCATCGCACATAGTCGCCACCGCGGCTTCTTGTTCTGGGTGGCACGCATCCGAAATGGTCTAATTTTCCATGTCTCTGGATATGGAAGTAAAGCAATGGGTCTGTAGTTTTCAGGCATGCATTTTCTTCCTTTTTTTCTTGGGAATCGGTTGGATTTGTGGATTCGAGCACCTACGGAAAACCTGTTGATCATATATTGCATTGAAAATAATCTGCAAAGAATGGTTGAAACTTTGGTAATGCATTTTTTAAGTACAAAAGGTAAAATCCCGCCAATTGTCTAAATTGTTCAGGCTGCGTCTTAATTTTCGAGGTCGAAATATTACTTCAACCACCCTTAAGTGTACGTGCTCAATCGTTAGTGCTACCGAGTTTAAGGTTGAATTTCCAAAAAACATTCTAGCGAATAAGTCGGCCTTTTTGTGTTGTTGCTAGTGATCCATTAGCTCTGATTAAGCTCTGATTTTGCCATTGATAAAAATATGCCTGAGCTTCCGGGTCATGCCAGAAGTTTATTAGTTACTCTTTCGTTGTAGGCATTTTTCGTGACTTCTATTGTTTGGTTGGCTATGATCCGCTGGTTGATGGAAACTAATATTTTCTCTTCAGTTGGATCTGCCCGCATTGTCAAAACGCTTTCATTTTTGTTGCTATAACTTACTCTCATTACTTATTGAACCGTGGTTTATTAGATGGTGCTTTTGTTGAGTGAGAATCAAATAGTTCCATACCCAGAAGAATGATCTCTGTTACTGCCTCCGCGCAATTGTTGACATCACTTTGTCTGAAACAAAGGTCTTCCCAATAACCGTACAAGTCATGTACAGGGTGGCGCACCAATTGTGCTACAATAAGAAATTCAAATAACTTTTTTTTTAATCGATGTATTTCATTTTTTTTTATTGGTTAGAAAATTAAATTTTATTTAAATAGTTAGTTGTTTTTAAAGATTATAGATCGCAAATGACCTCCACGCGCTCCCACGCATATGCGGCACCTGATCAAAAAATTATTCATTGCGGCCTGAAGAGTTGAAGTTGGGATCGCCTCAATTATTGTCGTTATGGACGGCTTTAATTCAGTTAAATTTCTGGGCGTTGTTTTATACACCTCTTGCTTGACATAACCCCATAAAAAGAAGTCTGGTGCAGTCAGGTCAGGTGACCTTGGGGGCCAGCGAAGAGTGGAGTTCCTAGAAATTAATTTGTTTGCGAATTTTTTGTTTAGCTCCGCCATAACTGGTCTGGCTATATGTGCAGTTGCTCCATCTTGCTGAAACCAAACGCTGTTGAATAGTATACGTCTTCGGCGCAGTTCTGGGTAAAAAAAACTCCTTCAACATCTTTAAATAACGGTCCCCATTGACAGTAACGGTTACACCGTTTTCTTCAAAGAAGTACGGCCCGACAATACACCTTGATGAAACTGCGCACCACACAGTGACTCGTTCTGGGTGCAGTTCCGTCTCATGGAGCATTTCTGGATTAGACTCTTTCCATATACGGCAATTTTGCTTATTTACATTGCCGTTAAGATCAAAATGGGCCTCAAACAAACAATTGATCAATGTGTTGTCTTCTTCGGCCATTGATATCATTTTTTTGGCAAAATTCCAGGCGAACAGGCAAATCCTGAGGGTTTAACTTGCTAGTAATTTGGACTTTGTACGGAAACAAGTTTAAATCGTCATGAAGTATCCGTTGTAATGACCGTCTACTAACTCCAATTTGCCCCGATAAGTTTCGGGTCGAAACGCTCGGATTGGCCTGTATTGCAGATGCTACTGCTGCGATTGTATCCTGAACCCAAACATTGGCATCTCGATGGTACGGCCTTCGTGCGATGCTTCCAGATTCGGCAAACATGTTTACAAACCTCATAATGGTCCACCTACTCGGGGGATTACCGCCAAACTCCCGCCTAAATTCCCTTTGGACGGAAATGACGGACTGCAAAGCATGGTACCGTTGCACTATCCAAATTCTTTTCTCCATATCCCAAGCATCCATTTTTATAAATCTAAATAGTAACCTACAAAATAAAAAAAAATAAGCCGATTACTCACACAGAAAAAAAGTTATTACGTTTTATTTTTGTAGCACGATTCGTGCGCCACCCTGTAGTTAGTTAGTTAGTATCCAAGTTAATTTCATAATTCCATAAAACTCGTTTATGATATTTTACCCTTGGCATCGATATTGGTAGTGTAAAGATCACTGTTAATAATGTTCGAACTGAATTTCCTAATGGAGCAGAGATTGAGATCTTGTAGCTGCCTGGATCTGAAGTAAGAAATAGATCCATGATAAAACTGTTTAACAGCTAAATTGACGGCTCTTTTGAAATAATGCGCTGATATGTGGAACGTTCTGTGGCCAATATTTTTGAATACTTAGTTACTCTACATTCATCGGCATCTGGTCTAGCCGGTTAATGGTAGTTGATAGAAAACACAAATCATCGACATCGGAACCACCTTCGAATGGCCTTAATTGAATGCCATACCACTCATTTTTACTAACAAATTACACCCAGATATGCATTTGCCCTCTCGAACATAGGAATAAGTTAAATCTCGTTTAAAACAAATTACAAGAACAACAATTAATTTTAAATGCATAATACTTCGGACTCCTTTGATTAAAATGGCTTTGCACTAAATTCCCTGGTTATAGTATAAGCGTTACAGAATGCGGGATTGATAAAACCATAAAATTAGAACTGCCGGAAAAAATCACTCAACAATAGTTTATTACATAATCTCATTAAATCCTTAAGTCCTTAATACGTTCATATACCCTAATTAAAATATATTTACGCACAGCTATAAGCCCAGCACTTGTATGTAATTATGTAGGATTTATAAGCGAATATTATTTTTAAGAATAACCAATGAGCGGGAAAACGTGGTCGAAGTAATAAAAAAATGTATGAAGCTGAACTGTAATTAATTACGCTAGCTTAACAGCTATGCATTCAAATATTAGATAGATCTACATTATTTTTTTAAGTTTTATAAGTAAATTATTTCCATGAACTAGGTGCACCTGAAATTCGGTACAATATCACAACGATGGCATTAAAGTAATTAAATGATTTTATAAATACCCTCCATCTATCTCATCAATTACTCAACTAGACCAATACCCACTGTACACTTATCTAATTACAAATCAAATCAATTACATAATTATACTGCAAACCCCAAAATCATTTGCAACCCTAGCAATTGTTCAGCAGACCAAGCATGTTTGCACAATTGCCTTAAGCCACATCAAATAAACGCTAAAAGCCTCCCAAAACCCCCTGTTGCAACCACAAGAAGTATTAATTTCCATGCAATCTCATTGATTAAACTTGCCGGAATGCCCCGCGTTGATGAATAGCAATGTATTATTTTTTTATCTAAATTATTGTATTTATTTAATTAATTTAAAATAAACAAAGTAAAAAATTATTGGCAATAAAATTGGTTTACTAAAATAGTTTTTTTTTTTAAATCTATTCTGATTATGCGTATCATTAAAATGTCATCAATCACAAAAATAATTTTTTTTTTTAAATCGCCACTTTTGCGCTGGTTCCTTCAAGTTGTTAATTCGTATCCTTTTCTGTTCTTTTTACGCATTCAAACCAAAAAATAATAATAATACAAAAACTCAAAAATGAATCTTAAGGATTCGTCTGAATCTGATGAAGAAAACCATAGCTGCCTTAAATTAATTTTCGGAGATTTATTTGGTAATTTCAAAAATCTGTATATACAAATATCTTGTTTTTTCAATATCAGCATTAAATTAGTATTTTTAAAATTAGCATATTACAAAAAATATATATCTGAAGAAATGCATATAGAATATTATTTGACTGGTAGTTGTACGTTTTGCATTCAATATTTATCGCAGTAAATAATGTTTTTTTTATTAAATTTGTAATTTTTTGCAAACAAGTAGAAGCAGATAAATGCCGCCTCAAGTGCGAAAACCTATTTTAGTATAACCAATTTTATTCATTGTAGAAATCATAGAGTATAAATTTAAAATGAATAAATTTATTTTTTTTTAAAAACCATCAGGAAAGTTTTGGTTATGTAGTTTATGTTTTTTTTTAGATTTCATGAGTCATATTTATGAGTTTTTATGTTACGTTGATTTGCTGTTAATTTGCTGTCGCATATTTTATTGTTTTGTTTTTATAAATTATTTATAAGAAAGAGTCGATGTGCAAGTATTGTAAAATAAAATAAAATTTTATGTATTAATTCGCTTCCATAACATTAAATTAGAATAGTCACATTGATCGCAGTGTATTTACGGATCTTAACTGAATACTTTTGGAAATAAAACGAAACACTTAGGCACGCAGGTTAGATAAAGCTATGAATTTATTCAGTATGTTGTATAGACCTATTATTTCTTGTCTAAAAACGAACTTTGAAATTTAATGATCAGAGGACATTTTAAGTTTCAATAACTATTTCAGAGGAAATCCGAACAAAAGAACGAAAAATAAAACTGTCAACCGGGGTAATATTGAAATGTAAGTAGTACTCAAAATTATTACTGTTGATGACATGTTCTTGGAATTATCAAAGTTTTATTCGAATAACATGAATTGTACTCCTATAATCGTTTCACTCCATATATTAAGATTAAGGCCCGTGCTTTATCTCTTAAATTTACACACGTCAAATCTAATTGACAACCGGTACACGAGAACCAGCGGAGAATACGGTACTCGGATGCAGAGCAGTTTTTTGCATTTGTTCACTTTATTTGGATTAATTTACTTTTCTCTCAATAATTTGCCAATCTATAACACGACCTGTAGCGGACAAGTTCTAAACCTAAGGTACATAAATTTTCATACTATTCTTCTATTTGACACCCGCAGAAAGTGAATAGCAGGTGAGGTACATCTACAGCATTATTCATAAAAATATTAAAGTGAATAAAGCTATGCACTCCTTAAAATGCTCTAAACTTAAGAAGCTCATTCATAAAACTTAAACAATGAATAATAGAGGCTGAACAAGATAAACGCGGCTGATGGTTTAATAGTTGCATACGTAAGGATGTTTAAGGTTACATCTCAGTTAAAGTGATACCAGTCTTTTTGCATTACTTTATCTGTATTTTGTTAAGAAATTTGTTTTAATTAAATTTATTTGGTTCAATTTTGTGCATCTATATTTACCGCAATAGGATGGCGTACTCTTGTACACCTAGCGTTACAGGATACCACTCTGTTTTGTGGGCTCCTTAATCGTTATTCAATCAATATAACTCACCCATATTGTCAGAATTACCTACCAATAACTAATATTGGTAGGTAAATCTTTAATGAATATGAGTTTGTGCTTCCCTAATAAGGGCTGCATAAATGCTTATTCACAATATGAATTTGAGGTGTTTTATGGATTTTAGGGACATTACAGTTATGGAACGACTTAGTCATGTTTCTTTTGAATTGTCAAACATAATGTTTCTGTTTATTTTTTTTCTCAGACACTTCTGAGTTTGGGGGCTTATTTTTCGTTTCGAGGACTATCAGAGCGCGATTTATGAGTTTAGAATTAATTGACCAATCACCCTAAGCACGAATTGAGTGAGCTCAATTTGACGTTTGAAAAAAAAAATGGTTTGCGGTCGATCTGAAGTAAAACAATTAATACATATTTTATTTATATTATTTAGTTGATCCTTTTTGTGATATTATAATTTTTAGATTTTGGAAATTTCGATACATTGTCATCAAAATGAACTTAGATCCTTCTGAGATGATTCTAAACGAACTATAAACATAGCACGTCGATTAAACGCCTGTATAGGCCGTGAGCGTAGATGCGTTGTTCGATCGATGAGCGTTTCACGACAAACCTAAAGCCCGTCATTAACTTTAGGTTCGTCGTGCAACGCTATTGACTTTATAGTTTTTGTGATAGTAAGTTGGCCATTTTCGGGATCTTCCTCTGTACAGAAACCATACAATACGCCATCAATTAAAACGTTGTCACAATTGGTTAATCGTGTTAGGTTGTCCCTGGCCATTAGGGACATACTTATTATCATAATGTAACAAATGCAAATAAATATAAAATTTACCTAATTGCTGTAAAATTAAGGCTAACTTTATCCGTTGACAAATGTTTGTTTGTTTCTGAAGTAGTAAAAGAAAGTTAACTTTTCACTTTGTCATTTGTATTAAAAGGTTTAAGGGTTAGACTTACTTTTCTTTCCGAATCGACGAACACTTTTTATAACACCTACTCAATGCAGAGGCCTAATTTTTGCGAGCAGCTCTAGTCGTTACTTTGCTGGTGAACTATGCGGAAGTGGCGCTTTATTACTGTAAATGTATCAAAAGAAAAATGGTACCATCTCCTTTTTTCAAATATTCGTTGTGTTCATAAATTGCTGCAAGAGGCTCTATGATATACCAAGGATACCAACTTTTTTTATCACTTTTCTAAAATGTGTTTTTAAAAAGACAACAAAAACTTTTTACCGTTGTTTTTTTGTTTGTCATTTTTTACCGTTGTAAGTTGATACGAAATAAACAAGTGATATGATACGAAATAAACAAGTGATATTAATATCATCCAAAAATAAATTATTTTACTAATAGAATTTCAATTGAATTGAATTATATTGAAGGTGACTTAGACCGGTTCAAAAATGAACTTCGTCGATTGACGAAAAAAGTCCTTTATAAAAAAAAGTCCGTAAAAAAATAAGATATGCCTTCTAGGGTTAAAAAAACATATTTAGATTAATTTCCCATTATTATTAAGAAATAATGCGCATCCTTTGTATAATGTGCAATCAATATAGGTCCAATATTTTTGCATGAAATTATGTCTCTTTCATAAAAGTGCATCTTTGTTGGCAAACAACTAAGACAGACGAATTTTTCACCACCAAATCGTTCGCGAAGGACTGGAACAGGTAGTGGATGCTTTTTGGAACTATCGATCTGAGTGTACCCAGGGCCCTCATTGCGTAAAGTGATTATCGTTGGACGATAACATTTCGACGGTACATCTTGCATCACGTAAGATCAATAGTCGTTTTTTCTGTTGGTGATATCACTTTATTTGTTTCACCTAAAACAATAACAATAATCGTCAAATCACACTTTATTATTGAACTATTGCTCATGAGGTCTCGACTTACGTCTGAGTGATAATCATTTTCAAAATTACGGAATGACCCCCCAGGCGTTGCCCCGAAGTAACAAAAATTCCCTTCTATTGGCCAAAGCTGTCTGCTTTTGGGCGATTGTAACTTCAGACGGTCAAACAGTACAGGTCCGAATTAAGAGTTTTTTCGTGTGGGAGCATAGAAGATGATTCCCTTCCAACCCCTTGAAATATACAGCAAAACCTTACTGGACATCAATTCTGGCTTGCCCACGATTTGCGTCAGCTTACCGTGATTCGACCACGTAAACTGATTATGATGATCCAATTTTAATCACCAGTTACCATTCCCTTCAGAAATAGGTCGATTTTGTTGCAATTAAGCAACGATTCGCTAATGGAAATTCGTGTGAAACTTTACATCAAGCTTCTTTTTAAATCCTACCTTATTCAAATGGACCGAAACGGTTTTTTGTACAATATTTAACTTCTGACACGCCCTACTTTTTAGTAAAACGTTGTTTTTGGGCAAACGGTTTAGAATTTTGAAAAAAGTGTCGGAATAACATACCCAATATTTAAAGGGTCAACCATTTCGGGCTTATGGGCGTTGACTAGTGACTTCACATTTCCCCACAGAAAACAATCAAGCGACGTTAAATCACACGATCTTGGAGGCCAATTCACAGGACCAAAACGCGAAATTATGCGCTCACCGAACGTTTCCTTCAATAAATCAATTGTGGCACGAGGTGTGTGACATGTTGCGCCGTCCTGTTGAAACTACAGCTCCTGCACATCATGGTTGTTCAATTGTTGAATGAAAAAGTCAGTAATCATGTTTCTATAGACTGATTCGGGTCTTCCTTTACGCTACGCTCTACAGTAGCAATGACTTCTTCTGTAAACACTGTATGACGTTTCTGTGAATGCGTATTATCATTTAGAGTAAACGTGGTGCGAAAACGTAACATAGTATATAGAAAAATTGCTCTGCTGGACGATTATGTTGACCGTAAAATGGACGTAGTGCGCGATACGTATTTCAAACAGAATCATGATGGAGAGTTTTTCAGATGTCAGTCTATTGTTGAAATGCCAAACCAAACTAAAAATAAATCACTTGACAGCTGACAAAATGGCCGGCAGTTAAAATAGAGTTGCCAACTTAAACATATATACTTCTAAAAATAAACACCCGTTATTTCGTCCATATAAAGTTTTTGGCCACGCCCACTTTTTGGGACATTTTCCGTAAACGAACCCATTTGTAAAACCTATCCCTCAGAAAAACGTCTTTTTTTGTCGAACCATAAGAAATTAAGAGACCACAAGATCACAATGTCATTTTCTATATTTCATCCAAATTCAGTTTTAGACACGTCCACTTTTTGCTGATGTTTAATTTTAGAATGGAATGGGATATTCAAGCATTCGCACTGCGGATTGTAGCCTTCTCATACAAACGTCAGTTTAAAATTGTTATTTCGATTGCCACTAGGTACAAAATGTTCTGTCAGAAATATGATGGAAATGTTTGTTGGAATACATATGAAAATATGCAGTCGGATCAAGATGCATTTTGAGATGAGCCTAAGTCGTATGTGTTACATCTTGTAGTGGTGGTAAATTTGGTACACCACGGGTGAGTCAGTTTATATTTATAATGGGTATTCAAAAATTCTTTTAAAATAGAAAATCATATCTTTTCAAACGTTTTTCGAGTACACATTTCTGCAATCAGGCTTCTCAGCATAACTAGTTTATTAACTAAAATTCAACTAAAATTCAAAGAACTCGACCAAAATGCTAACTCATTAAAAAAAATTCTGCTTCCACCAGTCTACGATAATAAAGATTTATTTATTTTTCAATTGAAACGTGTATCTATTAAAAAATGTTCAATTACTTACCTTCAGACCTCGCTATTCCGCTCAGCCCTTATCAAAATAACACAAATCTGTCTGCAGATTGAAGATCAATGGTAGCAATAAATACCGACAAATAAATATCTCTTTTTGTTCGTTTTTGATTTAATTATTCTTTTTTAAATTCACTTTAAAATTTATTTTGTTATACTCATTTTGTTTGTTACAATTTTATCTTGTGTTCGGTGTTTTCCTGTCAAGGAATGCACATTCTGATAAAAAAAAAATTCGTCGCTCAGTTTCAGACAATATAAAAATATAAACAAACATATCAAAATTCTTATCTCAGATGAATGGTGTTTGCGGAGGAACAACCTCTGGATCCGGCGGTGTTTATAGTGGCAGTAATACAGCAATCGGTACGGGTGGTAGCTCCAGTAACCGTCGTATGGTTATGACGGGTGGTGGAACTGGTGTTGGTGTGGGTTCAATTAGTGGTAGTAGTGGTGGTAATATTGGTGGTAATATTATGGCTAGTGGTGGCAACATTAGTGGTGCTGGTGGTGTTGTTGGCAGTTGTATTGGAATCGGCCCAAGCACATCACTTATTGGACTGCCAACTACGTCAAATCTGCCCGCTTCCGCTTCGGCCGGTCTTGTCGGTGGCGCTGGCAGTAGTCACAATATAAATATGTTGAGTAATATCGGTTCTTCTAGTGCAGCTTCCACACACCAATCGCAATTATTACTAACACAACAACAAATGCAACAGCCACACCAGTTAGCTCAGCAACAGACATTAGCGCCCGACTTTGTTCGACGATCAAGATCACAAGGTGGGAAAAAATTGCAAAAATGTTTATCCACAGCATCGTATGGGGAGGAGTTGTCAATTAGTCGACCGCAGATGGCATCCATGCCACACAATCTACTTATGACCCGACAATATTGCAGTTTTGGTAGTACCACATCTTTTTTAAAAAAAATATATATAATATTACAAAAAGCATTATGCTTTTTCACACATACGTTTCTCTCTCTATCTATCTATCTATCTGTCTTTTTCGATATTATTTTGACTGTCCCGCCTTCTAATCTATCTTTTAAGAAAAAAATAAATCTTTATGCGATTTCCTCTACATTTTATTTTGCAAAAGTTGTTTTAGTTATATCGCGGCTTGGTACATTCTTCCGCTTTCATTAAGCTCAAATTTATCTCTTACCCTATCTTCCTCTGATCATTAGTCTGCATTCTTGCAGACACTCTCATTTCAATCACATCACATCAAACGGGGGCTCTTCAACCTGTATACTGTTTGGATAGAGGTTAAAGAGCCCTAACTTAGAGGATTGTCTAGTCGATAGATCGTTGCCAAGTTACATCGATCGCAACTATCTGTCGACTGGTCAGCCAGTCAGCATTTATTTTATCAGTATTATTAATTAATTCAAAATTTTTTGTATGCCTTATAAAACAACTAAACAATTGGAACAAAAATAAATCAAATTTACAACTTTAGACCGAGCTCAACTTATAGGTAATCAAGTAGATTATTCGAATCTTAGTTTTACATTCTCACGTAGTTACTATGTAGCAACCGTTTTCTGATTTTTTTTTTGTATATTTGCTGGCTACATAACTTTTTAGTTGATTTGTATTATTTATTTCATTTCACTTTCACTTACCGAAGATTTCGGACTTCATGTTCATCTTCGTCTGTCAAACTGAGTTTTTTATTTACTTCTTTTCTGATATCATTTTCGACTCTTCATGTAACTCTTTCTCGTAGAAAAATCTGTATTTGAAGTGAATGGAATTGAGAATACAGTCATTCTTGCTTATTATGTGGATCCTATTTGAATTGAAAACTTGTGAGCGTTGAGCCGATCGTTTCCTATTTTATTATCCTTTTCGCACTATCTCTTCATGTAGCACTGGATTAATCGATTTTAAATGCACTTCGAAACTTATTTTCTCGAAGGTAAAGTGAATTTGCAAGTTTATTCCTCTTTATATATATTTTCAACTTTCTTTGTTTCCGGAAAGTGTTTTTTCTTTGAATGAAACCGCGAAATGAGCATGATCACGAATACTCGTGGTGTTGGATTTTCATTTTTGTTTTGTAGAAGTATTGATAAATTAAGCTATATATGTGTAAGTATAAGATATGTGAATGTGTGACAGAAAATGTGTGCATTTAATTTTTTATTAAAGTGTGTAATATGTCAGTTAGTCAGAAGGCTCATTTGAAATATTTATACAATTAACGTGCGATCAGTCACATATTGCGTCACTTTTTAACCGATTACCATCCAAATGGTAGACGTTAGCGAGATTATCAATAGAAATCATTGATGAAAATGAAATCGGTACGATTCAATACCTGTATACTGTATGGATGCCCGTTTTAAATAATGCATTTCAAGTCATGCTTCTTGTTTTCCTATTGTATTTTCCTGATTTAAATAAACGACTCCGTAGGCACTGATTAAAGCTATCATTAAAAACCACATTTTTCTACCTTTTTGCAAAATTTTAAGAAACTTAATCAGTGGGGAGTTTGTCTTAAAACTAAGCCTCTAAATTCGAATTTTTATTTCAATTTGAATTAAATTAGCAGAAAATAAATTTGTGTTTTTGAGTAATCAAAATTCATTATACTGAAGAAATGATTGTTATTCCATGCAAATGACAGAATTTTTTAATGGTTGCCATAACCATCTTGTCAAATAAAATTGCAGTTCCCTCCTGATTTTTGTTGGAATAATAGAAGCACATAAACTTTTAAGAAAAATGGAACAAATTAAAAATGATTTCCAGAAAAAATCAATGTAAAATTGTAAAATCCTTTTTTTTTATTTATTAATACATCAATCAAACAAAAAAAATCGCTAACTGTCAATGATATTAAATTTTTTGTGACGATTACTTTTCAATCATAAACGGTTTTCACACCGAAACGAAAACTAGTTTTCCCAAACATTTTTAGTTTTCGAACAGAACAACGAAACCGTCTTAAAATATCTTCCAAACCAATAAGCCGGTAAAGTAAAAACTACATGTTTCCAATATTTTTTTCGGACACCAGTAAAAGCTGACACGTTTTATGACTTTGAAGTTGTCTTTTTGGATGGGGCATATGGTGTACCGGTTAGTAATTTAGGCAGACAAATATGAAAAATAAAAAAACATCTTATTTTAAACAAAAAAAAAATTTATTTTATTTATTATTTCACTAAAAATTATAAACAAATTTATAGTTCATAGTTCACAGTTCACAGTAAAAAAAAAGGGAATATTATAAATATGGTTCCAATCTGTTAAAAGTGTTTCTGTCGACAGATGTTTTTGTTCTCCTTCTGCGATTTTGTTCAATTTACTATGACTGTCTGTTCGTAACAGACTATATTAGCCTCCCTCTAAGTTGAATTTTCACGGAATATCAAAATTAGTACGAGTTAGAGGGAGTTTTGGCAAAATCGAGTTAGAGGGGATAATATTGTTTTTGTTTAAAAGCCTTTATTGTGTTAAAAATAAGTTTACAAAAATTCAAAAAAAGTTGAATAAATAAAGAGAAGCTTCTTGTTTCAATAACCCATTAATTCATAAATACATATGTATCATTATCAAAATATTGTTCAAATAAAATAACTTTAAAAAATTGGTAATTTTTGAGTGACTAACCCGTTTAAAAAAAATCTATTTTAAAAAGTCATTCAATTGCACATTGTAGAGGTTACAATGTTACTCTTTTTAAAGTAGATTTCCAATACATGCACACAATGAAGCAAGAAAACATCTTGGTATGCCACTGTGAGTGCTTGATGTTTGCTGAGAGAAAGCGGAGCTTTTTCGATTCCCTGTTAATTAAGTATCGAAGTAAAATACGATTTTACTTGATGCGAGTTAATAAAAGAAAGATTTTTGTCCAAGATACGATCTGAACAGTATATTTGAAAAGAAGGAAACATATTTTGACAACCGGAAAAGCTTAATTTCAATTTATAATTTATGTATTTGTAATAGAATTTTAATTAAGACAAAAGAAAAAAATTGGACTTAAAGGGATTGAAAATAGACCAAGAATCGAAAGAATGTATTCAACTAACATTCAACAAAATGACTGTCAATCTAATAGTTAGGAGATTTTCTGAGCAATTTACATCAATAAATGTTTGCCATGTTTGAATATCAGCTAGGTTCTACGTTTCACTTTCACTCGAAATGAAATTTAAACGTTCTAAAGTGAAATTTTGGGTTCCACATTTCACTTTTACCGATTTCAATTTCACATTTTTCGAAGTTAAAAGAAATGAATTTCCATGTTCCACAATTCGGTTCTATCGTTTTGTGTGTGATTTCAATTCGATCATTTTAGTATCTGTGAAATTGTTGGGATGAGCTGACGTGATTGAAAATGTAAGCGAAAAATATCTGAGTGTAGTAATGTTGTTTAGATTTTGAATAGATACACTTAAAGATAATGTATTTTACCAAAGGTAAACACAAAAATAATTCCCAGGATGCAAAATTTATTAAATTTATGGAGAGGCATAAAAGATCTTGTCAGAGGATTTAATAAAGGAGATCCAGTTGCAGCGGACGCTTTGTTTTTGAAAAGATACTATTTTTGGATCCTACTCACAATCAGTGCATTAACTGAGAAGTATTCTTTCCTGCCTTCGATGTCGATGACCCCAGGAATAAGAAATTCGTCAATGAAATATTGAGAACTCTTTAAATATCTTTAACACAGTGCTACGGCCCAAAGCAACATTAGAATCTTTTCCAATTGATCTCAGAAAGCTTCTTTCGGTAAGGAAACGCAAAACTGAGGCGAACTGCATCACACAAAAAATCTATGATTGTTTTAGGTGTGGCGCAAAAGTTTGCAGCAAAATTTGCAAATCATGTTTATTAAGTCGATAATATGACATAAATCTAAATGAAATAACAATTTTTAATTTTCATTTGAAATTTATTTGTTTTAGTTACGCAGCATCTGCAATTTTAAATAGCACTCAATAATTTATTATTTACTTTATAAAAATTAAGCAGAATTTGTAATCAAACAAATTTATCAATATAAAAATAATTTTGCAATGTCCCATATGACAGATAGTATCAGCTATCTTTAATTTCACCGAGTGATTTCGAAAACTTTTCGAAGTTATGAAATCGGTCGGAATGTGGAACACCAAAAACAAATTCACTCGATTTACAAAAGTAATTTCACTTTCATTTCACTCGATTTCTGGAACCTAGCTTTCTTTTTTTTAATCGTCTTTTTTATAAATCGTGATTTTGTATACATTAAAGAACTAACATGATCTTGAAATAACTAATTATTAAACTTTTTTTGTTAAAAGATCTTCCTAGTTTTCTTCATCAAATAACGTATATGTTTCATTGGATCGCTATCGATAATAATGTGTAAATTCAGAAACCTTCAATATTTGTGCCTTAAATAGGCACAATTAACCTGTAGTCAAAGTAACAACGACTGGGCGTTGCCAAGTTAACGCCGATCTAGGTTCGTCCTGGTTCTACAACATTCAACCATAGTTACTGAAGCGTTGCTGAGAGAATTTTTTTGAGCATAACATTAATGTATTAGTTATGCTAAAATAAATGATTTTTTTTTTTCGTTTTCTTCGAAGTTAAGGAGATTCGCAAATTGAAATTACATTTTTTTAGTAATTTTGTCATCAATTTGACGATTTAAAAAAAATGAAATATACATCCTCCCAACCAACAATTCTACCTCGATAAGGATCGTTTTTTTTCGAAACAATGTTGTGCACTTGTGCTCGGAACTTGAACATTTATAGCTTGTTTAAGCTTTTTTATGTAAATCCAAAGGCTTTGGTGAAAATTCGATAGTATTATCTCTGAAAAGGGTTAATCAATAGTCAAAAAGTCATAGCTTCGATCATTGCAGATGCGAATGTATCATGAAGTCAAAAGCTTCTGACTGAATCTCTATAGAAGCTACAACTACTTCATTTTTTATGACTTCTTAAAGATACTAGCAACTAAATTGCAAACCTTTGGTTAGGTTGTTTGTATTGATCTATGTGCTCAGTTGTCTGCAGTTATATGCTGAAAATAAGCTTTTGATCAGACAACCATCTTGTAAAAACAAGTCGATAGTCTTGTACAGATACCCTAAAACGGGAATCGGTTTTTGTATCTGACTGTACATTCTTGTGATTGTTCCACACTTGGAAAAGGATTTACCATCCTAATTGTAGTATATAGCGAAAGCCCGAAAAAGCGATAAGTACTGGCAGAATTTAAACACCGTTCTCTTCAATCACTGTTGCACGACTGTGCTTTATTTGAAACAAATTAATTCTAAATTAATCATAATCTACACATAAAATTCGAATATATACGTGGCAATAGCATATTTGCTTGAGTATGTAGACGAAATATGATACAAATGAAATATCTAAGCGTGAGAACAGAGATAGGAATTATGGAAAAGACACTAGATTCGTAAGCTGCTAATTATTATCCGGTCGCACGCTTGAAATAATATAGATATTTACAAAGATTAAAAATGAAACTTAAACATAGTCTCCTTTTTTGAGGGTTCTTAACTCTCTAAACTTAGTCTACGTCCTACACGTTGACTTCGAAACGTGAAGCTGATCGTCTAGGCTTAGGGTTTGGCATTCTTGTGCGATAGCGAAGAATGATGATTATGCCAATCATGACAGCAAGCAGAATAACACTGATAGTGGTGGTAGTCATGTGTGTTGATATCAGTGGGGGCTGGTAAATCCTTTGATTGAGCAATAACGTCATTAATTTTTCTTTGCAGATTATCAAACTCAGATGGGTCAAATTGGCGTCGCTGAGGTTGTATTATCTTGTTTAATTATCAAACTTTGATGGCAATGCCAGGCTATTGTAGCACACAAGGTTCTCTAAATTTCAACAGACCGTTTCCGGCTAGTATTATGGCGTTACTTTTACTACTGCAAAGCAGATGTCAATACAAACCTTTTATGTAATGAAGAAGAGCCAGCTGTTAGACGCTTTGAGTCTTTTCCATTGATTTTGTATCGTTGATGTTTTCAATGTGCATTCATTAAAGCTGCCTTGATTTAATAATTTCACAGTTATCTGGACTTCCTTGATGTATCAGAGTTGGATGTACCTGGCTGCATGTGTATTTAGTTGGCAACAAAGGTTTGCATGAAGACATCTCCAAATCGTTCATTAAAAAAATATCGATCCCTCGCCAATGACACAGCTAAGTACGAAGCAGATTTTTTTTACAATGTACGTCGTGTTTCTGCAAATTACAGGAACAGGTACAAGGTTGAAAATTTGAAATTCTAACTTATCGGTTAGCGGTAATAGCATTTCAAACACAATAGAATGGTTTAAGCTGCGTCCTCTTACGGATGACATGTCTATAACTGACCCCTCTGGCAATGATAAATACGAAGGCAAATTGTTACTTACCAACCGAAGCTGCTTATTCAATTGCTTCGGGGTTATAAGTTGTGGATTTATCTTTGCATGGTTTAAATCCAGAAGAACATCTAACAAGATTTCTTGCACGAAATTGGTAAGAACTAGAATCAAGTATGATGTCAATGATGCTAAATTCTGTATTAAATCATTTGCGTTTTATTTTTCGTTAATGATTTCAAATGTCTTTGACAGGCTATCATTGAGGGTTTTGAATTGATCCTTAATTTGAATGTGATTCCGCTTTGAAATTTTTGAAGTTGCATCTGCAACCGAACTTTGTTTTCTTATAAGTTCATTAAAATGTTTTTCTTTCTTATAACAATTATCAATTTGATGTTGTGGCTGGGTTAAAATTAAGAGCAAAATCAATAAACTTGTGCAAGCATTATCCTAGAAGCGCTCTTTCCGAGTTATAACCTAAGAAGTATATAAAACAAAAAAACACTTATTCTTAAATTGCATGAGGACTATAACATAAAAGTTTTAGAAAATGTTTGTAATTAATTTTTTTTAAATATACATTCATTGTATATTGAGATACCCAAGCCAAATTGATTTACCTTTAAACTCTAAATAAAAAAAAATATATTCAAACTAATTTTATCATTGGTTGTATGGCGTATACGCAATATTTGTCATATGCATTATTATTGTTTTAAAACCCAATTTAATTTTATTCAAACCAAATGTTTCATTTAAAGTGAACGACTACAAAACAGATGATATTTTTATACATGAATTACTTAAGTGATACAAGGATATTTGCACTTCAGTCCTTACGTTAAAAGCCTTTTAAAGAACGGATAACTATCAACCGAGTAAATTTATGAGAAAAGTTTTACACCTCATGCGGTGAAGATTTATTTTATTAAAAAAAGTGCTTGTGGTTGACTATAGTCTGCGAAGGGAATATTAAACTCCAATTTCCAGATACCCCGCTGTTCTTATGGTAAGACAAACTTTGTTCCATTGATGTGCAAAATATACTTGTTATGAGGAATATTTTTTGTATTGCTAAGTATATATGTTTTTTTTTTAAGTAGGTAAACAAATATTTAATTCCTTTTTTTTAATAAAATTCAAGAAAATACTTTTGTTTGTGGTTGTATTAAAAAGTTCTTTTAAAATCATACTTCGATGCAAAGATTAAGATTGTCCTATTTCCTATTCGGAGCTTATTTTTTTAGAATACCTTTTGTAAAATAAATATTTTTGGTTAATGGCTTAAAACTTTTAATCTACTACTGAGCACCATTTGCACTTCTACAATGGATGAGTCTGTCCGCACAAGTTATTTCTATTAAGAGTAATCAAAATGAAACTTATAGCTTTTGCTTCCTATTATCTTACTGCCAAAGTCTCACAGATTTCTCTCATGATGGGGGTTTACTTTGATGTATGTTAACATCGAATAATACCTGAAATTCAGACATGAATTAATGTTTTTACTCCTGTCGCCCGCTCTTTTTTGTTCACATTTATGCAAATCACGTCAAAATCAGAATTGACTTCTTTGTTCGTTCTACCATTCTTGAAGTTTGGAGGGAGTAATCCTTGTTCTTATAGGAGTGAACCCATCCATTAAAAGATTTTCTTCTCAATGTTATACCACAAAGAGCTTATCGTTATAATCATTCCGTTCTGAGGATAGATTTTTAAGAATTATTGAAGCGTGAGTCTTTGTTTGTAAACATTAGGCAGATCAACTTATTTTAATATCTACATTTAACTCCAACGAGACTTTGTTCTTGGTTCATCTGATAGTGCCATGAATTCTCAAAATGACTACACCGTGGGTGGCAGCCGTTCTCTTTTTTTGTTTAGTCCTACATATATCCGAAACCATATGGTTGTTATAGACCATCGACAGGGCTTCAAACACAATAAACACAATGTGTCTGTAAAATGTATTTTTGACATGTCAATCTCATTCTATTGAAACATGAAAATAGTGGATAGTGGATGATTTTTTACTTTAATAAGTGATCACCCACCCACTTAATGGTTATTTTCCTCTATCTTTCAAATGAGACTATGGAGTCGAATGTCCATAAAAGTCCGACTAAAAAAGGACAGAATTTAATCATCACTGCATAATTACTGCAAAATGGGTTCAATATATGTAAATTGTGTTAAATTTTTTTGATTCGACAATAAATCTGTTCGGGTACTGTCGTAAGATGAAAATTGGAAACGGCCAAATCTCCAATACTAAGAGAGAATTCTCTCATTTAAACAAAAAGTATCCGTAAGCATTCACAAAGAGAACATTTATTAACATCAACGTTTGAAGTAGAGAACACTTTAGAGTTTTACCTATCAAACCTTCTAAGATTTTTTTACAAACTTTTATAAATAAATTTTAAATATATTTAAAAATATAAAACAATGAATACTTTTGTTGGTCTAAGTTATATTTTTAGGCTGTCATTTGACAGTTTTCATTTCCATACCAACTGCAATTCTGTATAAAAAAAAATATATAAATTCACTAAATAATTTCTTCTATAAATTTTTTACAACTTTCTTAGTACGCGAACGGTTTAAGAAAGTTTCACTATCAAGTTTATTTGAGTTTACATTTGAACAAGAGTACGCGAACGAGCTTAATAATATTCTCAAACAAGTCATTATCAGGAACTAATTTTTCATTCACACGTACCAGGTTTTATTTTATAAAATATTTTGTTTATTTAACTTTGAATTTTGAGATATGATACAAATTTAGCTTTTTGAGTCTTAACTGGAAATGCCATCCATTTCGATTGAATGTATTGAAAGTTATTTTTGACAATAATCAGATGGGTTGCAGGTTACTTTCGAATGATTTTGTTTTTTTCGCTTTGTGGGACATGTGTTGTGTGGAATATGTATACAATTGGTGAGTTTCACAAACAAATACTGCAGTTTTCCAGAATATTTCAGAGTTTTTGGAGTTCATTCTGGCAGTAGTCTTTTTTTTATACGTAGGTATATGTTGACAAGTTGATGTTATGTTTGTGTGAATCGTGTTTTGACGGTCTGAAATGTAATTTACATTGGACTGAACGTATCTCTTGGATATTTTTTTTGTTTTTTATATGTTTTTTTAGATGTATGGTCAGATAATTATTTCACATTGAGATTTGCGCTCTTTTTGTATTCAGCGATCTATGAAACAAGTTTTGGCAATGTGAAATTGAGTAATTAAATTTTTTAATACGAACTGAAGATATTTTAGCTTACCTATTGCGGCGTTTATATTCACTAGAACTTAAAAAAAAAACTAAACTTTAATACACAAAAGTCTACTAAAGCACTACTTCTTTATTTATCGATTTTATGAACGAATTTTGACTCTGTGGATTATAAATTTGATATACGATATGTGGATCATATAAAATAAGAAAAACACATCCACTATTTGTTAAAAAAATATTAACTGTGTGGACTTTTACATGTTGATGAAAAAACAATTTAAAAAATTGTTGGACCCACATTATATGTATTTGAAATGATTTTAAATCGCCGCAAATTTCATTTATCCAATATAATTTTAGTTCCTTAAAATATTTATTTTTTTAAATTCCATATTGTGTGGAACGAGTTTTTCAATGTGTGGAACGCGTACTGATGATTTAGAAAATTTTTTTTCCAGTTGGAGGTCAAGGTTTTCGCTCCTGATTCGCCTTTTTTGAAATGTTGATCGAGTGAGAACAGTGTGAATCATATTTTTGTATCAACTCAAACAATAAAAAAAGTGATATATATAGGGTACGTTTTATGTTCAAGGTCGGTTTTTTTTTTCAATAATTTTTAAATAAAATACAATTTTAGAATTTAAATTTTATTGATTGATTATATGGTCTTTAATATTATGTATGAAGGCGAACACTTTTAAGGATATCATAACAATTTCGTAGACTTCTGGTGTAATTTAAGCAATTTCGTTTCTAATGAAAAGCAACGACGCTGTGGTTGGTTTGTTAATGTACGCTTCTCCTTCAAGTACCCCTATAAGAAGAAATCGGGAGGCGTTAAATCAAGCGATCATAGGAATTTCTCGAATTTCTCGTAAAATTCGCATCGTAGTACGAGCTATGTGTGATCTGGCACCTTCTTCTTCGAACCGCATGTTCTGTACGCGTAATTGATCCAAATCCAGCCAAGTGGAAAATTGAACAAATAATTATATAAAATGTTTCAACAAATGGACAAATTTAAAATAAAATCGACCGGGAACATAAAACACATCCTGTATATCGAGTGACAACAGTGTAGAACATGCCTTTTTCAATAAACAAAAATAATAACTTAACTAGGCACTAAAAAAAACAAATTGAATAGCACAATAGCCCCGCATAGCATAAAAATCAACCTAAAATACCAAAAATAACCACAACTGTGCAATCTCAATTTATTTTTTCTGACTCTGTATACAAAGTAATGTAGTTCCTTACAGTATTGAAACTTTATTTTTTAATTTCAATTTAATATACGTGTTTTTATTATTTTATTTCATATTATAGAGTGTCCTGTTGTTGAGCATTAACAATTTCATCAAATCATTTAAGTTAGTTTCTACGTAATAATCACCCCATACATGTGCATCACATTGTCTCACCAACCATATCCACCCCCAAACCACCCCAACCCATCCAAAAAAAATGTGTTCGTGATGTGGTACTATCCAAACAAAGTGTTGTTTTGGTTTTATTCTGTACTATATTTGTGTTTGTCTTTCAATTTCATATATCTTCTGTCAGCGAAAAAAATAAACACACAACTATTCCTAAACAATATTGTCAATGTTTTTAGAGACACAAACGCAAGTAACAATAAATAATAAAAAAAAAGTAAAAACACAAAATTGTGCCTGATGTCAAACATAAAGTAGAAGCAAACAAACAATTTGAAAATAATTTTATTTAAGCGACTGTTACACTTAGTGGTTTATATAAATGTCATTTGTTCTTTTCTATACTATAGTACAATCAAACTGTGTTGTTGAACTCCTTGATTGATTCCTCTCCGGCAATTTATACTCGTATACTCTTTTGAAAACTACTTTTTCCTATTTTCGTTTTTTTTTAAATTTTTTTTTTCTTTTTTTCTATAAGGCAAAGAAACACAATTTTTTTATTTGATTTTTGTGATGAATTTACCGCAATTCTTTAACTTTTTATACTTTTTCTTAATTTTCTCAAACTATTAATACTTTTTATATACCGCCATTATCAGCAAAAAAATAACACAAACAATTAAACTCACACGACATTTATAAATACCATATTTCAGACGTTAAAACAAAATAAATTTATATATTTTTTTATTTACTTGTATAAACAAAGGAGCATAATCATTATATACTGGCATGTGCACAAAACGACTCCATTTAAGCCACCAATAGCTTAAATGACGACGAGCAATAAAAAAAAACTTAGCAAAAATAAATTTTCAACTAATGTAAATATATCTATATAAAAAAAAAAACAAAATTAAACAAAAAAGAACATTAGAAATCTTAAAAAAAAAAATTATATAAGGTTAAAGGAACTTACGTAAACCACCACTACACCAACTGATGCCTACATCTAAAACGTATTTTTCCGATGTTATTTTTATAATTTTATTCAAAATACTTTTTTTTTCTTTATATGTGTGTTCAAAAACTCTATGTGACTTATGAAAATAATTATTTTTTCTTTGTCTCATTTTAAAACAATTTTTGCATAAAAAAAAACTAGTCTGCACGAATCAAACTACCGCTTTAAGTGTTGAAAAATTATAGTTAAATAATTGTTTTAGGTGGAATTTTAGTACTTTCTCGCGCATGTTAATGTTCAGATCAGTGTCTAAGCTAGTGGTAGTGTCACGGCACTGTCTTGAAGGCAACAGCAAAGATAACGTAAAAGATTTCTGTTTCAGGAACGAGAACGAGATGTGTATTTATTCACCGATATCCTATGTAGCTTTAAGTGAAATTGCGCGCCAAAGTGGAAATTGTTTTAATCCGTAAAAAACAAATTAAAGAAAAAATGCATGTAATGACACCGACATTTTTTTCTTTTCTTTGCATTTTGTGCATGAGACTGTTTTTAGTTTTCAAATCAAATATACATAAATGAGTGTGTAGCATCACAGTTTTACAACAGAAATGTGGAATGTTTCTTTATTTCTTGACTGATTTATCACAAAAAGCATTTCTTTCTGCTATTAAAAAAAATAATATTAAATTTTATCTATTGTACTATATTTTAAAATTTAAAACGTAAAGAAAAAGCCAGCTGGCTTCTTATCCAATTGGCTACTTTTGTATATAAATATTTTCAAATACAAGCTATATTTGTTAATATGTTTGAAATGAAACACTTGACACCTTTTTTTTAATAAAACAAAAAAAAATATCTATGTAAATTTATTTTTATATAAATATGTATATGTTACTTTATATTGGCTATGCCTTTTTGTTTTCTACTGTGCTACTTTTTTGGCGTTACGTTTTCTAATTTAATTTTGTTTGTTTACCACTTTCTTTCTGTTCAATTTTTTTTGTATCTAAACTTGAACGATGAATCAAAACAAAAATCGCACTCTCCCTTTGGATTTGAACACTACGGGTCGTGTAGATAAGTTGGATAGTTCGTTCTCGAGATCGAGGTCATCGTCTATGTCGAGTCTTGAGAATATCACATCGGAATCCATTACGTGTTTAGCTTTTACCGATAGCTATACAAAAAAAAGTGGTGAGTATTTATTTAAATAAATTATATTTTTTTTAAATGTTATTGTTAAATAAAAAATATTATTGTGCGTGGCCTAGGTTTACTTGAGGAGTTTTTACCAAAATTTGCGTCAGCACAGAATCGTTTTTAATTTCATTTTTCAAATATGAAAATAAGAAGGTGGTGTATGCTGAATACCGACTTTCGAAAAAGATTCTGCGACTTACAAAAATATATAATAAATCTGATATTTACTCCACAATAGTTTGGCCGTACCCGTAGTGTAATTAACCACGAACATCGTGTCTATCTATCTCCCTTTCTCTTGCCAAACGCATGCCCTATGACATCTATTGGCGTTTTCCAATTGAACAGCAAAATCACTTCTGTACTATTTTGAAAGGGTATTGGTGAATTGTCCAACTTCTTCGATGGATTCTGAAATGCAATTCAAAAGCAAATTTCTCATCTGGGAATTATTGAATTTATTTATTATTCATTTTTGCCAATCGATAGCACCATGAGAATTGTCGGAAAATTTAATTGCGCTGTCAGTGGAACGATTTTAGAAGAGTTCCTTTGACTCAATGCACTTTCGAATGCTGCTTTTTTTACCAATCGAATATGCCATAAAGTTGAGTTTCCCGCGATTCTTAAACTGTCATCATTCAATTATAACTGCGATGATATTTGACATCTAAAAACTATAAGGATACTCTCCCACTTAAAGTAGGTGGTGCGTATGATAAATTCTGAAAACGTTTTGACTTGTAAACGGATATACGGACAAACGGTCAAATATCAACCGTAAAAATTATGTTTGGTTAAATGACAAAGTTTTAAGTTAATACAAGGTGGCGCAAAAGTAATCCTCCTATCAGAAAATGCTATCAATTTTGCGATTGGCCCCTTATGTCAGTTCTGTTTTGACATTTGTGTAGTAAACACATGCGAAATACACGTTAATAAACAATGTTACGCTACACTGCTCCAGAACGCGGAATATTGGTGACTATTTATTTGAGCAATTTTTTTTTAAATTACAGCCAAAAAACATCGGAAGGTTATTTTTGCGCCACCTTGTATAAGGTCAATTCTAATGAAAAAATTAGTTTAAAACGAGAAACTACTAAAATGGCTACAAAACTTCGATTATGCCCCGGGAATTGGCCATTTGTAAAAAATAAAGACTTCGTCGGTCCTCTTAAGATATTCTTACGATGACATGGAATTACATTTCATCTGGCATCCCTATAGATGAAGCCAATCAGCTTAATGTTCATTTGCAACAAGTTACAAGTTGCCAGAATGTACTCGAGAAAGTAGAAAACATTCGTAACAATATTGACATACACAAATCAGCTGGATTCCAGTTGTTATCTTCCTCATCATTCTGTAGGTGTGTTCTTCTATGCTGAGAAAAACGTAAGCTTTTCTATCTATTCAATTTCTTGGGACTTCTTCCGAGTATATTGGAAACGGCATTTCCATGTCGCCCCTAAAAAAGATGAATCTTCTTTCCTCTCTAACTACCAACCAATTGCACAAATGTCAGGTTATGAATTATCTTATATCACGAAAACCCCTCAATAATAGTCAGTACGGTTCATGTAGATCCACTGGTAATTTCATATCAATTTGATATTTCCTCTAGTTGGAAATAAGACAATTATGCTTCATATTAAACAATTTTAGGATAAATTCAAAGATTCGTGCTTTTGGAATCGATGGAACTCTTCAGTTTTAACTCTATTGCTATCGACCAACGGTTTCAAGTCTGCTTCTCACCAAAGAAATAATGCTCTTCCCCAAAGTTTTTTTCTCATTTATGATCTCTTGACAGCAACTTGTGAACCAATACATTCCTTTGGTAGTGATAGAACCCCTAACATTACATTAAACCTGCTGGATACGAAAAAAACGTGCAATAAACAAAGAGGAGACTCAATCGTAGCGAAGTCCATAGTCTTGTTCGAACGTGGTAGGTACATTACCTGCCTTACACTCAATGTTTGCGTAATTTTTGGCTTGTCCATCAAATAATATGGAGGAGAATGGAGCCATCCTGTAGCTTGGTGATTGGTCCATTTTTGACTTCAATTTTTTTTTAAGTTTCCTTCACTTACTACTAAATGTTATGATTCCAGCATAGTTTACTGTTAAACACTCGTCATGGGTATTAAGCATTAGATTTTATGTGAGAACGCACATCCTTACAAGGACTGAGCTACAAATACTAAGATCGATTTTACAGGCATGTCACTGCCCTTAGCTAATGATTTTTCTCTAGGAAACACTATAACACTTGGCGAAGTATGTTTCCTAAAAGAGATTCAAGTTCTTATTGTTCCTCCAGAATTCTTCCAAAACCAGGGATGGAATCAGTGATAAGTGATACGTACAAATGATTTTTGATTTAAAAAATAATTATGCTTTATGTTTTACTATCACTTTCCCGCTGCGGCCATTATTTGTATTTATTCCGTTAAGTTGTAGCCAATTTTAAAAATTAGTCTTTAAATAATGAAATTTGTTTTTATTTTATTCTTTTTAATGTTTACCAGATCCATCAGTATTATTGCCCACTTTATGGGTCGGAACCAGTTTAGGATCCGTTCTGACAGTATCAATAACATTACCTGAGCCAGATACAAGGAAATCACAACCTGTTCTCGTGTCAATATTAGGTAATTATATTTTTCTAAGAACCATTTCATATTTACAATTTAATTATACATTTTTAGGAGGACCGATTTTTCGGTTAAAGGGGTCAATTCTATCGATGTCATTTCTGGATTGTAATGGTGCACTCATACCATATTCATTTGAGCCTTGGAGAGATGAAAAACGGGATCGTAAGTTTATTAGATTCTTTCTTTTTGAATTTCCTTAATGTCTATAACTAACTTATTTAATAAAACATAACAACACCTCCAAATGTAGAAATTAACCTTTCTCGAAACACTGCTGTAGCAGTAATGTAACTGCCAAATCAAGGCTTTTTGCTGTGTTACCAGCAATGTTAACAAGAGCCGAAAGCTAGCATCAGGATTTCAGATTCAATTCAATACTTGCGGTATAAAATACAATTCTTAAGTCATATTATGTTCAAGTAATGGTATCTTCGTAACCTAAAGTGAACGCAAAAACGTCACTCATAAACATTAAGTTGTGAACAATTCGTAACGTTTTAAAACAAAACATTTATTTTCCGACATCTTGGCCGTGTCCCTTCAATAAAGCACAACTTTCATTTCCCAGAATGCCAGTGGAAGAACTCCCAAGGTTGAGGCAACAGTATGGTGTCTACAGTCCCAGTTAGGTTTGGCAAAGTAAACAACCTGCACTTCATGTTGGTTGAGCATGCTTTCTATTAGTGCGAGCCAATTAAAACAGCGAATTCTTTTTCTATTCCGTCAGATGTCTGACTGGGAATCAAAGACTTTTCAAGCCGGAGTATTGGTATCAATTCGATATATATGCCTCCAATGCGGATTTTTTATCAGGGATTCATCCGCTTTTGATACGTTCCATGCTTCGGCCTCGGAAATGGATGGTAGATATAGAATCTACTTCGCAGTTCGAATGAGGGCTATATTACTAAATTTTCTTCATAGCCTGAAAAAAACAGCGGTTGGCAAGATTAATTCCTCGTTTTATTTCCGAACTCGGTGTTAGAGTCAATAGCGGAGCCAAGGTAGACAAAATACATTAATACCCTAACGTTGTATCTGTTGAGGGTGAAAATTTTCCAATTTGTCGATGTTGTATGACCTTCTTGCTGATGGAAAATACAGATACATAACCCATTTTTGCCGTTTCCTGTTTTATGTTTTCCAGGCTCGTAAGCATTCAAAACTTAACAAAAGCTAGTCTATTTTTTTTTTAAATATTCCCCTAACCATCAAAATATCATCTATAAAGCATTTTTTTAGAAACATTTGTTTTATTATTATTTTAGGTACGCCGACAAAGAATACGAATCGAATGAGCCCCACATTGAGTGGAGCAACAGCAACTTCTACTACAAGTGGTGTGGGTGGTAGTACCAGTGTCAGCACAAGCAGCAGCATGACAGTTGCAACAAACCCTGCCAATGATGGTTGTTCAGATAGGCAATTTATTGTGATTGCCAGTGAGAAACAAGCTCGAGTAGTAGCGCTTCCCAGTCAATACTGTGTCTATCGGCATCAAATCACGGAAACAGATTTTGTAGTCAAGGCCGAGATTGTCAGCATGCGAGGTAAGTTCTAAATCAGAGTACGGAAACGCATGCCAATGAGGTACTCCTGAGTGAGCGTTATCAAATGTGCACTTCAAAAACGCGATCGTGAGATGTAAGATGGCGGGTTAAGACTCTAATTATGTATGCTTCAGACCTGTAAATTTGCAAGTATGTACCTGTAATAGTCAAAAAAAAAATTAAAACACCGATGCTGGTCAACTTCCCAGTAACATGCACTCGTTCATGTACCTGAGAAAAATAAGTACAATGTACTGTACACTTGATAGTCATGAGTGAGTCAAAAGGTCTGTTCGGGTATTTTTATGTGAAGAAAAATAAAAACTGTCAAATTTCTAATATCCAGAGAGAAATCTCTCATTTCAATGAAAAGTATCCGTACACGTTTGTAAAAAAAATTGAAGTATTGCGAAATAGATTTTAATAGATCTGTTCCCGTTCAATATTGTTTTTATTGATTCTTTCATAACCGTATGGTCTTTTACTCATTTATTAAAGAGAGACTTTATAAGAGAAGAAAAAACTTCCCCTACATACAAATCAGTAAAACTCTGTAAGCTGTCAGTTGGTATCCGAAAGTGAGAATTTGATTGTTTTGACATATGCTTTAGTCATATGATTTTAAAAGCTTCACGAAACGAATAAGTTTACTGTGTCTTATAGCGTTTTCGATTGGGATACAAAAAGCACTCTTTTTATACTCTAGAGCACTTTTATTACTCTAGATCATTTTTTTCGTTTTCGATTGGGATACAAAAAGCACTCTTTTTTTACTCTAGAGTACTTTTGAAGAATCTGGATTCCAAGTCAGATTTACACCAACATGCACCAACACAAAAACATTTAACACCTGACTTATGTCAGTTTGAAGTTTGCATTTCGCAATTTGATTTGCGTTTTTTGTTATTTCTGCGAAAACTATAATTAGAAACTAAAATATTTTTGGATAATCATGTTCTAAAATTCATAAGCTTTGTTTTGACACCAACTCGCCAATGGTTGAATTAAAAAAAAAGCCGTAATGAGTAAAAGAAAATTTCATATGATGGTTTTCATTGATAGCTAATAGCTTTAATTGCGGCCTAAAGATAAACAATAAGTTGTCAAATGGCACACTTCCACACATACAAAACCAGAGTAACCTCTTTAATGTTCGATTGGGACGGGTAAAATCTGAAATCTGAGAGTAAATCTAAAAATCCCAATCGAAAACACTATTACTTAAACGGGTGTTCGTATATTCGTTGATTTGTCTGTCTCTGAGAGACAGAGTTAAATTTACGAATTCACTAATTTCTACTGCAAAAGAACGTTAACAAACCTAATATGTTGCCTATCAAACTTACATACAGGTGAGGTAAAATAAATCCATAATTTTCCATGAAAGGCTAAATTTAGAATGATTTGATTTATTTGGTTCGAAATATTGTTCTCATTTTGAGGGTAATTCAACGGACTACGTCCCTATTGGCAAAAACCTTGGAAATTCGTCTTTTACAAGCCTCTCTTGAGGCGAATAGCTTTCTGGGCTATTGCTTGCTTCAGGCGGCCCAATTGTTGACAGTTCTGGGGTCATACTCTGTATTTTATTTCGAAAGTCATTGCATTTCGAAAATGCTAGAAGTTTGTGTTGCCAGGTAAATTTTATTCGTCTTCTAAGATAAAAGAGTAAAAAATATTCGTTTTCGAAAATTCTCACTTTTCAAAGGAAAAACAGTAGGTCCTTAGGTCAGAATTAAGAGTTTTGTCGTAGGGGAGCAACAGCATGGTAGATGATGCCCTGCCAATAACAGCAAACCCATTTTGGCCATCGCGTCAGTCCTGGCTTGGGCACAATTTTGCGCTGGATCATCGCGTTTTGGAATGATAATCGGACGTAAAACTCGGTAGAGAATTTTCCGGTTTCTATTAATGCGTACATCGTACAAGAAGTACACACGCACACATGAATGGTTGTGAGAAAGCTAGGCCCTGGGTACTAACGAGCCTGTTGCGCCAAAAATTTGTATTTTTTTTTGTATTAATGCGTACAAATTTTTCTCCCGACCGAATAAGCTTGACGGAGTAGCGTTGAAAATAATAGATTTCCTTTTGCTACACCTTTCATTTCTGCGTATATTTTGAATAAAATAAACAATAATTTTGTTGATCCAACTTCTCGGCTGTTATCCTTCGAATACTTTCCTTTTCTGATGAAAGAAATTCCAATAACTTACTCAGCACGCGAACATTTTCACGGAGTTTCTAATCAAAGTTTATTTAAATTTTTACTTGAAGATGAGTACGCGAATGGATCTAAATATTTACTGTAAATACTTTCACGGGTACACTTGCGCACATAATTTTTTTTTGAAAATGTCCAATATGAACTGTTAGCAATTATAATAGATGTCTTATCTGCACACGTTTCCGTACTCTGGTTTTAATTCTTTCTCAAACATTTACTTATCTCATTATTTTCAATTTAACATTTTCCAGATAGTGTATGCCTAATAACGTACGTGTCAAATGGCCATTTAATGGCATATAGTCTTCCTAGCCTAAGGCCCTTGTTGGATGTAGATTTTCTTCCATTAATCGATCTAAGGTAACTATATCGCATACAAATTCCAAACAAAATAGAAGTGTATTTCTTATTGTGTGCATACAACTACCACTTGCCCTCTATCGTGGTTCCTCCTAACTAATGCAATACCTCTAGCAAAATTAAATGTTTAATCGAATTAAAAAGACTGTCTCAGTATTGAACCTATAAAGAATAGCAAAAGTATGCAATTAAATGTTTACCGCACCACAACTATTTGATGTAGTAATCACACAAACTAAATAAGAACAAATTAACCAAAAAAAAAAAAAACTAAATTGATAAAAACAAATGGTCATCCTATTCCAAATTGTGTATGTATGAACATTTAAAACCAATATCCATCCTTCTCTGATCTTCTTTCTTTTTCCTTTTTTTTTTCTTTTGTGAACAATTGAATATTATATGCCTCCAATGATGAGTTACTTTTCCAATCAGTTGATTTTGACTTTTTCATTTGTTCTTTTAATGTTAGTTTGCACTTTTACCTTTCTTTGCCCTTCATTAACTGTTTGACTAAATGAAATAAAATATATTATATACTCGTATGCATATAGGTATTCCAAACTGTCAGTTCTTAATTTAGACATGTTTAAATGGAACGATGCTCATGATTATGTGGTGGTGGTTATATGAAATCTTAGTGTGTAATTTGCATACATTAACTTCTTTTTCATTATTGAATCATTTCGGCAAATTGGTACGGATGCTCTAAGGACTGTTTTGATCAGCTTACACCTTGAATTATACTCGTATCTATATATTTGCAGCAAGCCTTTATAAAACACGAATACATATTATTCTTATTAACATTATATAGCTTACATAATATATAACACGTAGGTTTAAGTATTTCATTTTTTTTAATTTAATATTTTTTTTATTTTTTTTAAAATATTGCAATTGCGAGTAGAGAATGAGTTTGAAAGTAACTTTATGTTACGTAACTTTCCTTGTGGTATAGTAGGGTTCCTTTTTTGAAAGTTACGTATTGTACTAGTAGTTATCCATTGTACAAGTTGTTTTCATATAGAGGTTCACGAATCATAATATATATCGGTCCATATGGTAGCTACATACGAACCAGAGAGAGCGACATAACCATTTTGATTTTGTGTTTTAAAATATAAAACAGAATAATTGAGGTAGCGGGCTAAAATGTATTCCAAGTGTAGGACACATGTTAAGTTTAAGTATTGAATTCTACGTCATTCATATGACCATCGTGAGCATGTTTGCAACGAAGGATCATTTTCCAATATTTCAGCACTCTTCGACATGCCTACATTTTTCGAAACGTTGGCTACTTCACATTCGGTGACCAAGCTGTTAGAATCAAAAAAAATCGTTACCCGATAAAATGAAATCCACGACATCAACTGCTAAGAGCATAGTGAGCATTTGAGGCATTTTACACTATTACCGAACTTCCTCTTCAATAAATCTGCTGTTTGACTAGCTGAGTTGTATGTAGACACCATCTTGTTGGAACTACATATCACTGATGATATTCCAACATGGGAACATGGATCATCACGAGCAAGTTTGCAGCGATGGATTATGTTTTTCAATTTTCCAGCACTCCTCCACATGCACACATCTACTATAACGTTGGCAATTTCGTATTCGATATTGTACCCGAGCGCTTATAACGTTTTTGGCATAAGCAAATAATTAACCCGATAAAACTAAATCCTTTGACATCAATTCCCAAGGTCGAAGTGGGCAATTCGTATTGATCGGACCATTTCTCAGAATTACAATATTAACAAACTTCCCATTGAGTAGATCTGCCGTTTGACCAGCTTAATTGCATGTGAACACCATCTTGTGTTCATCCATCCATTACATCCCATTCTGGATACTTCATTCACCCTAACATGACAATCAAAGCCATCGACTAAAATGAACGAAATGAGCATGAAATCCACAGCACATGGTCACATTTTGTAGGACCAGCTGAGTTGCATGTCACACCATCTTGTTTGAAACACATATCACTGATGTCAAGGAATCTTGATTGGCTTTTAAAAGGGCCCCTTTATTATTTCCAGTAATGACTTTATTTCTAAATTGCGTTCTTAGCTTAAAGGCACAGCGGTTGGATGAGTATGTCTTATAATGATTTCTGACGAGATGCCTTTGTCAGAGCCAAGGTAGACAAAGTCCCTTATTATCTCAAAGTTGTGGCTGTCGTTTACGCAGTTCATATGCTCTCTTTTTTTTTTTGTGGGTCCGTTTTTGTGGCAAACGATGCTGGGGTTCCATTTGTCAAGGTTACATTCATGCGAGCAAATTTAATAATCAAGTCATCTAGCTTCATATACCTTGGCAGTATATTGTAGCTCCCTTCTATAAAGTCAAATGTCAATGGCAGCTTTCACTAACTATACCTTGTAGACCGAAATGAGCTTCATCGCTGAAGATTTTCAAATGAATGCAGAATTCTCTTTAAACTTTGGCAAGAGCAATGTCAAAACGCATCAATTCATGAATTAATTTAGTCTTGTAAGGACTTAAGTCAACGGCTTTATTCAAAATTTGCTAGATTGAGAGATTTCCGTTTACTTTGAACGGCTTGAGTCAGTTCAAACTCAAGTACTTATGACTGTGATATTTTCGGTACTCCGACAAGTGCCTTGGTTCACCGGTCCATAGTGAACTCGAATTTATCCACTAAATCACAGGTGGTGGGACGACTATTACGACCGAAAATTGAAGTAAACACTCTGAAAGTTGCAACCACGGTCTTACAATTTCTTTAGACATTTTTAATAATTTCCATACATTGAACTTTAGCATCGTTTAAGAGTGCGTTTCTATTAAAACACAAATTGAAATGTTTTAATTGAAAACGTGATATTTTAACAATTTACATATCTTAAAATGACTAATGCTGAATTAAGTAAGAACTACTGCACTATTTTAATCGCAAGCATCAAGCATAATCCTGCCAAGTAATGTTTTATTTGTTCAATTGTTTGTTTCATTCAATTAATTTTAATAACTGTTTTGATTAATTGATTTGATTAATTAATTTTAATAGTTAGTTGTTAATTTTGTATGCTTTTCTCAAGTGAGCCGAATTTTGAACATTCAAAGAGCCAAGATACATGATATCTTCACTTGGCAAAGCTTAGATTTTTTTTGCAATATGGTGAGACTAAAATTTGTTGGATTCGCCTTCTTACCCTTTCTGCTAAAAAAAAGTACAGCTGGTTATTTTGTACGTATTATGAGAGAATTCGTCATAATTATAAGCTGCGAAGTAAGAAAACTATTGTTTGAAAGAAAAAGTTTACCTCTGCTAAGAGTGTTGCTCCAATGAATAAAAAAAATCTCAGCTTACCTCACCGTTTCTGCTAAAGAAATACATCTGGTTATTATGAATGTATCGTCAAGAGAATTGTTCATATAATCAAGCGATCAATTGACCAATTGAAGAAGTTTGTCTCCGCAATATGGTAGTAATATTTTTACTTAACCACTTTAATAAACATCTCGCTTGTTTCGTTTCTCGAGAATAACGAAATTCCGCTCTAAGTTAAACCTTGTGATCTCATATATTTTTTGTTCACTTAACTCTCTTTACATTGAAGTTCTACAATTTGTCAGATATCAGAAGTATATTGGTTTCAAGCTTCTCAGATTCGCAAAAAAGCGATCTTTCAGTCTTCAAATTGCCTGTTTTTAACTTTCTCTTACAAAGAGAAAGATATTGTTTTCGTGAAAATTTTCGAACTCGAGATTTTGATTGATTCTAACATTACGATGATAGCGGAGCCTAAAAAAGTGGTTTTTGGAATTCCGTCCGTCGGTCCGTCGGTCTGTCGGTCCGTCGGTCCGTCGGTCCGTCGGTCCGTCTGTCCGTGACGGTCTCCCCAGCCTAAACGGCTAGACCGATTTTCTTCAAACTTCGTATACAAGCTAGTTTTAGTCATAATTCTAGGCCATTTTTTTTGTTTGCTTTTAGCCATGTTAATAATGGTACCTGCCATATAAAAATTACACATAACCTCAATTTTCTCGAAAACGGCTCTAAACATAGTAAAATTACGACCGACCTAGTAAATACACAGTCAACATTTTTTATGGGAAATATTTTACAAAAATATTAAATTTCCGATTTTTGTAAAATATTGGCACTAATTGGGTGTGTAAACTAAACTTTTGAAACGCTATTGTGACATTCATCGGTCGCATCATCAAATCAAATAAATGTTTAATTAAGGAAATTATCGAAAACTAAAAGAGAAAAAAAATAAAAATGCCCATTAATAAAACAAATTCCTATTAATAAAAAAAATAGAGTGGTTTGCCACATCATTTAAGCATGCAGTTAGGCCCGTTCATGAAACCTTCGAATTACAATTTTTCGAAAATTGTAAACTAAAAACAAAAGTGTCAATAAAGTAATAATTGAAAGTATCTGAAGATTTTTTACCGAAGATTGCCAAAGCAATTGTGAAAGATAGAATGTACAGAATGTGACATGCAATCAAGGAGGAATTCTGTTTTCATGTATTTCGATGTAGTTCTGGCTTTTAACTTAAAAAATTATTTTAAAATATCTTCCTTTTCTACATGTTTAGTTTTAGGGCTCAGCATAATTGCATTCATATTTTTGCACTCACCAGCCAAATCACATTTATCACAATCACGTGCGCTTTGATTGCAAAATTTAAATCAAATCCATTTCAACAACCATTTTGCGGTTGAACATCATGCGCCTGCGGTAAAAGTTCCACAAAAAAATTATTTGTTCTTGTAAATTGCACCGCATCGTTTTTATTATCTTATTGTTTTTTTTTTTACAAGCATTATCACAATAACCATGGGTTTTATTATGCTTAAACACATTTAAAAAAAAGTACATCATCAAAAATTAGGTGAACGACTTCAACAACATACAATATCGCTTTTATTTGGAACGTTATACATAAACATAGAACAAAATTAGGTTTTTGTAGCAAACGCTAGTATGTATCCCAAAATGCAAGCCTAGCAACTCTAGCAATTGATAACATATTTATAAAAGTTTATTATATTGGTTTCATGAAAAATTAAAAAAAAAAAAAAAACTCAAAACAAAATCCGGTATTTTTTGACGAATGTTCCCAAATGTTTTATAAATTGTTTTATGTAATTATACCATTAGCTTTCAGACAAAATGTAAGCAAGGAATTGTAGATCCAATGCTTTCAATTTGGGGCCAACAACTAATTGTTCACGAGGATACTAACCAGTAAGTTTGAGTTGATTCATAAAAAGCATTATACATTACCTATTATATAACATAGTACAGTAATTTATTTGATATAATTGATCGTATATTAGTTTTGTTGATAATTTCATAACTACATTATAAATAAAAAAAAATAATATCGTTCACCTTGATTCAGACTGATTCAAATATTGATATCATTCATCATAACTGTAAATATTTTCATTAGATCTCATCTACATGTGAACAGGTTAACATAATAAAATTGTAGATTTCTGTAAATAAAATTGGTAAAAGGAGTAAAAAATAATTTTTTAAAAAAATGTAAATATCGTTCAACAATAATTGTATATATGAATTTCTTGTGTGTCGTCTCGGTGGGGTTTGGGAATTGTACATTTGACTAGGATTACAAGTATATTTTATTTTATTCGTAAAAATAAACAATTTTTTGAAAACAAAAATCAAACACCTTAACAATACATCACACCTACCAATATCCAAAACAAAAATCGAATTAAATATATTTTTTTGCTTTTCGACTTAATGTTTTTCCCTTTATTTAGCTTGCACAATTTTTCTTCGATATTTATGTCTTATAGAGTATATATTACCAAAAAAAAAACAATTGCATGAGTCTTAGACGAATATTTTCTGCATGCTCGATAAGTGCCTGCCCTTGTATATTTAATACCTTCTTCTCGAATAGATTATACTAAATGTGTACGTATTATAATATCTGCAGTACTCGTATATTAGATACGAACCTTAAAATTACTGGCATTATAGTAAAAATATATATAAAAATATATTCCACCGCAAGGATATGTATTTATAAAATACACAGTGAAGCAAATGTGAATTTAAATTGCTTTTTCAAATGAAAAAAAAATGAAATAAAAATTGTTACATAAATGTGTTTATTTTGTAATGTTCTTTGTTGTAATAATGATTTGATTATTCTAAACTACAGGATCTCGAAAGCATTCTGTTTTAGCAACAAAGGACATGGATTGTATCTCGCTTCACCCACCGAGCTTCAAAAATTCACACTGTGCTCAGATTTTTGGTAAGTTTTTTTTTTTTAAATTATTTATTTCAAATTATTTTTGTTTGGTTATTTTTATATTTTAAGTAATTAATTTATTCCATTTGATTTTAAATACTCAATTGAAAATATTAGGGGACAAATTAAGTAATACGAAACGAAAAACAGTCATCGATACTAATACTAAAGTAAACGATAGCCATGGCAAAGAGCGACTAAAGAAAACGAGAAACGAGTAAAAAGGATGTTGTCAAACGAACCCGAAACAATTTGTTTCTTTTTTTGGACCCAAACCAACTTTACTTCCATTTTATGCTCTGTTTAGCTTGTCATTGTTATTTGATATACAGGGTGGCGCACCAATTGTGCTACAATAAGAAATTCAAATAACTTTTTTTTTAATCGATGTATTTCATTTATTTTTTTTTATTGGTTAGAAAATTAAATTTTATTTTAAATAGTTAGTTGTTTTTAAAGATTATAGATCGCAAATGACCTCCACGCTCTCCCACGCATATGCGGCACCTGATCAAAAAATTATTCATTGCGGCCTGAAGAGTTGAAGTTGGGATCGCCTCAATTATTGTCGTTATGGACTGCTTTAATTCAGTTAAATTCCTGAGCTTCGTTTTATACACCTCTTGCTTGACATAACCCCATAAAAAGAAGTCTGGTGCAGTCAGGTCAGGTGACCTTGGGGGCCAGCGAAGAGTGGAGTTCCTAGAAATTAATTTGTTTGCGAATTTTTTGTTTAGCTCCGCCATAACTGGTCTGGCTATATGTGCAGTTGCTCCATCATGCTGAAACCAAACGCTGTTGAATGGTATACGTCTTCGGCGCAGTTCTGGGTAAAAAAAACTCCTTCAACATCTTTAAATAACGGTCCCCATTGACAGTAACGGTTACACCGTTTTCTTCAAAGAAGTAAGGCCCGACAATACACCTTGATGAAACTGCGCACCACACAGTGACTCGTTCTGGGTGCAGTTCCGTCTCATGGAGCGTTTCTGGATTAGACTCTTTCCATATACGGCAATTTTGCTTGTTTACATTGCCGTTAAGATCCAAATGGGCCTCATCAGACATGAACAAACAATTGATCAATGTGTTGTCTTCTTCGGCCATTGATATCATTTTTTGGCAAAATTCCACGCGAACAGGCAAATCCTGAGGGTTTAACTTGCTAGTAATTTGGACTTTGTATGGAAACAAGTTTAAATCGTCATGAAGTATCCGTTGTAATGACCGTCTACTAACTCCAATTTGCCCCGATAAGATTCGGGTCGAAACGCTCGGATTGGCCTGTATTGCAGATGCTACTGCTGCGATTGTATCCCGAACCCGAACATTGGCATCTCGATGGTACGGCCTTCGTGCGATGCTTCCAGATTCGGCAAACATGTTTACAAACCTCATAATGGTCCATCTACTCGGGGGATTACCGCCAAACTCCCGCCTAAATTCCCTTTGGCCGGAAATGACGGACTGCAAAGCATGGTACCGTTGCACTATCCAAATTCTTTTCTCCGTATCCCAAGCATCCATTTTTATAAATCTAAATAGTAACCTACAAAATAAAAAAAAATAAGCCGATTACTCACACAGAAAAAAAGTTATTACGTTTTATTTTTGTAGCACGATTCGTGCGCCACCCTGTATATAAACAGTGAGATATATCCTTAAACAGTGAGGAAATTCTCGTGAAAACATATTAAATATTCAGTTCCGACTGAAACGCAAAACCCCCAGTTATTGGCTTGGAAGTTTGCACAATCCTCTTAAGAATAATGTTAAGGAAGTCACATGGCAATGCATCAGCTTGTCTAAATCGTGGCCGACTTTGATGGAGCAGCGAGAAATCTGCATCGTCATCTTGCACAGACAGACAATTTATGCTGTAGACTAAGACTAGACATGGCTCTGTATAATTATTAGACTCTATAAATGCTGTCGTATGCAGCATTGAAAGCGATGAATAAGTTGTGGGTATCGATTTTGACTTTACAGTTTTTTTTTATCAGGTAGCTGCGGAAGGACTTTCCTGGTCTAAAACCACACGGATAAAGGCGCTTAGGTTGTTGGTTTCGGTGTCGTCCCCAATATTGAATGGCTCGTTCCGCCTCTGATATTTCCTTGTTCATCTCGACCGGATTCTGTTTGCGCCTATTATTCTTATCTTTGACGTTTTACATTCTTGGGGTGACTTGTGACACATCGCGATATTTTCGAACCCGCGCTTTTCTTACTCATTTTTCTTCTTTCTGGAATGCTGGGGTTCTTCCCTTCTTCGATGTCTATAAAGCTCAATAGCTGAGCTGTCTTCACCTGAAGCTTTGGCTTGTAGGCTTCATTTTTGGCTGTGATATTGTTACGTCAAACAAGGGGTTTCTTTCTGTTGGGCGGAAGAAACCTACCACATCAATTGCGGCTGAACTTTTGACAAGTTGACATCGTTTCTATTGCATGCGGTATGGTATTAATATAGAGGTTTAGAAGTTTTTCAAATGCCTGAGCGGTCAACTGCAGTTACATTACATTTTTTCACAATATTTCGCCTTTGTTTGGGTCCTGGTGCATGTCGGCATTGTTAACTTGACTGCAACAAGGTAGTGCTCCGAGTCGATGTTAGTCCCTCGGAATGTTCGGGCATCCAAAATTACTGGATGCGTGTCCCTTTCTATCGCAATGTGATCAATTTGATTGACTGTTTGTAGATCAAGCTGAAGAAATACTGCGATGGGTAAAGTAGCAATTCGTTCCGCGGCGAAGTCTATTAGCCCAAGTCCGTTGCCAGACGTGGTATCTTGCAGGCTTTATTTTCCGCCAATACTGCTAAAGATGACCTTTCTTCCTACTATCCTACATAAAAGTAGGACACGATTTTAACATCATCACTTCAGTAGTCACTCATAAGGTTTTCCTTACCAATGTCTTTTTTTTTCTCGCGATGATTTGACAAGGCATCCGAGTTCTATCAATTGTCAAGAAAAGCTTATCTCAACTTGCCATTTTGGATAGAACAGAAGGTCCCGTCGTCATGAAAGAAGTTAATGTAAAAAAAGTAATCACGCTCACATGAATGGTTGTGAGGAAAAGCTTGTTGGCTGTAGCAACATCTTGATGCGGATTGGAACATGCGTTTTTTAATGTCTTTGAAGCTTTAGATAAGTCTATCGCTTATAACAATTCCACCTACGAATAGTCAATATTAATACTCACTAAAACAACACCGTAGTGGATGGCAAAGTTTAACAGCCTCCTTTCCCCGGCCCATTCGATCGTATTTCTTGGTTGGCAGTAATGTCTGCTTTGTACCAGCATATACATACGAATGTCGCTTAACTCCCAACCTAGATGGTCAATTCCAATTTTTTAAATGCCTCTAAGCCACGTATCCATCATTTTTTACTACAGGATTGAGCGGTGCCGTTGGCCCTTTAACTCTTCCGCCACGATGTCTGTTCATACGACCCATCTAATTGTCCAACACTTGACATTCCTAGATGACTTTTTTACGAATATGTCAGAACAGCTCATGCAGGTTGTTCACTTGATTAGATCAATCACTCGAGTAGTATTAATGGCCATGAAAAGCTTATCTCAATTCAGTCATTCTGATTCGTGAATTTATTTGAGTTTTCGCATAAAAAACGTTTCAACAGTTGAAAGCGATCAAAGCATAATCCATCAGCTACCCTACTGTGTGCTGCGATTTTATCGCAATGTATGTTTTCAAAAATGAATATCACCAATAATGACGCCCCTTGCTCAATGAATTTGTTTTTCAAAAGTGCTTTAGCATTATCTCTAGGACACATCATGAATGTTGCCAAATCCCAACGTAACGAACATATTATCCCGGTGGCATCTTCAGAAATGAACCAGTGACCACCCCTTAAAGAAATTCTTATTTGACGCAGCTAGACTATGTTATGTGGCGGAGAGAAGTCAACAATGATTGGAGCTACATCGAACTCACTATTCTTGAGATTATTGACGGCTTTTAATGCATTAGGCTAAAATTTAAAATGCAAGATTTAGTTCCTTAAAAAATCTTAACTTTTCCAAGTTGATGCTAAATTTAAGTAACCTTTGCAAATTTATTTACAAATAAAAACAGCCTTAGGGCAATTAATATTTTTTATTATATCATTTCTATATTTCTAATATTTATTCAGTCAATTTACAACCGAAATGATGGGTGAACTATTTGTACCCCACGAAATGCCTGAACAACCAAAAGAGAGCTTCTTTAAAGGGCTGTTTGGCGGTGGAAATCGTAGTTTGGATCGAGAGGAACTATGTAAATCGCATCATCCGTCAATGCAATACACTCTATTACATTTAAACTCTTCCCTTACAGTTGGTGAACAAAGTGGAAAGGCAAATCGTTCAGTTGCGAAACACATCCCTGGTCCAAGTTTAGAACAGCTCGGTCAGAGAGCTTCCACAGCTTCATCCGAAATCAGTAGAGCGCATCAATTAGCAATGGAACGTGGTGACAAGCTCAACTTGTTAGAGGAGCGCGCCGAACGCATGGCGAATCAAGCGCAGGACTTCACTGGTACAGCTCATCAATTAATGCTTAAATACAAAGACAAAAAATGGTATCAATTGTAAAATAATACACAAACATACACAAATAATTAGATTAATTAAATATATAACAAAACAAAAAAAAAAAGACAAATATTTGTTACAAGAAAAAAAAAAACTAATCTCATCAACTACTATTAATGTATAATATCAAATGCCTGGATTGTGACTACAAATTTAGGTGAATGCATCATTTTGTTAGTCACCTTATATTTTTTAAACAAAGAAAATCTATAATATATATAAATATATTTAATAATTTTAAATTAATAATCAAAGTCTTATAAAGAACTTATTATTTTATTTTATTATTTCTCTTAACCTGGTTTAACTTTTTACAAATCAAAATATTTAAAAACCTTGTTTTCCTTTGTTAGTTGTGAGCTGTTAAATGTGTTATTCCTATAAAAAAAATTGTTTGCTCTGTAATAATGAAACACGCACAGAATAAAAATACTAGAATAGTAATATTGCTGTTATTTTTCTTCAGATGGTATTTATGTATATCAATGTATTTATGGAAATACATTTAAAAAAAAACGACTCTTTTTATTAAACGAACAATTAAGATAAAATTTTAAAAAAAATTAAAATAAGTGAAATTTCGACAAAATGGAGAATGCTATGATTGCCTGGAATTAAAGACCTTTATTTAAAAAAAAAGTTAAAATAGAAAATTAAACATGTTACTTGAGTTAACTATAAAACTTTCTGTTAAAACTTGTTAAAAAATAATTTTATACCTATATTTCTAATGTAGAGCAATTTATATAGTCTCAAAACTATACTTGTCTTAATAATTGTTGTGCGTTGTTCAACAACTATCTGAGATTAATTTAGCGTATTTGTAAATAGAAACGAAAATTGGTTATTATCGGTAGGTACTGCAACGTTTCCCCTTTTTTTTCTGTTAATTTCCAACGAATTGTTAATTAAAATACGGAAGATACTGCTGCGAAATTGAAGATAAATGAAAAATGAAATATCCATATATAAATATATAAATGAATAAACAAAATTCAAATAAAATTAAGATATTTGACGACAAACATTTTGTGCTTATAAATTATAATACATACTGTTTGGCAAAATTATATAAAAAGAGAAATACGTTTCAAAAGAATGAAAGGTACGTATAAAAACTATTCAAACAAATTCAAAAAAGGTACCTATGCTTATCCTCCTTGTATGTATATTAAAAATTGGTAAAATATTTTTAAACAAATTCACACGTATTTTTTTAAATTAATAAGGATAAAAAACAAAAACATGACAACAATAGATAATTCTAAATTTAATAGGTCCATTAGTTTGAATGAAACGAGGCAGACTGTACTTAACTTTACTTGCACTTCTTCTTATCATTTCTTAAAACAACATATCGCCTTTCTCTTTGATGGGACATATGGATCTAATACTTCAGTCACCGGGCATGCTTTCATCTGATGGTTGGTGCATGCACACTTCCGTGTTTGAGAAATTTTCTTAGTAATCCCTGAGAACGGCCCTCCTTGTTTTCTCCAGCTTTCTCATGGCTGCACTAACTTCTTCAATACCGGGAAAGAGTGTTTCATTTTTGCAGACTGGAGGGGACTCCCCTCAGGGGAGTGAGTTTCTTGCCCTATCACTATCTCGACATTATGCACATTAAATAGTTGCAGGAAGACTGGCTGAATACATCTACAATTCCCTGTGCGCCTGTTATTAGGTTGGTTGTCTAAGGAAGCTTTTGTTCATTGCAGATGTTGCAATACTTGGTTTTGGATTGATATAGGAGTAGTGATGGATGTATTGCTCTATATATATACATATATATATATATATATAGATTCAAAGTTCACCAAAAGTATTATTTTTTTGGGTTGCGTGCAATAGCTCCGAAATCAAAATCCTACGTGACCAATTCTCCGAACATGCGAATGTAGACACCTACGTTCTCTCCATCTTGGGGATTTTATGTGCTACAAATAAATACAATTTTTTGCGCAATTGATAAAAGTTTTTCATTGAAAATTGATCAATAGATCATCGCGAATGGAGGACCAGAATAAAAACATTTAGGTGTTGCTACGGCTGGGAAACGAACTCAGACCTTCTGCGTGGCAGTTCGTTACACTAATCATAGCGGCTCTTAACACGCTTCCAAAAAAATGAAGATGTCTCTGAGTATAGAAAAACACAATCAGCCCCGATCATTTGCTTTTTATTTGAACAAAAATACTCTCTTCATGTCTTCCGAAGGTTTTGTCCAGTCTAATAAGACTAGCATCCATTTTTTTAAATAATTTCTTGGGTTAGATATTAATTGTGCGCTAAAATAAATTAAATCTACGCGAGATCCAGTCTCTTTGAAATATTTTTCAGAATAGACCATAGAACAAGTTAAATCTGCATGCAATGCACTGAATTTGTTTCCTTTTAAAATCCAATACCAAAGCCAGGATAACAACCATGCAAAAGATAGTAGTAATGTACAAACATTTCCAATGCGTCCTGAAGGAAGATAGCTACAAAATAGGGCTATTCCCGTACAATATTATTTTTACTGGTTCTTTCCGTAAGTGTTTTACTTATGTTTACTTATTGCCGTTCCCGTACGCAACAATATTATTAAAAGGGGGAGCTTATGAGAGGGAAAAAATAAAATATTACTAACATTATAAAACACATCAGTTTTGTTTACTTCAAAATATCTGTTGATAATTTTTATTGTTTTTATCAAAAGAGTTTTACGTAAACATCTCTAAAAGCTGGTTACTCAAACTTTTGATAATGTCGCTCAAACCCCTTCATCTTCTAAGCGCTTCAATTATTACAAGAGCGAGCTTATGAGAGGGGAAAAAACTACCCCTCCATAAAAAAAATGTACTGCATGGCGTTATCCATTGGTAAAAAATCAATTTTTTTTATCTAGATGTCTCAAAAGACCGATTATGACAGTTTTTTGATCTCATCAATTTTGCAAATCTGGATTTTTCGACAGTACACACACTAATACAAGTGATAGCTGTCAGTTTGACCAACGTGATTTTCGTTTTGATTTATTATTATTTCGGTTATGAAAAATTTTTATTAATCATTAAAACTGTAGCTGTTGTATGTGAAATATAAAGTAAATCAAAAACAAACAATAGATCTGTTCACGTACAAAATAATATTTACTGATTCTTACTGATTCTCCCTGCATGCAAAACTTGCGTACGGGAACGGTTTTAAGTAAAAATCAGTAAGAATCAGTAAATATTACAAAATAATATTCATATTTCAGTAAAAATTAGTAAATTCTCAAATTTCTTCTAGTGGGGGTAAATTATCTCAGAAAGAGACAAAATTACCAAAAAGGGAACGCGTTGAAGTAAAAAACAGTAAAATTATATATTTTGTATGCCTTTTCAAGAACAAATGACATAAATCGCCTGTCAAAACAAACGAGTTGTCACATTTAGATACCAACTGACAGTTTACTGATTTTTACCAACAGAAATTTCTGCAGTAAATTTTTTCACAGATTTGTATAGAGGGGAAGTTTTTTGCTCTCTCTTGAGCTCTCTCTTTTACTTATTTTTGCGTACGGGAACGGCAATAAGTAAAAATCAGTAAGAATCAGTAAATATTATTTTGTACGGGAACAGACCTAATCTGTGTGACTTGAAACTTGACAGCTACACCGATACTTCACAGACACGAAATTACAACAATACAAGCCAAAAAAAATCAATCTGAGATCGTGTTCCATTGGCACAAAAAAAATCAAAATCCAGATTTACCAATGGAAACCGCCATTATAGCGTTTTCGATTGGGATTTTCAGATTTGCTCTCAGATTTCAGATTTTGACTCCTCGCAATCGAACATAAAAGGGATTGATCTGTTTTTGTGTGTGTGTCAGTGTGCTATTTGACAGCTTAACTTCTTGCTGTGGAAGAGTGATCTTACAAAAATGGATGAGAAAAATTTAAATGATTACATATTGTTTTAAACAATGAATGTGGAATTGTTTTTGTGGAAATTCAAGAAGCTGTCGTTTGATGTAGATGATGAGGAAGAATATTCCAACAATTTATTTAATGTCGATTCAATTTTTCTTCAAATAAACTTATGTTAGATATTTCAAAAAAAGACTAAATAAAACAAATCAAACTGCGGAATGCAAACTTCAAACTGACATAAGTCAGGTGTCAAATGTTTTTGTGTGCATCAATCTCATTTAAAATCGAGATTTTTCAAAAGTGATGTAGATCAAAAAAGCGTGTTTTTTGTATCCCAATCGAAAATTAAGAAATTGATTTAGATAATAAAAAATGCTTTTTGTATCCCAATCGAAAACGATATTAAATGCGTTCTGAGAGCATTTGGCATTTAATTATTTTTTTTTTCCAAAAGTACGGGAACAGACCTAATAGATTGGATATATGTCAAAAAATAATCTGTCATATGTTTTGCTTGCTCCATTGTGTGATTCATTATTTGCACTTCTGATTGGGGCATAGCACAAATTGTTTCGTGTATTGTTACTTGCATGAAGAATGAACATGAGTTAAGGATGTAGTATTGTATCCATTCTTCACGTCTGTTTCGGCATATGTTACATAATTATAAACATGGTTCTTTGGGTCTTGATTTTATTTATTCATCTGTTGAAACTGTACATTTTTTATATAAAATTCGTATTCTCTATTTTATTTCCTACTGTACCATATCAGCATATCCTCTTTGTGTGACAACTTTTCGATAAAAATATATGTCTTAGGTAATCCGCACAAAATGTTTAACAAAAATCCATTACGATCTACAAATAAGTACATATCTTTACAATAATCCCTGCAGAGAAAATTTATACGTTGCAATACAAATTCATAACTCACTTACAAATTAATAAACATACAAAACTGTAACAAAATGTCTTTGTGCCGGCCATTTTCACAATGTCTCGCCTTAACTTTTAATTTAACACAAAACTACAACCAAAATAATTAATAAAACATTGCTCAAAGGCCTTAGCGTTGCTTTTATGTAACCCTATCCAATACAAATTCAATGCTTTAATAATAACGACATTAAAATGAAAATAAAAATACTTATAGAAAAAAACGGCGGGCCGTGTTTAAAATAATTAAACGAATAAATATATACAACAAGAAATATTTACATAAATGTATATGCAAATTATTACCTCATCATATTTGTTTTTAATTTTCAGTAAATGTTGTTTAACTTCTATCATATGAAAATCAAAAATAAAAGTTGCAGGTTATGTTTAGTATATTTATATGTAGAAATATTAAAAAAAAAAAAAACATTAAAATAAATCGTTTGAATGTAAATAAATTGTAAATGAAATGCAATAGAAAAAATATAACCACTCTTTTAAATGTATGTCTTCCTTTCGTATGCAGACAAAAATGTTAAGGATCTAATTTTCAGACTTTCTTAACTGGTACTTTAAAATGTAGGCAGGAGCAAACTAAGTCAGTATAAATGTATTCACATTCGATGGTGATAGATGAACTTGACGGCCTTTCCAGATTTGTAAACTGAATCTGTTTCAACTATTATCCACTTGGTATATTTTCCTATTAAGTGTAAAACTTACAAATTAATAATAATTTCTTTATGTTTCGAAAAAAAAAAAAAACAATCTGTTTTGCGAAGAAAATGTTTGCCAAATGTTTGCACCTTTGCATATTTTTTTTACAGGAAAAATGTTACATACGAATATTGTAAAATGTAAACAAAAGCTATTGTACCTTGACACTTCTCGGGCAGCTCACATCAGGTATCAGCTAAAAATCTATCAAACTATTAAAAAAAAACGTTAAAACGTGAGCATTTTAATTTTATTTTGTCTTTATAAATTTGTTTGAAACCATTTTTTTTTGTTCATTCAACAATATTGGTAGCGTAACATTGGCACTGTTTGTTTAAATAAAACTTTTGTAAGCTGAAATCATTCTATTTGTGGTCAAATTACAGTAGACACAAATATGTATGTATATATATAATGTATATACATATATATTATCGTATAAGACATAAAAATATTTGTTTACATTGTAAAACATTTCAAAACATATAACATTGTATTGGTATAATATTATTGTGTATGTATATTTACAAGAAAACAAAAATATTTTGAGAGAACCAAAACCAGAGCAAAACAAAAAATATTCATTACAATTATAATACATGGTAATACTATTAATATGTATAATAAGAGATCATGTTTTAACTGTGTCATAGACATTTATTTAAAATAATCAGTTGAACAATAGTATAAATGAAAGAAATAAAAGCGATTACACTGAAAGAAATTGTTTTATTTTTTTTTATTATTATTTAAACATTTCCAGGAGCTTCTATTCAGCTAGAGGGAGATTCGGATAAGACATTGACGTTACACATTAGATAGTAGGTGGATGACGCAAATACGCTCATTTGCATTGTTGAATACTTAATATTCAAAGTCTTACAACTGAGTTTCTATCTTAAACGCTTGGACATTCAATCCAATTATTAAGCTCTCTAAAAAATCGAGTCGAAACTTAAAAAGTTTCGCTTTATAGAAAATTTTTTTTTAAGATTTCCAATGTACTGTATCCATCCACTACTAAACAAACGGTTAATTATAAAAATTGAATTAGGCGTTCTTTAGTTGTATGAGTCACAGGGTGGAAAGGATCAATTTGGCTATTTGCTTCATCGTTTAGTAAATACCTATAGCATCCAACAAAGTAATTCTTTCTAATCTGAGCTTTCGAATAAGTTGTAAATCTTTTAAATCCGTCTAGTGTTCTCTCATAATGCGAATTGCAAGTTGAAGCACATCACAATCTTGACAATCTAGGTGTTCTTTTAGCAATATACCACCGTCTAGATTTAACACTCTTCTCAACCTCGCACACCGCTGATTTTGAGTTCATTTGCCTAAAAAAAAAAATTACATCTGGGCGCAGCATCTACATCTTCTGCTGCTACATTCAACCTTTACAGCCCACCCAATCCTTTCAGCTTGCCGTAGACACGATTGATCATCTGCTCAATGTTGTGGAAACCACTGATTTTGTCTTAATTTTAGGAGATTTTAACTCTCCTAATCTTCGATGGAATGTATCAGACGATGATTTTCACTTTAACCTTTCGAATCCCTCCTCATATAAAGAGATATTTTTCACTGATTGTCTTTCCGATTCTGACCCTAATCAATTGAGTGGCATTACCAACAATTTAGGTAGACAACTTGACGTAATCTTCTCATCTGGCACTGACAACTGTGTTGTCTCTGAGAGAAATCATCTTCTCCCCAAACTAGACCGATTTCACTCACGTCTTTCCCTCACATTTTTCTATGACCATATTAATAATACTCCACACAGTGATAAATCTTATAGTTTTAACTTCCATAAAACCGACTTCGTTAAATTAAACAACCTACTCAGCAACATCAACGATGTTTTTGAAAACCCGAGCATTAAGTTAAGATAGGTTAGATGGGCTGTGGGCCCAAAGCGATACCCTTCGAAGAAAGTACCCTGAAATAGAGAAAGAAGATACCTGGTTAAGTTCGCTAGTGATACTTATGCGGTGCTGGTCTGTGTTGCTCCTTCAGCCTCAAAGAGGTAGTTGCTCCATCCTGATCTGCTACAAAAGCGGACTATCAGCGCTATTGGGATAGTCGTTAGGTCTTTTAGGTCGTCGAAGTATAGGCTGCCTAGTATTTTTAAACGGCTGCCACTGATCGCAGGGCAGTGACATAGTAGGTGTGAGACCTCTTCTTCGACGTCTGGGTCGCTGCATTTCCTGCAAAGTTGGTTCGCACCAGTCAGATTCATCTTATTGGAGTGCTTACCCAACAGCTTGTGACCTGTTATCACTCTCACCGATATAGAAATGAATGCTCTGTTCAAAGCTATTAGCTTGTTTGATTTGCTACCGCTTAACCCGAGCATTACTATTGATACTGCTGTAACGATGTTCTACTCCAATTTTTTTAACTAACGGGTGATTTTTTAGCTGGTTTGGTTTTGGCAACACTGGTTTTGACAGCTGACGTGTGTTTAGTACCTTGTGTCACTGTCAAACAGCTTCAGTTTGGTTTGCAATTTAACCATGGATCGTCTTACAAATGAACAACGCTTGCAAATTATTGAATTTTACTATCAAAATTCGTGCTCGGTTCGAAATGTTCATCGCGCGCTGCTTCCATTTTATGATCGGCATTCTCGACCTTCTGAGCAGTCTATTCGGAAGATTGTGACCAAATTTCGCACCAAATTTACTTTGTTGGACATTAAACCACCAACACGTTTACGTACTGTGCGTAGTGAAGAAAATATTGCATGATATGTGGTTTCAACAAGACGGTGCCACATGCCACACAGCACGCGAAACAATGGCGCAATTGCGAGGCGAGTTTGGTGAACAGTTAATTTCACGTTTCGGGCCGGTCAATTGGCCGCCTAGATCGTGCGATTTGACACCATTAGATTATTTTTTGTGGGGGTATGTCAAGGCTAATGTCTATAGGGACAAGCCCGTTTCGATTGACGCACTGGAAGCCAACATCCATGCATTCATTCGTGAGATACCGGCCGATATGTGTGAAAGAGTATGCCAAAATTGGACTCAGCGGATGGGCTATCTGAGACGCAGCAGCGGTCAACATTTGCATGAAATTATCTTTAAACATTAAATTGCAAGGTTCATACTATCGATTCAAATAAATATTTCATTCATTTTTTCGAATTTTTTGTGTTTTTTTTTTAAAAAAAAGTTCTAAGCCTCTTAAAAAATCACCCGTTATTTTATTCAATCTTTCACACTCATGGTACAGAGGAATTCTTCCAATTCACCACCTTGGTTCACCAAAGAGATACGATCACTTCGTTATACAAGAAACAAACTCTGGCGGGTTTATCTTAAATCTCGTCTGGACTCTGATTTTTTAAATTACTCATGTGCATTTGCCCATTTTAGCGAACTCTTTGAATCTCTTTATCACCAGTATTTAGACCACATGCTAAATAGCATAATCTACAACAGCAACCGATTTGTCTATTTCATTAACTCCAAAAATAAATCTGATACTATGCATATACTTTAAAATCTGCTAATACTTCCTCAACCGATCCCAAAATCATTGCAAATTTATTTGCAAACTACTTCAGCCAATCGTTTAACAACAAAAGACTTGAAGTTGATCTTGATTATTTTTCCTACATGAGAAGCTGTCCACAAACTTCATTTAACTCATTTGAAGTATCCGTGTCTCTCGTAGAAGCAAAGGTAAAGAAAATAAAGCGCGAATATTCTTCCGGTCCCGACGGCATATCTTCTATAATTCTGAAAAATTGTATTAATTATTTAGCTCAATCCCTTATTGCTCTTTTCCAACTCTCAATATCACAGGGAGTCTTTCCTGCTCTTTGAAAGAGCTCTTTCAAAATATAAATAAAAAAGGCCCAAAGAACGAAATTTCTAACTACCGACAAAAAAAAAAACTCTCTTGCTTACCGAAGCTGTTTGAGAGCATCGTTTATGATATATTATTTTTTTAATTGCAAATCCATCTTTTCTTCAACCAACAGGGATTTCTTAAAGATAGGTCAACAACCACCAACCTAATAGAATTTGTATCTAACATTCTGTGCGCATTAGAGAATGCAACGAAGTCGATGTTATTGCCAGCGACTTTAGTAAAGCTTTAGATAAAATTCCACTTGAAATCATTCTTTTTTACCTTAAAGCACTAGGTTTTCAACCGATCTTAATTGATTGTATTAAATCCTATCTCTTTGAACGCAAATACAAAGTTATGTGTAGATGCTCTTTATCGGACCCCTTTTTAGCTACATCCGGAATGCCTCAAGGTAGCCATATTGGTCCGTTGATATTTATTTTGTCTATCAAAGACGTTGACTTTCATTATTGAAGGCACTTTTCCTCCTCCGCTGACTCCTACCCACTTCAAAGAGATTTAAACAACTTTTCAACCTGGTGACAAAAAAACTTCCTGGAGCTCAATGCCAGACAATGACATACTCCCGTAAGCGTCTCCGATCAGTTGCGAGATAATATTTAATATTTGGAGAGCCCGTTCCTAATGTGCTTTTCATGCGTGATCTGGGTGTTATCTTTGATAGATAATTTAACTTTCGCTTTCATTTTGACAATATCATCAGCAGAGACAACTCCGCACTTGGGTTTGTAAAACGCTGGCCTAAGGAATTCTCGAACCCTTATGTCACAAAATCTGTCTTTTTCATATTTGTTAGACCTATCCTTGAATATGCTAGCCAAGTATGGTCGCCTTATCACAATACCCATTCCCTCCGTATTGAGAGTGTCCAACGCAGATTCATCAGCAGATTCTCTACGCGGTCTCCCCTGGGTAGATAGTTTTAATTTACCCCCTACGAGGATCGTTTGAAATAGATAAACCTTCAATCTCTTCAAAAGCGTAGTGAAATAGCCGACATTCTATTTGGACATCTAGCAGGAAATATCGGTTGCCCCGCTATGCTAGAAATTATATCCCTCAAAGCCAATTCCCGAAATCTAAGATCTCTTCCCCTCTTCCGACTCAACTTCCACCGAATCAACTACGGCAACGAGTCAATGACTAGAATACTGCGCCTGGCTAATGGGCACAACACCATTCATTTTAACTTGCTCTACGAAACTCCCTCATGTCCACCTCATCTACCACTACTCCTTAACCCTTTTTCTTATAAATAATTTTAATAATGTTAATTTAGTCTTACGTTCAGTTTGTACTAAGCTTAAATAAATATTTAAAAATAAATAGATGATGTGGAAGAATATTCCAATAATTTATTTAATATTGATACCATTTTTTATACCCTATCCCATAGGGGTATATTAGTTTTGATACTTAGTTTGTAACATAGAGAAATAATTTAGCTACATTTACCTCAAAGTATATGGATCGACTCAGAATCGCTAGCTGAGTCGAATTAGCCATGTCTGTCTGTCCGTCCGTCCGTCCGTCTGTCTGTTCGTCACCGATTTTTGGGCCTTAAATTTTGAGCTAGGATAATGAAATTTGGTATATAGGATCCTTGGCCGAGTCACCAGAACAAGTGTAAACAATTTTAAAATCCGCCCACTGCCACGCACCCTTTTTGAAAATGTTTCTGAACAACGTATTTAGACAATCTGAATATCTGTATTTCGTTCATACAAAGTTTTTTGCCACGCCCACTTTTTGGGGGCGTTTTAATAAAAAATGTTTTTCGGTCAAATTTTAGAATTTTCGAAAAAAAACCTTTGATGCCGAATCAATAGTAATATTAATCTGAACATTTCATATATAGATTATTTTAACCCACGCCCACTTTTTGGGGGCTTTTTATATAAAAACCAATTTAATACACCACCCATAACCTATGCAGGAGAAAAACCTTGTCTTTTGTAGAACCGTAAAATTTGTTGTAACAATTTCATTTTCTATATTTAATCCCCATCGTGTTTTAAGACATGTCCACTTATTGGAGATATTAGTTTTACAGATGGGATGGGATAGGCCGATAGGGTATTCAACGATCCGCACAGTGGATTGTAGCCTTCTCATATGTTTTTTAAATAAACATGATATTTCAAACAAAACTCTAAATAAGACACAAATCTAACTGCGAAATGCAAACTTCGAACTGACATAAGTCAGGTGTCAAATGCTTTTGTGTTGGTGCAATTAGGTGTAAAGCTCACAAAAGTGATCTAGATAAAAAAAAAGTGTTGTTTTTTATCCCAATCGAAAACGAAAAAAATTGATCTAGAGCAAAAAAGTGATCTAGATCAAAAATAGAGTGTATTTTGTATCCCAATCGAAAACGCTATAAATGTACAAGCGCATCGCGTGCCTACTAAATACTAATCTGCCACATACATGGCAGCAGCCGCCTGCTAATGCCGCTGATAACTCACCTAATAAATACCTCGTTCTCACTAGAGTTCAAATGAACTAATTTGCAAATTCCCCAAAAAGGTGTTGTAACGGGTGATTTTTTAGCTGGTTTGGTTTTGGCAACACTGGTTTTGACAGCTGACGTGTGTTTAGTACCTTGTGTCACTGTCAAACAGCTTCAGTTTAGTTTGCAATTTAACCATGGATCGTCTTACAAATGAACAACGCTTGCAAATTATTGAATTTTACTATCAAAATTCGTGCTCGGTTCGAAATGTTCATCGCGCGCTGCTTCCATTTTATGATCGGCATTCTCGACCTTCTGAGCAGTCTATTCGGAAGATTGTGACCAAATTTCGCACCAAATTTACTTTGTTGGACAGTAAACCACCAACACGTTTACGTACTGTGCGTAGTGAAGAAAATATTGCGGCCGTATCAGCTAGTGTGACAGAAGACCGCGAAATGTCGATTCGGCGCCGTTCCCAGCAGTTAGGCCTTTGTTACAGCACTACTTGGAAAATTTTGCGGAAGGATTTGGGCGTAAAGCCTTTTAAGATACAGCTGGTGCAAGAACTAAAGCCAGCCGACCTACCACAACGCCGAATTTTTGGTGAATGGGCTCTTGGAAAGCTGGCCGAGGATCCGCTTTTTTATCGAAAAATTGTGTTCAGCGATGAGGCTCATTTTTGGTTGAATGGGTACGTAAATAAGCAAAATTGCCGCATTTGGAGTGAAGATTAGCCTGAAGCATTGCAACAGCTACCAATGCATCCCGAAAAAGCCACTGTTTGGTGCGGTTTATGGGCCGGCGGCGTTATTGGGCCATATTTCTTCAAAGATGATGCGAATCGCAGCGTTACTGTCAATGGTGAACGCTACCGAGCGATGATAACAAACTTTTTTTTACCCGAAATGGAAGTTCTTGACTTGCATGATATGTGGTTTCAAAAAGACGGTGCCACATGCCACACAGCACGCGAAACAATGGCGCAATTGCGAGGCGAGTTTGGTGAACAGTTGATTTCACGTTTCGGGCCGGTCAATTGGCCGCCTAGATCGTGCGATTTGACACCATTAGATTATTTTTTGTGGGGGTATGTCAAGGCTAATGTCTATAGGGACAAGCCCGCTTCGATTGACGCACTGGAAGCCAACATCCATGCATTCATTCGTGAGATACCGGCCGATATGTGTGAAAGAGTATGCCAAAATTGGACTCAGCGGATGGGCTACCTGAGACGCAGCCGCGGTCAACATTTGCATGAAATTATCTTTAAACATTAAATTGCAAGGTTCAAACTATCGATTCAAATAAATATTTCATTCATTTTTTCGAATGAATTACTATGTTTGCGGATTTCGTTTGACAGCTCGCTATATTCTAGAATTTGCGTTTCGGATTTCAGTTTTACCAAGTTGACTTTGCCGATGCACTGCTATCATTGGTCCATTCCATTTTAGCCACGTGACATTTGAGGGAAAAACACTGGTAAAACAAGTTGAGAATGTACGCATGGACACCCAGATATGAGTGATGGCTAAAACACAATCACGCTTTGGAGCTGCGCTTTACCTTTACGTTACGCCCAACTGCTTTGCGCACGCTTTGACATATTTATTTTCTCAGCAGTTTCAACTTCTGCTACAAAAATGGGGGAAATGATTAAAATCTTTGCTAAAAATATCGTACTCCACAACCTTCTCAGAAAATAATCCAGAAAACAACAACAAATATTTTGCCGATTCACACTTTTTCCAACCTTTGCTTTGCCCATGGCGCTTTACAGCAACGTTACGTTAAGATTTTACGTTTTTCATTTTGAGGTGGAAACTTAACGCCAGGCAAAGCTAAATTGGGATAGGTTACATTGATTTCATATGGTTGAACTAGGTGCGTCAGCCAACGCAACGCACCAAAGCGTGATTGTGTTTCAGCCATGAAACAGCTGATTTTGCGTCGAACTGTCATGAAGATGTTTTTGATTTCAGTAGCATTACCCAATATTATGGGTTAATTCTAACTTTTTTGTTGAAGAATAATTATTCTTTCCATTCATTAAGATTTTGCGTTCCACATCGCCTCACCTCATTTTGCAGTTGAAATCTGAAATCTGGAACAAGGCCAATCAAAAGTGGAAAGTTAATTATTTATAATAATTCTACATATGAAACGGAAATAAAAAATTTAACTTGTGTTCAGCTTGACCGGATTAATTGTTTAAACTAAATGGCAAATTATATCAATTATAAAATTAGTCGAGAAAAACAGAGGAAGCGGAATATGCAACACCTCAATTTAGTTAACAATTTTTCGCACATTGTAAACTTACGAGGTTGCATGAACACCCTTTATAGCCCGGGGTTTAGATTAAGGAGTATAAAACTTAACTTTCCTGATTTCAAAAGTTTCAACCAATAGGAATCAATTTTTATTTTAATTAGCAATATCAGTGAAATTATCATACCCTTTTTGGTTTGATTTGTATATTCAGTAGAAATCCCGCCGGAGTATGACATGACAGGTAATTTCATGCATGCAGTTAGAACCTATCACCACTTGAGAGTTACACATACACTCACAAAACTAACACCATTAACGAAGTAATGAATTTATTACATGCAAATCTAATAGCGTTTTCGATTGGGATTTTTAGATTTACTCTCAGATTTCAGATTTTACCCGTCCCAATCGAACATTAAAGAGGTTACTCTGGTTTTCTGTGTGTGTGTTAGCGTGTCATTTGACAGCTTATTGTTTATTTTTAGGCCGGATTTATAGCTATTAGCTACCAATGTAAACCATGATTTGAAATTTTCTTTTACTCATTGCGGCTTTGTTATAAACTCAATCATTGGCGAAAGTGTATCAAAACAAAGCTTATGAATTTTAAAACATGATTATCCAAAAATATTTTAATTTCTAATTATAGTTTTCCCCGAAAATCACTTTTTAATCATCAAACTGCGAAATGCAAACTTCAAATTGACATATTAAATCAGATGTTAAATGTTTTTGTGTTAGTGCATGTTGGTGTAAATCTGACTTGGAATCCAGATTCTTCAAAAGAACTCTAGAGTATAAAAAAAGTGCTTTTTGTATCCCAATCGAAAACGCTATAAACCTTGGGTGAGAACGTATTAATACCTAACTTTGGAACACGCCCAAAACTGCTCCCACACTGTTTCCCTGAACACAAACGTGACAGTTCAAATGTCAAAATAGAAAATATTTAATATCTATTTTTAATAAACAAAGTTCTTTTGCTATTATGCAAAATAAGGTGAAATATAAACAACATTTGATGTCTTAATTGAGCTATATGTAATATCATTTCAGTAAATCAAATGGACGCTAATTTAGACACAGAGAGCTATTGGAATAGGTCTGCCAGCAAGGCTTTCAGCTTTGATGATGACGATGAGAAGGAGGATACTGTTGGATTCAATAGTTCCAGTAACGATGACAATATTTTAGGTGATGATAATGTGTCTGAAGCAAGTTTTGACAACACCGCTAACACCTTGAACCTTACAATTCGCTCTGTAATATCAGAGGCTGATTTGAAACTTGTCCTAGTCGAGCAATCACTGGAAAGTAACATTATTCCGAAGGTATGTCAATTATTATGTCTAGATAGATTTAATTAACCATTTGCATCGTCCTAGGGAATCGCACCAGACGAAGAACTCAAGCTGTTGCGACGTAAACTCCAGTATATGATGCACGTTCCTTCACTAAAAGTTACTGCTAGTAAACTTTTGCATGGAAAGGGATGTCCTTTGGAAGTTTACAAGTCACTCAATGACAAGGAGGAACTTTTAGACGAAGTGCTGCGTAATGGCGATGGAGACGCTGCTGTTGGTGTAATCCTTTTTCTGCACAGAACATTGAATAAGAAGCAGTTTCATAGAATTCTGCGAAACCGTCCAAAGGCATGCGATCACTACATTAATTTCCTGATACAAACAAAGAACAAAGACGCCATCGAAATACTCACAGTTTTGGGTAGACATCAAGAGTCAGCTATTCTTCAGTTCAAGGCCGCTGTTCACAGACACAGCGACATTCACAACAAGAAACAAAAATTGAAGCAATTCATTGGATCGTATTTTGCAGACCCCGGAATGGTTCCAATATTCAATCAAATATTTACAAATACTTTGAATCTCATTCAACTGATCGAAAGCGCACAAGGAAGTCTTGACGGTGATTTAACCGTGGACTCATCGGCATTGGAGGTGATGTATTCATGTTGTTCTAAGCACAAATGGAAGGATACAGATATGATGAATCCACTAAGTCCATTTAAGATAGCCGTCGACCATCAAATATCACCGGCACAGTTAGAATGGACATTACTAAACGAACGAGCAAAGTCACAGTCGTACCTTGATTTGGGTGGAATCTTTGAAAAGTCCTCATGGCATTCAATAACTAAGCAAAAACAATTTCACATTAGCTTCTCTTTGGAGACAGCAGTGCAACGTTTAGCAGATTTAAATGCTCCGCCACCGGTGTTGCATCTATTCCTCTCAAAGATGAGCAATCTAAATCAGAGATTGGCGCTTTCGAAAAAAGTCAAGTGCGCAAAGGGAACAATCGATGTACTTGTTGCGATGAAAGACGTTCAAGAGCTGGAGAGTTTTAAAGACACCCTCGCCGAAGGCAGTGAAGAACGCTTTTATTGTGAACAAGCGATGAAAAATATGACAAAAAAGTGGTCTACCGATAATCTTAAGCTTATACGATAGTGTCTTCTTTTTTTATATGTTGTCTCTCATTCGTTTACCATGTATATTTTTTTACAGAAAGCATAAAGTAATGTTATAACAGAGCGATGGTGACGGTATAATATTGTATGGGACTTTTAAATAGCTCGATATATCGATTTTTTTTTAAATGAACAAACAAAATACGCCCACCTGTCGGAATCCGTTTTTCGAAAATACCGAAAAAATGTCTTAGGCTTATTAAACATATCGATCTCTTGTAACCCTCCGTTTTAAAATTCTGTGGATACTGGTGGTTATAATAACCTATGCCTAGGGTAACAACAGCCTAGGATATAGGATCCTCTTAAATGCCAACCATACCTGACAAAAACTAAGACTGAACTTGAGACGTATACACGCTGTATATCTCAGGTGCTACTCAAAATATTGAATCTGTCCTCGCGTGGCACAGTATACATATTACCGCGATTCAGCAAATACAATGGGTAGGATAGGGAGAACAAAAAAGAAAACCATGAGACATTTATTACAGCCACCGAAGCGTGCAGATAAAAAGAAAAGTATTCGTTGTGGGGAGCCAAGACAACTCAAGAGTGACTAATTTTAAGGTGGTAAGAGATCGCCGTTCATTGAGGGACTCATCGAACACCCTAGATGTACATAAATCAACTTGGGCAACTTCGACAACTTTTCTTTTCTCGTCGCAGTCAAATTCAGAGTTCAACTGTCCAACGAGAAGAAGCTGCGAATGGTATGAAACAACATACTTAACGTTGGTCGCTTTAGAGAACCAGGGATACCCAGCGTCGTTAAACAAAAAACCACTGAGTTAGAGACTCCCCGCTGTGGCCAATTTAGTGAATACAGTATTTCAATATTATTAAATAGGTGGCTGGATCCACCATGGGCTACTAGCCACGTACCAAAAAGAGGTGACGGAAGTGGCACGTATAAAGGCACTACGACACTAAAACTGGGTGGAACAGTAGAAGTATCGAACAAAAATGAGGGAAAATATGAGAAAACGAAGGCTCCCAGCTTAGGGAAATCGAAATCGCTTTAAAGTAGAAACACAGACCCTACGTAATATCAATGACAACCCTAGTCATGGTAAATGAACATAGAGAGTGAAGTCGACTTCGAAGTAGATGAACTCTTTATCTTTAACTACCTCAAAGTCGTTGCTATCAGAACTGACCCTTTGTCACCGTGGGTCGATAGGACTTTGTAAATTCTTCTACAACCACACGATGTAGATATCGTCTTCGCATACCAGTAGTTGGAGATATTTATTAGCACTATCTGTTCCAGCACGAGGTTTGAGAAATCATATGATATCGCATTTCCTTGTCGCAATCCGGTACACGTTTGAAAAAATTCAGACGAGCTGTTTGCAAACCAAACGTTGCACCGAGTGCCCTTCAGCGTAAGGCGACACAGCTTTACCTACTGCATCAGTAAATGTCAGTCTTGTGTCGCACACTAAAGGATCCAGATTAGGTGCTTCCTTGCATAGGTAGCTATCACATACAATCGCTTCCCTTGTTTGAAGCGGACTTCATCACTTCAACACACTCACCACTGTCTACAGTCCCAGTTCGCATGGACAAAGTGAAAAACCTAAATAAGCTGCTTCGACATATTCAGACAATAGGTCATTTAGGAATCTGAAGGGTAAGTCACGCCACTTGAACAGAAATGGTGGCGATGAACCGAAAGGCCAACGGCAGCGCTCAAACCCCTAGTGGATACTTAAAGCCCCGTTTCCTAGGGGTATCGAATAAATTGCAACTGGCACTCGAAGTTAGGGGTTGTGTCTTGGGTCAACTACCCACCAGCACCAAAAAAAAACATTGTTACGAAGCAACCAATAGCATCGGAAAGGACTGCCGACGACTATGCAAAATGTAACTAGGCGAACAACTAGTGGAAGCCGTAAGCTGCTACAAAGCGTATATTACCGCCATCCAGAAAATTCGATAGAAGGGACCGGGCGAAAAGAGGATAGAAAACTGTGACATCTACTACAGCGGCTATACGGATGTGGATTCGTTCTAATTGTAACGATTCGCGGAACACCGGCTTTTTTAGAAGACAAGCGCACGATCGATCGAACGATCGAACGATGTTCTCCAAAACCAAGGATACAAGGCTCGAACAGAATCCTGATGAGATGAACAAAGAAATATCGTAAGCGAGACACAGTCGATGCTGAGGATACGGAAGAACCACTTCTGTAGACTGTTAAACGGCGATGACGAACAATATTTCGCTGTCAGGCAGAACGAACCATTTAATACTGGCGACCGATGACTGTGAAAACTACCAACCACCCGACCTGAGGATAGCAATATCTAAACTCAAGCTTAATAAGGCTGCCGGAAATGACGGCTTTCCAGCTGAGCTTTATAAAGCCAGCTGAGATGACTTGGTAAGGAACATCCACCAACTCATAAGCAAAATCTGGCGGATGAATGTATGCTTGAAGAATAGAACCACAGCATCGTTTGCCCGATCCACAAAAAAGGAGGCGCTCTGAACTGCGCCAACTACAGAGTCATAAGTCTCCTCAACATCGCCTACAAGATCCTATCTGCCGTAATATGTGAACACCTGAAACCGTTTACCAACAACCTGATCGGCCATCATCAGTGTGTTTTTGGCCCAGAAAGTCCACAACCGATCAAATTTCCACACATCGGCAGATCCTGGAAAAAAACCCAAGAAGTCCAAATCGATACCCACCACCTTTTTATCGATTTCAAAGCCGAATACGAAGCGGAATACAGAGCCATGTCTAGTTTTGGTATACCGCCCAAACTCGTCATCCTCAGCAGGATGACGATGGAGAATTCGCGTTGCTCTATCATGGTCTGCAACGACCTCACCCACACATTAGATATCAAAAAAAGGATTAAGGCAAGGGGATGCACTGTCATGTGGCTTCTTCAATCTCATTCTTGGGAGGATTGTGCAAAACTCCCAAGCCAGAGGCACAATCTTCCATGAATCCGTGCAAATACTAGCATAGGCCGACGATATTGACATCATTGGTCGGACTCAACGTGATGTCATAGCCAGGTTTGCTGGTATAGAGAAGGAAGCGGAAAAAATGGATTTAGCAGTAAATGAGGGTAAGACGTAAGTGTATGCTGGCAACACGAAAGGACACAGAACATCGACGAATTGTACAGAACGTCACCATTGACAGATACAGCTTTGAGGTCCCCGTACTACCTCGAAGTTATATCTCTTTGTCTATCTCGGCTCCGCTATTAATTCTGACAACATCTCGTCAGAAATTATACGAAGAATTACTATTGCCAACCGCTATATCTTCGGGTTAAGAAGGCAATTCAGTAGTGAGCCCTCACTCGAATTACTAAGGAGATCCTATATAAGACCCTTATCATCCTAGTCCTGCTCTACGGCGCTGAAGCATAGATCAAAATAAAAAGTGGATGAAGAAATCCTTGGTAAATTTGAGAGGAAAATTCTTCGGTCCCTTTTGCGTTGACGGGCTATGGAGACGAAGATTCAACAAAGAACTATACGAGCTGTACAGCGACATGCCCCTAGTCAAACACCTTCGCATTGGACATTTAAGATGGCTATGACATGTAGAACGAATGGACACCAAAACTCCGGCTCGCAGTCTTCGATTCCTAGCCAGACATCGGACGCAGTAGAGGAAGACCTCGCCTTAAGTGGTGCGCATAAGTAGAAACCTACCTCAACCAACTTGGAAGTCAGTTAGCTAAGGACCGCCATGTTGGTCGAGGCACAGGTTCATACCGGACTGTAGCGTCACTTAAGTAAGTAACTAATGTCCTTCTCAACATCTGCCGAAATGCCAGTTTTCTGCAAGTTTGAGATATGTAGATAGTTTCTTGCGTAGTACCTGCCTTACAGCTCATCTCCTAATATCAATCTCACCCCTATGTAGCAGAATCTGTTTCAGATATATTTGCTTAAATGAAATTCTGCCACTGTGGCGCCACGCAGAACTAAAGAAGAAGAAAGTTCGACCAAAGACCAACACATTCTGTAATTCTGCTTTATTAAATTAAAAATAGAAACGTCTACAGAATATACAACTTATAGTTATTTACATTCATATAACTGTGTATAATGTAAAAAAAAATAAACAAAACAAAAAAAAACTGAGACACTCAGGCAAGAAAATCCTCGTCGTCCTATTCTTCTATGAAAACATGATCAGTCTGTGTTAAGAGAAATAAACTTACAAGTATGACGCGTTATGAAAATATGAAATAAAATGTAATTGTTGTATATATACAGCTATGTATATACACCTATGTAATATATTAGTGCAAAATAAGGTTAATTTTAAATTAAGGCGGAGCATGGTCCACCATTTAAAGGATATTATAAATAAATACGCGGCTTATGCTAAATTGTACAAGTAATCAGTTAATTTAAAAAATAAGATTTGCTTTTTGACAAAACAAAGAATCGAGCATTATTTCTGCATAACCAGGGAGCTGGAGGATATTCGACCGTTAGGATCAATGTAGGAGATTATACTGCTCTGACTGCTGTCGTCTTCAAGTGTCTCTACGGTGGTGTCCCTTGGGAAGTTATCACCCGATTTACTGGACACTTTCTCCTCGCTTTCGGTGCACGGGCGATTGTTAATGAACGAGCTGCACTCGGCGTTATCCTCCATGTCGGATGTGTGTGATGTGGATCGCCTTGTTATTCGCTCGTACAGCTCATCCAAGGAGGCATGACTTCCGTTGCGATCTTGTTCAGCGACTTCTGATGGCAGTAGGCAGTCATTTGAACAATTGTTGAAGTCATCGAAATCATTCTCATCATCAAAGTCGTTGTCGGCTTCGTCTATTTCGCTCACCTCCGACGACTGGTAGGGGTAGTAAATATCTCCGGTAAGGGTTAAATTTAAATCGTTGTCTGGCTGAGGGGCATACAATCCATGACTGCGTATGCTGAGCTCTGAGTTTTGGTAGTTGAGATCGCTCTCGCAGGCGGGACTTGATGCGAATGTTCGTCGAATGCTCTGAGCGAACATGTTAAGCGAATCGGAATTGACATTACTGCCACGGCTATAGGCCGCCGCATCGCTAAAGGCATCCTCCAGCGACATTGATTCATCGTCGGCAAGAACGAGGGGTTTCCTTCTGTCCTTGGGCGACGGCAGATCACTGATCTCACAAAGGCTGGGTGAAAATAGAACAGGACTACTCATCATCGACCTGTTTTCGGCAATTTGCCTTACAGGAAGTGGATTGGCAATCGCGCCGAGAAACTCGTCTCCCGTCTGCGATATATTACTGCACGATATAGAGCGCACCTGATTATCAATATAATTGACGACACGTTTTTTCCCACTACCGTTCCTGTACAGACCCAGGTCTGTATTGAGGCTCAGCATCGACTGGGACTTCTTTTGACAGGTTATCCTGATGGGAGCGTCATCTCCCGTCGGATACACTCTATCGGTTATTTGTAACGACTCTGAAACATACGCCTCGTTTCTATCCAAGTCCAGAGTGTTTTCCTCGCTGCTTGTATTCAAGGTGTCAATGCTGCTCTCTATTGGAGGAATGGCCGATTGCATTGACGGTAATCCGATTGTATTCATTGCATCTATGGGAGTAAGGTTAGCTTGGTCATTATTCTTCGAATCTAGCATCCTGTTGCCAGGGCTGCAACTAGTGTTTACACTGCTCACACCGCTGGATTCAGCCGTTTGACTGGTTATGATGTTTCGAATGTTGCCATTAACATAGAGCGGTGTGCTGGTGCGCTCATTTTGCGAATTTAAATCGTTGTGCTCCATATCGATCTCATCTTGCTCCAGAAACTTTTCAACGTTCAATGACTTTCTGAATTTATCATCAGCGCGCATGGTGACGATTTCATGTTGCGGCTGTGCCGTTTCCGGAACATTCGTATAGATGTTCGCAACCATTTCGTTGTTGTTCATTTTGTTTCGGTTCGAGAGAACTCGCATACCTTCAGCACCCAAAACTAAACGTTCAGCATCGACGATCATGTCGCTCTCGTTGCAACTATCCGAGAGAATGTTTGGATTCAAGCTTTGATGGCGCGCTTCCTTGGAAAAATTGCATACGTCGCCCCTTACGTGGATGTTTGTATTGTTCACCTTACTCCCTGTGCTAAAAATCGACATGTTTCGTCGGTTGGGATGGTACGGACCAATGCCCACTGTCGATGAAATATCACTCATGCCGTCGCCGTAGTCGCAGCGTTCCATTTGTCGCTGCAACTCGAAATTGTTCCGTTTGGCGAGACGTTTCTGTTTTTTGAAGAATTTTCTCGCCACATTAATTTGGTTGGGGTTGTAGAAAATGTCTGCATTGGGGATTTCCTGTGTAAGAATCACCGGATTATGAACATACTGTTGGCGATTCAATTGCACTATGCTGGTCGAGCCCGACGCGGTCATAAGCTTGCTAGGACTGTCTACTCGTGTTACACCCATGGCTTCTCCTTTCAGTTGGTTACTGCGCGAACTGGGTGGTCGGTTTTTTGAACACTGGCTGTTCGAACGAGAGGCTGAATGTAAAGTTTCGCAGGCTTGATGATACGTCACCGTTGTGTTCACTTCCTTTGTATTGTCGCTGATGTTTCGCGTTCGACAGCAGCAAAAATTACGACAACTTAGCTGACTCCACTGATACCGTACATCGCTACGGGAAATCGAATAGAAGACCAGCAGGAATATCCCCAAGATGGATGATGTAATGGCAAAAATTATGCTAAAGGCTTCCTCCTCGTAGACAACCGTATCTTTAAAGGGTGTTGCTACACTCGATGCCGCACTGATCCACGACACAATGTAAAGGAAAAGAAATACAAAATGCGCACGTAATTGCGCCAAATTAGTATGTTCTACATCCTCAAGCATACTCGTAGATGGATTACTTAGAGTCAAGCTTCGATATCTGTCCGATTGGTTGTAATGATGTGCGTTATTAGTTGATTCGAGAAGCTCAAGGTCTACGTTTTCTGTGCCCTGTGTGTTTTCAGAGAAATGACCGTTGTGGTCGACGCACGTTTGGATGTGGCAACGTACACAAATGAACAAAATCGCAAGGAAAACCAATAAAATGATTGATGGTACGAAAATCGCACTTAACGAGGGTCCGTTCTCTAGGAAGCAGTGTGAGTACGAAGCATACTCTCGCATATTAACAGCACCACTTATTCCGCAAATTATCATCCCAATTCCCCAGCCGACTAAGTAGATTCCCAAAATTGGTTTGCTTCCCACGTTCTCCTTTGGCAAATCATCCATCGGTATTCGATTTCGCTTCGACAATCGTTTGTACATGTTGCTGACGCTTACGCACACCCACAAAATCACACACAAGCTCAGGTAGTGAATGCTGATACCAATGACCTGGCATACCCTGTAGTCCTCAGTCTGGTAAATGCCCATGGCAAAGATGAAACTTAACGCGGATATTGCCAGCCAGGTGTTCACAAGCGAGTGCCGATGTCTGCGGGCCATTTGAATCGAACTGCCAAATGTAATGTACGTGACAATATTGATCCACACGCATACGAACAGCACCGAACAGCCTATGTAGAAGCCCATGGGCGAAAATCGAAAGCGAGCACCGGCGTTTTCATCAACAAAGTCATTCAAATACTTTCGGTTCTGCAGCAGACTGTAGTAGCCGAGTTTATTGCAGGAGAACACAAGTAGACCTCGGTAATAGTAGGAGTTCTGACACACCTCACTTATCCACGAATTCTTCTCAGGATCCCACCAAGCCGGAATGGGCGCACTGATTTTATTATGATGCGCTCGTACACGAAGCGTCAACGATATCGGTTCGCTGACATTACGAATAGTCTCAGAGTCAGATATAATCTTCGCGCCGATCACAACCGATGTGACAACCATGTTCGATTGGTTGTTCTGATGAGGTAAGAAGTTGCCGTTTTCATACACTGCCACCATAAGTTTTTGCGACATGAACTGATGCGCAAAGTTGGGATGCAAAAAGTTCGGTGGTATTTGAATGGACGCGTCCATATGCTGGCCAAAATTGTCTAGCGTTTGATTGACTGCGTTACACTGGAAGATTCGTTTGCCAACACTTATTTCAGACCGCATCCAGGAGCACGACATCCCCGAGAACGAGTCCGAGCGTATATTAAAAAAGTCAATAGACAAATGAGGCTTGTGCGTAGTTTGATGTATATCGTTGCTCTGCACCAGCGCTGAGTGTTGAATATACGGCGTAAACTGAGCGGCGAGTTCCACGGCATTGATTAACTTCACTCCACAAGTGTCCATTGCATGTGCTGCATGCAAAATACGCTCCGGTAATATCAGAAGCTGCGACACAATATCCAATAGCATGGAACCTAGATCTTTCTCTTGTCGCACAAACGCCAGGTAATTCCTGAGAGTTTTCGTAATGAATACGATATCAATGGGATCCCGTAGTTTACGGAGATTGTGATCAAACTGTGTATAGTTCCGTAGTCGTTTGGCACTTTCTAAGACACTACCTTTCGCTATGGAAAGGTTAACTTTGGCAAATTGTTCGAAAATACGAGTCGTTTCACTTATAAACGGGCAGAGTGATGTATTCAGATCGATCCATTCACCGTTGTCGTTGCAGAGGTATGTAGCATACACTTCGGGTGGAGCTTCTCCAGAGCATGGCTGGCGCACGGACTTGCCACGGATTGTGCGAGGCCAAAAATACTTCCCTTTGTTATTGTGCACATCGAGGGCCGGGCAGTACTTTGTCTTCTCCGAAATCACCATCACAGCTATAGTGCGTGACAAATTAGCCTGTTGTGACCTCAAGCGGCAGTCCCATAGTCCAGTGTGGTTGCGAGTTACCGACGGGATTCGCAATATCGAGTCCAACAACCCGCTATCGGAAAGATGTTTGGCGTCAATTTGAATGGCGGGGAAATATTTAGTGGGATCTTTGTAGACAATATCGTCGGTGGAGTTGGGCTCAACTATTTTATCAGACCAGCCCCAGAAGACATGTGCTCTCGCTGGAAGATCTTCGGAATCTCTTGGTGCGCCAACAGCGACTCTTGGCGCTCGACATCGCAGCACTATTTCGTCCCCCTCGAAGACAAGCTATGTATATACAACAAGAAAAAACTATTTAGAGACTATGCCATTGAGAAGTGTAATAATAACATACTTGATCTGCGTCCGGTTTAAGTTCCAAAAGGGGTTGCAGTGGTGATTCGCAATGCAAATCAGAACCGACTCTCAGTTTCTTTAAGGGCGAACCTTTAAAATCTATAGGCGTCTCACACTTGGGTGGTGGCAATAACTTAACGCTCATGGCATTAGACCAGGCGACCAGCCATATCAGATCACAGTCACAAGCTAATGGATTGCTTGAAATATCGCTGAAAGAAAGATTATGAATTTTGCTTAAAAAATCGTAAACATTGAATTGGTTGCTGTTCGCTGCTGATTAACCGTTCACGAAATCTACACCCAGGCTAGATTTCAAGCTTCTCTATTGAACAATTATTTATATCTACACCCAATAGCTTTTAAAAAAACTTACAGTGACTTGAGCGTTTTTAACTGTTCGAATGATCCTTGGAAGATGTGCACAATTACATTGGATGATAGTTTTAATTTCTCCAGATTCGGCATATCACCAAACATCATCTCGTCGACTTGTCGCAGTGAGTTGTTCGACAAATCCAGCCGCCTAAGGTTGGTATAGTTGGCAAAGTCATCCTTTATAATATGCGCAATTTGGTTTTTACTCAAATCCCTAAATATAGAACATTTTTATTGATATACATAGAAATTGTTTAGAACACTGATCATCTTACAATTGTACGATATTTTCCGTGTCCTCCTCGAAGTCCAACTCCTTCAAGCTGGTCACTTTTGTTGCAATAGTTCCACCACATTTCACCTTTAAACTTTCCGAATTTTCGTTGATTTTTTTACAACTACATCTTTCGGGGCACACAGCTTGCGTTTCAATAATAAAAATCACTACACCAAATATCCTAAATAACAATAATAGACCCCTCATTGCATTGCTTATAATATTTTTGTGAAAATTTCCAGTCAAATACAATTTATTCGTTCATATTTTATGGGTAAAAAGCTGAGGCAGCTATTGTTCATCGTCATCATTTTAAAGACATTTTCCACCAGCACCGAGAGCAAATGCAGAAACAATTTATAAACGTACACTTAGTACCGGCACTAAACTTTGATTTAACGATAACATATTAACAATATTAAGTTAGATTTATAGTTAATTTTATAAAAATATGATGAGAAAACAAAAAGTCCACCCTATGATAACAAATAAAAATGGCAGTTGTTAAAATAATTGTCCCAATTATCAGTGCTGCCAAGTTTAGATGGAATTGCTTGCATTTGGTTTGTGACAAATAAGGATATACTTACACTAGACGAGTTGCACTTACGGATCCGTCAGATCATTCCCTGCTGCCAAGGCAGAGATTTTTTTTAGACAAGTCGTTCGACTTTATCTTAGTCTTTAACTGATAAAAAAATTGTTTTCCATTGTTGTTCAATTAACAAATAAACTCAACAATTTTTAAGGGTGAGGAATTCAACCAATTTCATAGCGTTTTCGATTGGAACATACAAAAATGTTCTTATTTTATTTAGATCGAGTGTCAGTGGCGTTAAAATGGGGGAAATATTTTATATACTGGCTTATTTTTGTTACCTGCGGCCAGAGCCTTTGTGGCCGATTGACAATCTATGTAGATGGAGATATCCATCTGTGATTTGTCCAGTACCATTAGCCCATTCTGCAGCTTGGAATACAAAACAAAAGTCTAACATATGTGACAAAAACGATTTTTTCAATGAAAACTTCAGAGCCTACTCTTCTATCCTGTTTTATGCCGACTGCAAACGGTTAAGTTGAGATAAGCTTTTCTTGACAATTGATACTATACGGATGATTTGTCAGTTGCTGCGGTTGGGAATCGCACCCAGACCATCGCACTAACCATCGCGCCACTGAGCCCGTCAATAAACATCCAGAAAATCAAACAAAAAAAATCAGCACTATCGAGGTATCCGTCGGAGCGGACAATTTTCCGCACCGCATACTTCGTCGGAGGTTTAAATTTCATTCGAGGCATGGGTCATCGGAAAAAAAAAATACTACACAAATGCGACGGCTTCACTTCACTAAAATTCGTAAATAAATTCCGCGAAGAATTTGTGTCGGAGGAAATCGGAAAAAGAATGGCACTTAGCTGTCAAAAATTGCACGAAAAATGCACCTGAACGCACTTCAACGCAACGCGTTACAAAATGTCGGAGAAATATTCCAAACAGCTTTTCGGAAGAATACCTCGAAGCAAAAATCCTCCGAATCGTACAAAATCTGAGAATTTTCCGCTCCACGGATACCTCGATAGGGCCAAATATTTGGTGGGACGAAACACGTTAAATTTTTATATATAATCTCTACATCAAGCATTCCGGGTTTTAGTTTTACCAAGTTAACTTTGACGATGCACTGTTCTCATTGGGTAATCGCCTATTTTAGTCGCGTGATATTGGAGGGGAAATGACTGGCAAAACAAGTTGAAAATTTACGCATGTACACTCAGATATGCGTGAAACAGCTGATTTTGCGTCATGATAATATTATGGGTTTAATTAGGTTATTTCTTATTTTTTGATAAACATTAATTTTTCTGAATAGATAAAAAGTAAATAAAAAAAATATATAAATATGGAAAAACGATGATGAGAAATAAGGGTTGGCATAGTTTGACATTTAACTTGCCATTTATTAAAATAATTTATCTCGATAATTTGTTTCAGTTTAGCGCATGTGTTTGATGTGTGAAAGTAACTGATTAAATGTCAAAATAGCATTTCATAAGTTTACAACGTTTACCACATCAGTTTACGCACCCAATTCCTGTGAGAAAATTCCGATATTGTTAGAAAAGTTATCCCATACAAATTTTGACAGTTCATTTAACACGTCGTAATTATATCACGTTTACGTTTACGAAGACTTTCCGACGTTGCATGAATACCCCTTTTATTTCTTAAAAAAAAAAAAGTTAAATTGACAACAAATTTCGAATAATTCCTCGTTAATTCACCTACTTCGGTGAGTTAGTTAATTTCATATTAATTAACGCCAATTAAGTTAAAATTTTGTTTATTAAAAATATTTATCATTTATGGCTGAAACACAATCACGCTTTGGTAACGCGTTGGCTGACGCACCTAGTTCAACCATATGAAATTAATGTTACCTATCCCAATTTAGCTTTGCCTTGCGTTGAGTTTCCACCTCAAAATGAAAAACGTAAAATCTTAACGTAACGTTGCTGTAAAGCGCCATGAGCAAAGCAAAGGTTGGAAAAAGTGTGAATTGTCAAAAGATTTGTTGTTGTTTTCTGGATTATTTTCAGAGAAGGTTGTGGAGTACGATATTTCTAGCAAAGATTTTAATCATTACCCCCATTTTTGTAGCAGAAGTTGAAACTGCTGAGAAAATAAATATGTCAAAGTGTGCGCAAAGCAGTTGGGCGTAACGTTGGTAAAGCGAAGCTCCAAAGCTTGATTGTGTTTTAGCCATTAATTCACTGATTAGTACTTTTGTGTCCCAATGGAAATCTATATTTATACCCTATCCCATAGGGGGGTATATTAGTTTTGATACTTAGTTTGTAACATAGAGAAATAATTTTGCTACATATACCTCAAAGTATATGGATCGGCTCAGAATCGCTAGCTGAGTCGAATTAGCCATGTCTGTCTGTCCGTCCGTCCGTCCGTCTGTCTGTTCGTCAGCGGTTTTTGGGCCTTAAGTTTTGAGCTAGGATAATGAAATTTAGTATATAGGATCCTCGTCCGTGCCACCAGAACAAGTGTAAAAATTTTTGAAATCCGCCCACTGCCACGCCCCCTTTTTAGGGAAACTTATTTTTTGGCCAAACCGTAAGGAATTTCAAAAAAGTGTCTGAGTAGCATATTTAGACAATCCTAATATCTATATTTCGTTCATACAAAGTTTTTTGCCACACCCACTTTTTGGGGCGTTTTTAGTAAAAAACGCTTTTTGTCCAAATTTTAAAACTTTCGAAAAAAATTTTGATGCAAATACTTCCGCAATGGTAATATAAACATTTTGTCCATAGATCATTTTCACATACGCCCACATTTTGGGGGCGTTTTCTTACAAAAACCATTTGTATACCCCATCCCAAGGCATTAGCAATAGAAATACGTTGTTTTTTTGTCGAACCACATAAGATTTTGAGAAACTGTCTGAGCAATATATTGTGACAATGTCATTTTCTGTATTTCATCGCCATAAGGCCTATATTTTGAGGATATTAATTTAATGGATGGGATGGGATAGGGTATTCAACGATACGCATAGCGGATTGTAGCCTCTCATATGTTTTTCATTCGAGATTGTCAATACAAACAGATCTTCACACATTTTATATTTTAATAAAAGAAAACAAACACACTCAAGTCAATCTTGACACTTGACAATTCTTGTACATAGCAAAGTGATAGGATATAAGTTTTAAATAGTGTGATAACAATTAACCTTATTTAAGAATTAATAAAATACCAATATTTGTAAAATTACAACTAATATAGCATGTGCTATAAAACATGAATACTTTACGTCAACTTTTTTCCGCTCGGACGCTAGTTGCCCTAAGGCAGAACACACTAGTTAACACTTTACCAGTGGATGCAACCACAACTAGTCGCCTTAGCACAGTCGCAGCAAACAATAACAATAACATCTTTATTCCGAAAGAACTTCTAAGCACTTCACTACTAAAGACCACCCAACTTGGAATTGCAAATGAATCGTTAACCAAACAGTACAGACATTTGGACAGGAAGCTGGAAATTGTATATCGCTGCAAGATTTGCAATACCAGAAATATCAAAACAATATCGGAAGCTGCCTACAACAGGGGTGTTGTGATTCTTCAGTGTGATGGGTGCTCCACTACACACTTGATAGCGGACAACCTCGGGTGGTTTGCCAACTCTAAGGGAAAAAGCGTTAACCAAGTGCTTGCCGAAAAGGGTGAACTCATCCGAAAAATTGTTGTCAACGAAAAGGGCGAGATACTTAAAAACTAGTGTGCCATTTGCTGATGTGTAGCTTACTTTAGATCAACAAATAAATAAATAAGAAGGTTGATATCACAGAAGGTCAAATTAGTTTTCATTTATTTAGTTCACAAAGTTTATTTTGATGTGGTGTGGTGGGGGTATAGTAATCGATATCAAGAGAAAGTTATCAACCTTGATAATGTAGTCTAATCGCTTTCATTAAATGTGTTTTGAATTTTAGATATCGATCATACTTCAAATTTGTTGATATAAACATTTATAAAAACGCTTTCGGTTATCTTTACTCGGAAACCTGTGTGGCTTCGCAGTTTGCAGATAATAGGTGTGTAGTCTATGCAAAAAATAGACAGATTTGTGATACCGGGACAGAGCAAATTCATTTTTATCAGGAATCAACGGTGGTAGGTACTTAAAGTTGCAGTTAAAACGAACTGCTAATATTATAATAGTCCAATAGGAACCCCTTCGTTCAAGAAGAGGTCCAAATGTCCAATAGGCAATAAGGCTTGGTGAGTGCCTAATGTTAAATATCCACTTACGTAAAACGAAAGATACGGTGCGAGGCAACAAATAGTTTCTGAGAGTAATATTATTTTATAATTAACGTAAGAGTGCTAACGGAGCCCCTTAAATGAGTGGTTACTTGCCATAATCCGATGGGAGGATACAAAACTTACATCTATCACGATTTTGGATTGAACTGGGCAAAATCAAGTATATGCTGTCAAGAAGAAACACACATCATTGACGCCGTCGTTTGAAAAATGAAGTAGTATCGTACAATGTCTACTTTAATTCGGCTATAACATTTAATAAGGACATCTTGTCGCTGTTTTTTGAGCTTAAAATCTACTAGAGTAGGATGACGATGGAGAATTCTCGCTGCACCATCAGGGTCGGAAACGACCTCACCGACACATTCGACACCAAAAATTGATTTAGGCAAGGCGATGCGCTATCATGTGACTTTTTCAATATGATTCTTGAGAGGATTGTGCAAAACTCACGAGCCAACACCAGAGGCACAATTTTCCAAAGATCGGTGCAACTACTAGCATACGCCGAAAATATTGACATCATTGGTAAGACTCAACGTGATGTCATAGCCACGTTTGCTAGTATAGAGAAGGAAGCGGCAAAAGTGGGTTTAGCAGTAAATGAGGGTAAGACTAAGTATATGCTGTCAACACGAAAGGACACACAACATCGACGAATTGGACAGAACGTCACCATTGACAGATATCATTTTGAGGTAGTACGGGACTTTGTCTACCTCGGCTCCGCTATCAACTCTGACAACAACATCTCGTCAGAAATCAAACGAAGAATTACTCTTGCCAATCGCTGTTTCTTCGGGCTAAGAAGGCAATTTAGTAGAAAAGCCCTCACTCGAACTACTAAGGAGATCCTATATAAGACCCTGATCATCCCAGTCCTGCTCTACGGCGCTGAAGCATGGACCGTATCAAAAGCGGATGAAGAAATCCTTGGTCGATTTGAGAGAAAAATTCTTCGGTCCCGTTTGCGTTGACGGGCTATGGAGACGAAGATTCAACCACGAACTATACGAGCTGTACAGCGACATACCCCTAGCCAAAAAAACTCCGCATTGGACGTTTAAGATGGCTAGGACATGTAGACATAATGGACACCAATACCCCGGCTCGCAGAGTCTTCGATTCCCAGCCAGACGTCGGACGCAGTAGAGGAAGACCTCGCCTTAAGTGGCGAGCACAAGTAGAAACCGACCTCAACCAACTTGGAGTGCGCAACTAGAGGCAGTTAGCTAAGCACCGGGCTAATTGGAGAGGAATGTTGGTTGAGGCCCAGGTTCATCCCGGACTGTAGCGCCACTTAAGTAGAAGAAGTAGTAGCTACTAGAGTAGCACAGCCCTGTCTTAAAATACTAACGAGATATACGATTATCATCGTCCTTCTTTATAGCTCTAAAAGTTGGAACGTATTAACAGCGGAAAGGGAAAGTTTAGGTTTTTTTGAGAACAGATTCACAACTAGCACCAATGTTCTGACCGCACTGTTAAATTTCCACCCAAATGGCGGGCTCGATGATAAGTAGCATGAAATGACGCGCCGAGGGTTTGGATATGCTTAAAGTTAACTACTCATTCACGAAATAAATCTTAATGGTTGTTTTAGCTTATTCACATAATGGCGTTAGACAGTAGGCGCTCATCAAGTATTTTAGATTTACGAACATTCCGAGCAGCTAACCTCGACTTGAGCCACTATTTTGATTCAGCAATGGTGGAGGATTCGATTATCCAACATGCAATAACAGCGAAAGACGGTAAAAATGTTTAATGTCGGAATCGAAAAATACCGCTCAGACCTTTGCAGAAAGCTTATCGGTGAATGTCACGATTCCATATATCCAATTCTAAAACTGATTTGCTTGGATTGCCCAGATCATCAACAAGAAAACCCTTGATTGGCAATGCGTACCCATGAATGATGGCTACAAGTGCAGGCAAAGACGATAACTGCTGAGAAAGCAGTTAAAGATAAGGATAGACCAAAAAAGCACCCGATGGAAGATATAGTCTTACCAAAATGTAAAAGTCAAAAGCCGAGATGAATGAGGGAAAATCGAAGCTGAGGGACAACCGATGCTGAGAATATGGAACAAGTCAGAACGAAATATTTATTATTTCTGACGACCACGAACATTACCATCCACTCACTTACCTAGATGTAAGCATAGCAATATCAAAACTAAATCATAAAAAGGCTTCCGGAAATAATTTAAATGATTTGAACACATGCGAGAGTTGTAAGATGAATAATGTGTCGCTTAACTCACCTGTGAATGTTAACTTTTTAGTAACACTTTTAACTTTTTTACATGATAAATAACGGATAAAGAAAATTAATGAAATAAATTTCTTACTAACTTCTAGTCGATTCCTTATCGAAGACAGTGTATACCAAAATCAAGATGGCCATAGTCTTCCACTCTTCAGCAACTAATGTTTTACATTTCATCAAACTAGGTGTACGAAGTTTTGTTCTAAGAATTACCGTTAATGTTTAGTTGATTAAAGATCACTGTTTTTTCTGATCAATTTTGATTTTCGATTCTTAATTTTTTGCCCTGTATCAATTTTGATAATATTGATTTAATGCGAGATTTACACCTGCCACTGCATCACTCCAATATATTTGATGACTTCCTAACGTCATCAGTTTTGAATCTATGCAGCAGAATTGAGTCAGATGTATCACGGTAATAACATAAAAACAATCTTTTACAGGCACTATTCAACGACCAGACGCGTTTAGGAATCTCTTTTCATTTTTTTTAACATTGTATAAGTTTTATGAATACGGATTTAGCTTTTAGAGGTATATTATGTACTCCTTATATTGAGTTTATAATTTAGGCTAAAATACTATAACAATATTTATTTTTACTGACAATAGTAAATAATTAAAGGTTTTTTTCTATGAAATCTATTCGGTATTTTTTTTTACAAGTAAACATAGGAGAAGGCATTCCATCCTTAAATTAAACAACCCCAAAAAGTGGGGGTGCCTTAAACTGAATGTGGATGAAAAAATTATAGAAAATAACATTGTCACCATATATTTTTCAGAAAGTTTATCATATAGCGTTTTCGTTTGTGATTTTTAGATTTGATTTCAGATTTTAGATTTTTACTCGTCCCAAATCGAACATAAAGAGATTGATCTGGTTTTGTGTGCTGTCATGAGCTGTCATTGTTTATCTTCTTGCTGTGGAAGAATGAACTTACGAAAATGGATAAGAAAAATTTAAATGATTACAATGTCGTAAACAATGAATGAGGAATTCTTTTGTAAATAGTAAAAAAAACAAGAATAGCTGTCGTTCGATGTAGATGGTGAGGAAGACGACGATGGTAATGAGAAAGAATATTACAATCATTAATTTTCTGTTGTTTCCATTTTTCTTATGTTGTTTCAAAAAAAAACTCTAAAACTCTCTATGTTACAAACTATGTGCCAAAACGTATATACCATTATGGGATAAGGTACAAAAACTACCCCCTGAGCCTTCATAAAATTATATAACTATCAGGCCCAGTTTTTCAGTGCGAGATCATCTTAGATTCGGGATTAAACTAGAGTTAACTCGCGAGAAAGCAGTTTTTCAGTCGATTCAAATCTTCAAATTCTAGCGTCCACACACCACTCATGCCGGCATGCGGAATATAGTGATTGCACATGCAAACTGAGAATGTGTGGTGCTAACTGTGTGGTTGTGCATGCGACATGAGTGATTTCAAAACATTTTGATATTTTCTTGTTTGCGCATGCAAGAACAACATCGCTCGGAGAGTACATTTTTACATTAATAATGACGACCTGCCTAAGTCAGCGATTAACACACGAATGATTACTGCGCGGTTTGCATGAATAGGGTGTGGAGGAAGCGTGATTGTGCATGCTTGAGATTGCGCATGCATGCATGTGTGGTGTATTGGCGCTATTATCTTCAAGTTAACCCAGCAAGTTTGCTGAGTTAACCCCGGGATTAAATGATCAGATTTTTTGACAGGTGATAAAATGCCAGGCAAACATTTTTTTTAATTCCATTAATGTGGACATTTAATTTAATTTCTATAAACTATGGCGTTTTCCATTGGGAAAAAAATATTTTTTTTTATCTGAAGCTTTCAAAAGACCGATTTTGACAGTTGTTGTGTTCCATTGGGCAAAAAAATTGATTTTTTTTTGATCTTAGATCAATTTTGCAAATCTGTAATTTTCGGCAGATTTACCAATACAAATGATAGCTGTCAGTTTGACTACAGTGATTTTCATTTTGATTTATTACTTTAGTTGTGAAAAACAAGAGTGCTTCGCGTTTGGATTTATTAATGGATATAGATACACAAAATAAAGTTATACGTGTTAGTTAGTTAGTTAGATTAGATTGGCTGTTCGTACAAGACGAAACACAATTAGCGCTGGAGTGCGCCGTTTTGATGCCAAATACTCGTGCAGTTAAATGTTATATCTTGTTGTTAGTTGGCGTGTACTAAATCCAACCAGTGACATAAAGGTAGGCGATCAGTTCTTTGATGTGTTTATCAGAGAGGTCGCGGATATTGTCAAAGAAAGGTTTGCCTAGTGTTCGTTGTCTTGCTCTTGACAGAGCCGGGCATTTGCACAGGAAGTGAGTTAAAGTTTCCTTTTCCCCCACCTCCTTGCAACTGCGACAGTTGGTGTTGTGGGGTATACCCATTCTAACAGCATGGTCACCGATGGGCCAGTGTCCAGTGGTAATTGCTATCACCCTTGAGACTTCCTTACGGGATCTGCTTAAGAGGTCGCGTGTTTTTGTCTTATTGTAGCGAGGCCACATATCTCTTGAAATGGCGCACCCACTGAGGTTTCGCCACCTATGTTCTGCTGTTTTAAGAGAGTGTGTGTTGATATTATTCATGATAGTTTTTAAAGGAGTGAGAATGCCGATTGCACGTGAGCTGGGAAGGGACGAGCCCAACCTGGCTAGGGCATCAGCCTGTTCATTTCCATCTATGTCACTGTGGCCTGGAACCCATATGAGAGTGATATTGTACCGACTCCCAATGGAGTCCAGTACTCCAGTTCGTTCTGGCATTGAAGTACTAGTTTTGATGATGTCGATACCGAAGTAATCGCCTTAATAGCGGCTTGACTGTCGACAAAAATAGCGATATTTTGCTTGGGAGTACTATCGTGTCTAATCGCGTGACAAGCCTCCCTAATAGCCAACAATTCCGCCTGGAATACGCTGGAGGAATCAGGGAGGCGAAACGATTTTTTTATTTTTAGTGTGTCCGAGTAGACACCTGCGCCCACTCCACAGTCCATTTTGGAGCCGCCGGTGTATATAAGTGTGTCAAAATCTTTTTCAACCACTGCGTTTTTCCAATCCTCTCTAGTTGGAAAGCCAGCGGTGAAGTGTTTGTGGAAGGTCAGTTTGGGTATCATGTAGTCGGTATGATGGTCAGCTAGACCTGCTGGCATTGCCCATAGGGCTTATTGAACCAGCAGCCAGATTCTCTGAGCCTGACTGCACTGCACATTGCAATGTCTTTGATATGGATATCTAGAGGGAGAAGGTGGAGAAGAACCGTTAAGGCATTAGTGGGACAAGATCTCATGGCCCCAGTTGTGCCGATACAAGCGGTTCTTTGTACCCTCTTAAGTTTGTCAATGATATACCCTTTACTCACGGAAGGCCACCAGACTAGTGCACCATAGGTGAGTATCGGCCGAACAACAGCAGTGTACATCCAAAGTGTCATCTTTGCCCCGTCTTTTGCCAAATGTTTTTCTACAGGCATAGAAAGCTATACATGCTTTCTTGACCCTTTGTTCTATGTTGGTTTTCCAATTAAGCTTAGTATCTAGGATAGTCCCTAGGTATTTGGCATTGGATGAGAGTGAGAGCGCTTGTCCATTAAGTCGGGGGAGATTAAAGGATGGTATTTTGGTCTTCGTGGTGAAGAGCATCATTTCCGTTTTGCTCGGATTAACACCAAGGCCACAGCTTGTAGCCCACGTGCTCACAGAACCCAGAGCGTACTCCATGATTTCGCTAATCACTGGGAGAAACTTTCCTGACACTAGGATCACCACGTCTTCCGCGTATGCCACTGCCTTAATCCTATCCCGATCAAGTCGGACTAACAGTTTGTTCATAACAATAAGCCACAGCAGAGGAGATATCACACCACCCTGTGGTGTGATATCTCCAGCATATCGCGTTAAGCTGCTGTTGCCTAGTGTTTATTGAATGATTCTAGACCTTAGCATTGATATAATCCATTGGCTAAAATGCTCCTCTACACCAGTTACGGTTAGAGCTTCTAGTATTCTGTCAGTTTGTACATTATTGAAAGCCCCTTCTATATCAAGGAAGGTGGCTAGGGTGTAATCTTTGTAGTAGAGAGACTTTTCGATGGTCCCAATCACCTCATGCAGAGCGGTTTCAGTCGATCTGCCTTTGAGATATGCGTGTTGTGATGTGGATAGCGGTGATTCATTAAGAATGTCTCGCACATGGATGTCAAGGATCCGCTCCAGGGTCTTTATACGTGAACTATTTTTTCTGTATTTTCAAATTTTTGTTATGTTTTTAATGTTGGCAGCTATACCGACGCTAACTTCACAGACACGAAATGACACCAATACAATGACAAAAAAAAAAAATCTGAATCGTGTTCCATTGACCCTCAAAAAGATCAAATTTTAGATCAAAATCTAGATTTCCCAATGGAAAACGCCATAAATGCAGATCTCAGCGACTTGAAATTATTTTAAATATTGAGTTAAGTTGTTTTAAGAAGGAAGAGACTTGTATGTTTGCAACCAAAGCATTTTCATTTATTCGGGGAGAAGGGAAACAAACAGCTGATTAAATGATAACTACCAAATTAAATCACCACACACGGAGTCAAATTTAATCCTGTACTGAAAAACTGCTTCATGTGTTCAGTCTAGATTATATTCGGCCCTAGCGAGGTATCCGTCGGAGCGGAAAATTCTCCGATTTTGTACGATTCCGATGATTTTTGCTTCGAGGTATTCTTCCGAAAAGCTGTTCGGAGTAGTTCTCCGACATTTTGTAACGCATCCGAGCGAATTGCGTTGAAGTGCGCTCAGGTGCATTTTTCGTTCAATTTTTGACAGCTAAGTGCAATTCTTTTTCCGATTTCCTCCGACACAAATTCTTCGCGGAATTTGTTTACGAAGTGAAGTGGAGTAATAGAAAAATGTATGTAATTATGTATATAAAACTATTTATTTAAATAATTTTCGTACTAATCATTTGAATTTGTGTTTTCAGGACGAACCAAAGGAAAAAACCACCCCTCAACAGTACGAGCTTCGTCGTCGCTATTTGTGTAGTATTTCTTTCCAATGACACATACCTCGAATTAAATTTGAATCTCCGACGAAGTATACGTTCCGGAAAATTTTCCGCTCCGACGGATACCTCGCTAGGGCAGATTTATTCCGGAGTAAGTAAAATGGGTTAACTCAGCATTGAAAAACCGAGCCTCAGATTGTTATAAAAAAAAGTTGCCGAATAATTCTATTTAGCTTATTTCAAGATAATGTAAATTGCGAATGAGAAATTAAAAAAAAAAGGATCCCATTTAATTCAATTAGCACAGCAAATAAACATTTTGTTTAACCATACAGAAACGTCAAAATGTATCCAGTGGATAAAATTTAACCCCAATTGTAACGCAATAATTGGCACACGCCTGCATACTAGATGTAACAGAGGTGTAACACTCACTATAGTCGTGACAAAAACAAACAGCTCTTATTTTCTTATCACCCAGCCCAGCTGGCTGTCAGTTTACCAACAGATATAGGAAATTTTTTGATAACCTAATCATAAGGAGTTTTTAATAAATATTTTCCCTTTTCTTTGTAATTAAATTTAATAAGAAACAAATTCTACAAAAAATGTCTCCGGTTGACTATGTGATTAAGTGAATTAAAATTGATAAATAAATTAAATTGGTTAGACAAACTTTTAGTTATACAACGTATTAAGCACCCTCCTCCTCATTTCTCTTTCTCAACAATACACAAACTGGACCCCTTACATATCCATATTGCAAATGTGTAATAGTAAACAAATTGTTAAATAAATGACTGGTTTTTCGTCAACAGTTGATTAACCGAGTAGCTATAATCTAAGCTTAAAAGCTCAACAGCTTAGAAACCAGCGCGATTTTAAATGACTTGAAATTATTTGTGACTGTCCGAGTGGGTATTTGTGATCACAGAATAGCTGCAGCGGTATATTTTACATTTCGTAATAAAAAAACACATCGTTTACAATATTATGTAGGATTTTTTTGCAATAATTATTATTAATAGTAGTAGTATTTATAAAACAATAAAAAACCAAACCAAGTTTTGTGTGCGGATATCTAACTTTCAAACAAAATAAAAGTGAAAGGAGGGGGTTTTTTCGTGGTGTTTACTTGTAAAGTACAATCTACTTGATAAAAATAATCAATTTGTGTTTTTATTTAGTTAAACAAGAAAAATGTATCATCATATCATGTCGTTCCACTGGGGCACAGATGTTGGCGTGTTTCTATTTCCTGGACTAAATATTAATGGTACTCCTGCCCTGATAGCATTGTGTTTCACTTTAATAGTGTTATCACTAATCTTTGAGGCTGTGAAGGTAATTATTTCAATATACCTTTGGGTATGTATCAAGCTGTATATAGTATTTGTTATATTCGGTCACGGTTGTGTTTTTTTTTTTAAAGTTTGGTTTAGATGCACGGTTGAGATAGATGCCAACTATGCATTGTGCGAATATTATCCATTAAATTAGGCACATAATGAATATAATAATCTAATTTGAATTAGAGTTGACCTAGAAACTAAACTAACCGATGAAATGTTACATATGCCATTGCCTTTGGCTAAAACACATATTTGGGAACTTTTTTGAATCTAGCCATGAAAGAGGAGGATTTAAAATTTAAAGTTAAGCTTTAAATTTATGCATACCACTTTGCAGGCGTAACTTATTTCTATGAAAATTGAGTTCATCATATTTTTACAATGAATTCAAACTCGTTTCCATTCGAATTTTAAATAACGTTAAACTTTTGATGAACTGGTCTATGTTTCTCTGAGTTGTGAAGCTTTTCTTGGTTCCACCTGGCTTTAATCTCATCTGTTATGTATTGAGCTTGATGTTAGGAATTCCCCTTTATATATGCACTGAAGAGAGCCAGGGTACTACGTATACTTAAGATCTTTTAAGAAATTGCTTTTATTACTGGGATCGAAACAATCTTGTTATCACGTTAACGGTTCACGTTGATGCGCTCGAACTTCATCACATTGTTGGTGGTATCGTTTTTATTATTTAATTTTATTAGCCGGTCCACGTACTGCAAGTAGAACTTGAATATAGCAAGCCAGCCAGAAAGCCATAAGATATTGCAATTCCAATTTCAACATCAAACACCAAAAACAACCTGAGATCAATATGCCACTAAAAATGACGACTTTATGTATTTTACCTAAGAGTAGAAGGGTAAATACCGGAAACACCTGAGTCTTGGACATGAGGCGATGAGAAAAGCTGTGAAAATTTGGGAGGATATGTCACCACATGAACGTTGGTTCATAAAAATCCAAAACAAATAATGAGAAGCTAACTTGTACAGGAGTACCTCTATCCTAAATTGAAAAAGGCAAATGGAGCTAGAGCAGAGTACACAGATGATAAAAAAAACACTTAGAAAAACTGTTCGAGGCAGTTAAAAGAGAAACGAAGTCTCGAAGAATAAGTACTTCTTCCTTATGGTGAACTACTATACAAAGACCCTCCAAGGAGGAGTGTATATTCCAGCGGTGCTATCAGTCAGCGAGTTAACATTAGAAGATGGTTCAACCAACAAATGTCATTCCTTTATTAATCCAGGAATAAATATTTATAGACACACATATGAAGCTCAAAATCATTCAGATACCACTCATCATTTGCCGCTCAAAGCATAGGTTGAGTAGAACGTTGAAAAACTCTACTGCTATAATGCACGTTATTCGACCAAACAAAGACGGCGAATACTCGTCGTTGTTAACTACGAGAGTTTTTCAATTGTCCAGGCTGTGAAGGATTTTCTCAAATCTGATCCAGGCTCTAATAATGTTTACTTAAAGATATAATCCATTCATTATCTATTCTTTACGATGAAGGAGGCTGCCTGTGAAGTAGGACAGGTTGAAAAGACAGCGTCTATTTTAGTGACTGATGCGTACTTCGATAGCGATGTTTTAGATTTTATGGTCCCAATTGCATGTGCTTACCACAAAGAAAGCGATAGATCAAATTATTGCACTCTATCGTGTGTGACACCTTGTTTGTTGAGTAAATGTCTCCAGATTTAGCAATAATCCCAATTCGCGGTCGACATCTCCCGGGCTAGTACCATGTTGGAATCTACCTCATATGGCATCATTGTCAGCGATAGTAAACATTTATCTCGAAAGCGATCGAATGGGGCGATGCCTCAAACCCTTACAATAAACTACGAACAGCAAAAGTCAATACACACTTCAACAGAAATTTCGTTCGACGTGGAAGAATATAAATGTTGACACTACAAATTAGTATTTGAATGGTATTTTGTAGTGGTATTTCCATTAGTGCAGTGGTATTTCCTCTTCTCAAAGACCGGCATTTGATGACATATCTCACCGAAAAGTGGAACCAATCGATCCACCATAGGCATTTCACATGGTTTGGCATCAAGCCCTTTTTTGGAAATGCGTACATTTGAAATCAATGAAAAACTTCTTTTTGGATGAGAAAACGTTCAATTCAAGTTGTTTTGGACGGTGTCAAGTGTGCGACTCACCAAATAAATGCTGGTCTCCTAGAGGCTCAATTCATTCCTTCGCTGACAAGAAACTTTGAGTTTCTCATATTCTTATACTCTCATCTTCAAACGTGGACTCTAAACGAAAAAATATGTTAAGCTCATTGAATTCCTTCCTTGATAGCATTATCAAATGGGGTAAATCCAACAGAGTAGAATTCAAAGCTTCCAAAACACAATGATGTCTTCTGTCGTTAAAGCGAAATCGAATTCTACAGCCAATGTGCATGAATGGAACTTACGTCGTAGAATCCGAAAAGCTTTCAATGCTAGGTATGTGTGTTAGTAACGACTTACGTTGGAACGTTCATATATTCCATGTCGTTAAAAACGCAGCGAAATGTCTAGGATTCCTTCATCGATGTAAGAAATATTTCACCACTTCTGATCTGGCAACAATATATAAAGCATTTATACGCTCTAAACTTGAGTTCAACGCCCAAGTCTGGTCGGGTGCACCAAAATCAACATTCCATCTCCGAGATATGATTCAAACGAGTACGAACAAACTTATAGGAGACATTGGAATAGCGAACTTTTTAGTTTCGCTCGAACATCGTCGAAATATCTCCTTTTGTACATTGTTTTATCGCTTTTTGTACAACCAATGCTCAAATGAAATATCCAGCCGCATTCCTCCCATTTAACAACTCATCAGCAATAGTACCGAGTATTGCGGCTGAGTTGTTAAATGCAAATCAGTTAACCCTCAAGGCTATATTCCGACGAACCTTGAAATATATAGATTCGTACATAAACAGAACAACACAAATGTGAAATGCTTTACAAAACTCTGTTTTTCCTTTCCATTGTAACGTACAGGCATTTAAAACCAATGTGCATCGGTACCTCCATTATTCTTATCCAGAATTTCCTTAATGCTGTGCTAAAACATATAAAGGGTATTCATAACCCCTTGAGTGTGCGCAAATTATAAAAAAAAAACAAATTGGTACTCCATTTCATGTTTTAATGAAATCTTATCCCTTCATGCTAGAAACACATTAGGCATGTTCGAAATATAGATCAGTAGAACACGGTTTCTCAGTTGGCAAGACGGAGATTTTCTGCCAAAAGAGTAAAGCTGGTTATTTTGTATGTATCATGGAGGTAATTCGGAACAAGTTTTAACCTCTGCTGAGAATGTGGTTCTACTGAATCAAACAATCTCAGCTGAGGTACCGAAAGAAAATCTGTAAGGGATCCGTAAGTGAAACACGATTATTGTTGGCTGAAGTAGATTATGTCACTAGCTCAAAGTTATAGTAGTCGATTGTGTCCAATTTGTCCATGTTGTGGGTTTTTTCTTGTTTATAGATCGCTAAGAGTTATTGTATAGGGATTTATGTTGCTTCCGAATAGAGCTGATCTATTCGTGAAGTGGCTGTGTACGCGACTTGCAAATAGGAATTTTTTACGTAATTATCTTGGTTCAAAGAGTTGCTAAATTCAACTCGTACAAGAATTGAAGTCGAGCAACCGGTCATCGTTTCAGGCTTTGGACTATTACATGTTTTCGCCAAAAAATTGTTTTGCGATGAAGCTCAATGGGTATTTACCATATTTTGGATGAAGAGCAACCCAAGGAGGTTGAATAGCTTACATCCAGACACTTTGGGTTGGTTTATGGGCTGGTGGAATCATCGGTCCATATTTCTTTAAAAAATGAGGTCATTCAAGACGTAACTGAATGGGGTAAATGAAAAATGCAATATTTTGTCTCGACTTCGTTTACTGATAACCCACTTCATTGCTTCCATATACAACGCGGCGGTGACATCTCTTTGATTTCGACCGGCGTATGATAGAATATTGTTACCCTGGTCGATGTAGACGACAGAGTCGTAGTGTTTCCAGTTACATCAAAGGTTTATCTTGTTAGATTATTCTTTTGGCGATTTGTGTAATTTTAATTTGAAAATAAATATATATACACATATTATATCTGTGTAGCATATCATTTTTAACACTCAACTTTTTTTGTGTTAGGTATTCCAGACAAGTTCCAAAGCTCGAACCGCAAGAGAACGTTTGCGATCATCTTCGTCTTGCGCCACCGAAACAACAAATTTACTCATTTCCGAGCGAAGGGGTGCCCTGGGAAATTCGTCCACTATAAAACGATGTCTAAGCATGCTGGGTCAGGCCGGCGTATTTTTATTCGAAAATGGTTTGAGCTACATGCTTATGCTGTCGGTTATGGTCTACAATGTGTATGTATTCTTGGCCGTTGTCCTCGGAATGGGACTGGGCTATTTCCTCTTCGGCCATATATCAATGCGAATAAATATGGAGAATATACGAGCCAGAACAACAAATGTCATGTGTTCAGAAGTAAATCGACTTGAAGGTAATTATTTATATAAAACGTGTAAATAAATATTAATGTATCATTACCCTTCTTAATTAAGTAACATCGTCCAGCTCAAGAGATGTAGACGAACATGAAGTGGGATTCCAGGGAAACGCTCATAGCTCATCCTCGTTCAACCAAAGTGCCAACTATGCACACGCGCCCAATGTACAATCGGATGTAGAGATTCACCCTTGCGTAGATGCCCATAATACGGAAAGTCTGCATACATGTCGACTTTAATAGTTTCAGTGCAAAGTACGATTTAAAGGACAATATGTATTTTCTATCCGTCGCACCGATTCAATTTTATTTAACATAATCGTAAATGTATATCAAAGAAGTATAATAGATATTGAACATAAAATAATCAATTCGATTGCATTCCAATAGAAGCTATAGTTAGAGATATATGAATATCATACTGCTCGGAATTTGTAAGGGAAACAGCTGTGTAGGTGTAGGCTTTTTTTTAAAATTATATTTATTATATTTTATTAAGAAGAGCATGTACATTTTGCGAACAACCAAAGGTCGTATAAGTGCCTAAGTTTATTTAGCAAATATTGTGTGCAACGGCACACAATCACTGACATGAGTTTTGTTAAGCATTCATGATTGATTTGATGTCTAGTCAATCTTTGTTTTCCGAATGATATCCCTTTATAGTTTACCGCCGTTATTAAGTTACATAAATCTATGTGATTTGACTTCGCATGGTGGCGTTCTCGACGTGACGAAGTAATTTAGTTTTTAAGTTGAATACTAAATTCCATACGGCCAATGCAAAACAAATGTATACATTAGGCTAAGCGATTTTCTTTTAATTAATCTAATTATTGTTTCGATTATTTAATCAACAATGTGCTTTATTTTTTTTATTGTATATGATTTCTAAGAACAGATTATATGATTTGATAGTGCAGTGATTGCCATTTTTATATTTTTATCAAGATTGTTTTCTAATGTTAAATGGAAGTTGTTATTCTTATTGTTGATTACGATTACAGTGTTATCCTTTTATAGTAATATTTTGATAGTATTTATTAAAGAATATACTAATGATTGAATGGTTTTAATGGTATATAGGAGAATGGAACTTTGACCTGAAGGGCATATGGTGGTCCTTAGAAAAATAAATATCTCACCTCACCTCACGAAATGAATATTTAAAAGTATTTCTAGCATTGGCACAAAGAATGGGAACTTCAATTGACCATCGATAGTCTTGGATCTTCGTCAGATTTTGGCAACAGCTTGGGCAGTGAAAAAACCTGTCACTTAGAAGTTCAACATACTTACCACTAGGCAACCACTAGATTGTCTGTGTGTCAACCATTTAGACAATTTCCAGTGATGACAATTATGGTGGAGCTAATGTATGGGCAAGCAAGCGAGATCAGTCCTCTGGATCATGTTAAATCCAGCTTTGGCCAGATTTGTTTGCTTTATCTGAAATTTGATTTGCTGTAAGCATGCTGCTCTAGTAAGCTTTTGCATGTAGCGATGGTGTTCCCGTATCGGAAACGACAAATAATTTAGTTTCATGTTTGGCGAGTTCATCAGCCTTACAATTCCCTGGAATGTCACTAAGCCCAGGCACCCAACCTAGGTGAACGTTTAACTGCTCCGACACCTTTTGAAGAGATATCCTTGGCAGATATAACATTCTCTTTGAGCCAAGGTAAGGCTTCTTCGAACACGCAGCAATGATCAGCAAGACGGAAAAATAGGCTGAGGTTTACCCTATCTAAGAAGACACCAGAACCCACTTCGTCATTTGTTTTGGAGGCATCGATATAAAAGTGGATCGAGTCATTTTGCACAGGTTCGTTACTTTCCCATGACGATCTGTCTGCGATTTAGACCTGAACAGTATTATCGAAGTTTAAGCTGGTAAAGGTGTAATCGATGTATGTTCGTTAAGAATTGTTTAGTGGCCAGTTTGTATATTTGACCACTCTTGGATGGCTTTAAGTCGGATGGCTGAGTTAGGTGCCATTTGCTTGCTAAAAATATCAAGGGGTAGAAGGTGAAAGAAAATGACTTGTGCTGCTGAGGGTGTTGTACGAGGTACACCAACGATGCACAGACACGCAGTTCTTTGCACATTGGCTAGTTTATTGCTGTTTATAGCTATCTCTAGTGCAGCCCGCCATACTACTACTCCGTAGAGAAGTATCGGTCTTATTACCGAGATATAGAGCCAGTACGTTATACGAGGTTGCACTCCATTTTTCTTAGCGTTCTTGCAAGAATAAAGTGCAACTGTCGCATCCTGTACTCTTTCTGTTATGTTCAGCTTCCAGTTAAACTTCCTGCCCAAAATAAGATCCAGGTATTTTGCTCTTGTCTAAGAATGCTAGTCCGATGCCGTTTAATGACGGGGGTCAATGTGAGGAATTTTCTAGTGAACAGGACCAGTTCAGACCACAACTGGCTGCTCATTTCTGCAAAACTCGGACATGATTTGCAAAAACAACGTAAATTGTTATCTTGACAACATACAATTTAAACAAAGAAATGTAGGAAGTGATGCAAGGAAAAACTCTTTTTCAAGAGTGGCTTAAGTAATCATTTTAATTGTGCTAATCAAAAGCATTTCCTTAAATTTCGAAGTGCTTCAAAAAATCCTAGGTATAAAAGGTATTATTCAACGATGAAGTTTACGTGCTGTATAAGATTGCTAAGACAAGAGATATAGAGCGAATAGCAACATAAGCTAGGCTTAGATTCTCGTCCTTATGGTAAACGCAGTAAAAGAAGGTTATGTACAAAAAGAATTTAACCAATTTTTACCGGTATTGACGAGTAGAAAAGTTTGAAAAACGCCCCTACATGTGGAAAAAAAGAACATGTTAAGTGCTATAGAATTAACGGAAATTTTCATTTATACATGATTCCCATAAGAAAACTGTATTTGAGACGAAAATGCAAACGCGTATTTCCAAACATTTTACTATTAGGCAATAAACAACTTGATATGCCATTTAATTGAATAAATAATGGACTTTATAAATATATGAAATGTTGTTCGATTAAATTATCATTTTAATACAAAAATGTAATTTTAATTTGGCGATATTTTTCCATACGAATAGCGCCACTTTTGCGACTAGTAGAGAAAGAAGGAATATGCCAATGTATACCAAAATGCTAGCCTTCAGTCGTCAATAGCAAGTTAATTTTTAACTACCTAAGATAGAAATATTTGAAGAACAGAAAGAGAAGAGGATATAAAACCGAACTATTCTTGCAGCCAATCGAATTACATAGTCTAGTTAGGCTTTCAATTGAACAAATCAAATCATTGGCCGTGTTCCGGATTTCAGATTTCTAAAGATATCTTAGAAGAAGCTCGTTTGTCGTTGGTCAATCGAACATTTTGACCAATGAGAACAGAACTTCATCTAATGGCGTTTTCCATTGGGAAATCTTGATTTTGATCTGAAATTTGATCTTTTTGAGTGTCAATGGAACACGATTCAGATTTATTTTTTTGTATTGGTGTCATTTCGTGTCTGTGAAGTTAGCGTCGGTGTAGCTGCCAACATTAAAAACATAACAAATATTTTTTTTCAATCAATTTAATACTTCACGTATAACTTTCTTTTCTGTGTCTATATCCATTATTAATATCTAAACCCAAAGCACTCTTGTTTTTCACAACCGAAGTAAAAAATCAAAATGAAAATCACTCTTGTCAAACTGACAGCTATCATTTGTATTGGTATTGGTAAATCTGCCGAAAAATTCAGATTTGCAAAATTGATCGCTGATCAAAAAAAAAATCAATTTTTTCGCCCAATGGAACACAACAACTGTCAAAATCGGTCTTCAAATCAAAAAAAAAATTGATTTTTTTCCCAATGGAAAACGCCATAAGATATCTTACGAAATCGGAAATCCGGAACAAGCCCATTAAATAACGATCTCGATGGCACAAGTGGTAGCCACAGCTGCTGTTGGCTTAACTGTGTTCAAACGTGGATAGGGAATTGTATAATATTTCTGGCGTTTTCCATTTATAAAAAAATCAATCATTTTTATACCCTATCCCATAGGGGGTATATTAGTTTTGACATTAAGTTTGTAACATAGAGAAATAATTTCGATACATATACCTCAAAGTATATGGATCGATTCAGAATCGCTTGCTGAGTCGATTAAGCCATGTCTGTCTGTCCGTCCGTCCGTCCGTCCGTCTGTGTGTCACCGATTTTTGGGCCTTAAATTTTGAGCTAGAGTGTTGAAATTTGGTATATAGACTCTCTGGCCGACGAAGCAGAACAAGTGTAAAAATTTTTGAAATCCGCCCACTGCCACGCCCCCTTTTTAGAAAAACTTATTTTTTGGCCAAACCGTAAGGAATTTCAAAAAAGTGTCTTTGCAACATATTTAGACAATCCTAATATCTATATTTCGTTCATACAAAGTTTTTTGCCAGCCCACTTTTTGGGGGCGTTTTTAGTAAAAAACGCTTTTTGTCCAAATTTTAAAACTTTCGAAAAAATTTTTGATGCAAATACTTCCGCAATGGTAATATAAACATTTTGTCCATAGATCATTTTCACCTACGCCCACATTTTGGGGGCGTTTTTTTACAAAAACCATTTGTATACCCAATCCCAAGGCATTAGCAATAGAAATACGTTGTTTTTTGTCGAACCACACAAGATTTTGAGAAACTGTCTGAGCAATATATTGTGACAATGTCATTTTCAGTATTTCATCGCCATAAGGCCTATATTTTGAGGATATTAATTTAAAGGATGGGATGGGATAGGGTATTCAACGATCCGCATAGCGGATTGTAGCCTCTCATATGTTTTTTTATGTAGATCTGTCAACAGACTGTTTTCGATTGGGCAAAAAAATTGATTTTTATACCCTATCCCATAGGGGTATATTAGTTTTGATACATAGTTTGTAACATAGAGAAATAATTTAGCTACATATGCCTCAAAGTATATGGATCGACTCAGAATCGATACGTCACCAGTTTTTGGGCCTTAAGTTTTGAGCTAGAAGGATGAAATTTGGTACACGTGCTCTTTGTTGCTCCCAGCAGAACAAGTGTAAAAATTTTTGAAATCCGCCCACTGCCACGCCCCCTTTTTAGAAAAACGTATTTTTTGGCCAAACCATAAGGAATTTTGAAAAACTTTCTGAACAACATATTTAGACAATCTGAATATCTGTATTTCGTTCATATAAAGTTTTTTGCCACGCCCACTTTTTAGGGGCGTTTTTAATAAAAAACGTTTTTCGGTCAAATTTTAAAATTTTCTAAAAAACTTTTGATGCAGAATCATTAGTAATATAAATATGAACATTTCGTCAATAGATCATTTTAACCCACGCCCACTTTTTGGGAGCGTTTTTATATAAAAAACCATTTTTATACCCTACCCCATAACATATGCAGGAGAAAACCTTGTCTTTTGTAGAACCGTAAAAGTTTTTTATAAGCAGTCTGAAGAATTTGTTGTCACCATGTCATTTTCTTTATTTTATCCACATCGTGTTTTTAGCCATGTCCACTTTTTGGGGATTAAGTTTTACAGATAGGATGGGATAGGGTATTCAACGATCCGCACAGTGGATTGTAGCCTTCTCATATGTTTTTTTTATCTCAGATCAATTTTGCAATTCTGGATTATTCGGCAGATTTACCCCTCCTTGTACTAACACTTATACAACTGATAGCTATTAGTCTGACTACAGTGATTTTCGGTTTGATTTATTATTATTTCGGTTGTGAAAAACTATTATTAATCAAAACTGTAGCAGTTTAATGATCGGGTTTCGGATTTTAGATTACAACTGCAAAATTAGGTGAGGTGATGTGGAACGCAAAATCTTATTCAATGGCAAGGTAAATGTCAAACTATGCCAACCCTTATTTTGCAATTTCTTTTTTCTATATTTTATTTACTTATATCTATTCAGAATAATTATTCTTTATCAATAAAGTAAGAAATAAGTGAAATAAACCCATAATATTGGGTAATGCTACTGAAATCAAAAACATCTTCATGACAGATCGACGCAAAACCAGCTTTTTCACTCATGAGTGTCCATGCGTAAATTTTCAACTAGTCATTTCCCCTTCAATGTCATGTGACTAAAATGATCGATTTACCAATGAGAGCAGTGCATCGCATGAGATTTAAGGCCTGCTCAGAATGCATATCTGTAGCTGGTATCTTGCATCGCTGTCAAAAGAGAGATACATTTCGTGCATGAAGTTGCTCTCTATCAAAGATTATGAATTCTATACAGATGACGCATTCAGAACAAAAAACTGAAACTTTTGCTCAGTAGCTTCATGGTACGGGCAGGCGGTATGCGTGAAAAAAAAACATGAAAAACAAGAACAAAAACATATGGCGGGCTGTGCCTGCACGACCCGCCATAGAACAATTTTTCTTATATGGAGTGCGTCATCTGTATAGAATTCATAATCCTTGCATCTATTCAACTTCAAGCTACAGATTCACGAAGATACACATTGTGTAAGCGCTTACGAGTTGCCTTGTTTTTAACTTTTCACTCAGCTACAGAAACGCATTCTGATCGACCTTTTACACCTACCTACATGCACCAACACAAAAACATTTGACCCATGACTTATGTCAGTTTGAAGTTCGCAGTCTGATTTATATTTTATTTTAGAGTTTTGTTTGAAATAGCATAAGTTTAGGTATCAAAAAAAATAAATTATAAGCGACAGCTTCTTTGATTTCCACAAAAACAATTACTCATTCATTGTTTGCAACATTTTGTCTCCTCCATTTTCATAAGTTCATTCTTCCACAGCAAGAAGATAAACAATGAGCTGACAAATGGCACACTAACACACACACAAAAACAGATCAATCTCTTTTATGTTCGATTTGGACAATCTGAATTTGGGAAAATCTTAAAATCCCAATTGAAAACACTATGTTACACACCAACCAGAATGCTTAGAGGGTACACACGCCTCAACCACTTTCTATAAAATCTCTTAATCAGAACTATTTAAATCTCCGATTCTGAATGAATCAAATGCAACGAGTTATACTCGTATTAAAAGTGTCAAGCTGTGTTATGGTCTAACAAGTTTCGCTTTGTAATTAATATTTGAATGCAACATCACTCAGGTGGCCGCCTCTATTGACACAAGGAAATATCTTTTCAATACATTTGTGGGCAGACATAAGGTCTGTTCCCGTACTTTTGCAGTAAAAATTAGTAAATTCTCAAATTTCTTGGAGTGGGGGAAATTATCTCAGAAAGAGACAAAATTACCAAAAAGTACGGGAATGCGTTTAAGTAAAAAACAGTAAAATTATATATTTTGTATGCCTTTTAAAGAACAAATGACATAAATCATCTGTCAAAACAAGCGAGTTGTCACTTTTAGATACCAACTGACAGTTTACTGATTTTTACCAACAGAAATTTCTGCAGTAAATTTTTTTACAGATTTTTATGGAGGGGTAGTTTTTGCGTCTCTCGTGAGCTGTCTCTTTTACTTATTTTTACGTACGGTAACGGCAATAAGTACAAATCAGTAAAAATCAGTAAGAATCCGTAAATATTATTTTGTACGGGAACAGACCTATAATGAGCTAACATTTAACGATTTTTTCTTTGAAAAAAATGGCCCAATGATGGCCGGCCCAAACAGTTCCTTTTTTGGGTATTGATGCAACGTCGGAAAGTCATCGTAAACCTTGTAAACGTGGTAAAATTACGACGTGGTAAATTGAACGGTCAGAGTTTGGATGGGAAATCGTTTACAACAATATCGGAATGTCTGTATTCCGGCTTCCAGATTGAGTAAGATATGTTAGACGAAGCTCTGTTCTCATTGGTCAAAATAGTCGATTGACCAATGAAAACAGAGCTTCGTCTAAGATATCTTACGGAATCTGAAATCCCAAACGCAGCCAGTTTTTACACACGAATTAAGTATGTAAAGATGGTAATCGTCGTAAATTATTAAAATCTCATTGTGAAATGTATTCATCACATGCACAAATCACTTTGAAAACGGTTATCACCTAACGATATCTACAATTCATTAAACTTCTTTCGAGTTACTTTTAAGATTTCAAATTTCGTACAGCTCTGAATTTAGATGTAGTGTGGTTTCGAAATAGATTACCAAAGAAAAATAGATGATGTAATGGTATTTTCAAAATATCATCCTTATTTATTAAAAATGGAAACAAGTTTTTATAAACTTTTTGAGCTGTACGGCAACATAGACTTGGTAAAAAAAAACTCAGCATTGGGTGTTTATAGATCGGACATGTAGAGCAAATGAAAACCAACCGCTGGCATAAAATTACCCGTAATTACAATTCAAATATCATCTATAATTTACAGAAGTGACAAAATGAGATCTACGTTCATGTGTACTCCTTGTACGATGGTGGGACCTCATTTTTATGACGCATCCGAACCGCTGAGTTGAGATAAGCTTTTCTTGCAAATTCACACGACTCGGTTAGTTTGTCAGATCATCACGTGAGAAGTGGCAGTGAAAACACCTTTTAAGTTTTGCTACGGTTGGAAATCAAACCCAGACCTTCTGGGCGGCAGTTCATCGCTCTAACCAACGCGCTTCAGAAGGTAGTAAACCCCGTTCAAGTATGTTAGTAGTGAGCAATGTAGTATGGATTTTAGTATATGGCAAAGTGGCAGCACTGGTGTCGACGCCTGAACTACAGTCGTCGAGTTTTGTTCACAAAACGTAACAACAATGGTTCCCTAGAAGTAATTTTGAATTCGTTTCACAAATTTGCATTTTAAATATAAATTTCCAATGTGAAATGTAATATGTCGGTATACCAATTGAGAAAATTTTAAAATATTTATAAGAAAAGTGTTCATTTACAATGACAAACAATGAGGAGAATATTATTTACAACACCAAAAAAATCCACATCTCGTTAAAAAATGAATGTCACTTGACGAATCAGATGGTAAGTGTGTTATGGATTTTCTAATCAATCGGTTTCACTACACTTCATCGTCGTCCGCTTACCATATCACCGTGTGGTTAACAGTTGGTCACGTACTTTGACCAAAACATTTAGCACTGTCATTCTCCAGCGGTCGGTTGTCAACTCGCCCGAAACCTAGATTCACAAAATTAGGAACGATGGACAAGAAATTACACTCTGGCATTTTTCACCCCACCTTGAGGCTTCTACAGGAGCCGAATTGTCAACTCAGTGCGTATAACTTCATGTATCCTGTTTTCGTTATGTAAGTGCTCGTGTAACCTGGGTTTCATGAATTAAAAAATGTGCGATATTTCGTTGCAGACCAGATGATGACGCAGTTGAAGAAATAACAAGTATGCCTGGTGTTGCGCGCATGGGAATCAACAAGCTGAAGAAGCACTTGGAACCTCTTGTTGCCAAGGGACTGACATCAATTCTACTATTTGGTGTAGTCAGCTGTGACGGAAAGGTGATTTACTAAAAACTGATTTTTTGGTGACAAATTAATTGGAAATTTAACATTTGCCAGGATAGCTCAGCAACTTATGCAGACCATTCGACAAATCCAGTTGTACTGGCACTTCCCAAACTACGCAAATGGTTTCCGGATTTGCTCCTCGCATGCGATGTGTGTTTGTGTCCCTATACTGATCATGGTCACTGTGGTATTCTTGATGAAGCTTTGATTAACAATGCAGCGAGTACAAAAAGATTGGCAGAAGTTTCTCTGGCGTATGCCAAGGCTGGGGCGCATATCATTGCGCCATCAGATATGATGGACAACCGCATTAAAGAAATTAAAAGTGCCTTGATATCGAATGGTTTGGAGAATTGCGTGTCGCTTCTTTCGTATTCGGCTAAATTCGCCTCCAACTTCTATGGACCGTTCAGAGATGCAGCTAAAAGTGCGCCGGCATTTGGCGATCGTCGGTGTTATCAATTACCGTCAGGATCCAAGGGACTGGCTATGCGAGCTGTTGTATGTAAATGATACTCATTCGTTGAATGGAATTAATTAGTGATATTGTTTTAGGAACGAGATGTTGAAGAGGGTGCAGATATGCTTATGGTGAAACCAGGAATGCCATATTTGGATATTTTAAAACAGACTAAGGATGCATTTCCAAATTTACCGCTTTATGTCTATCAGGTAAGATAAGGTTCAACATATTTTGTTGATTTGGTTTGTCAAAAAATACGCGCATTTATTTTTTTGCTCTAATTACATGATACGAAGTTTGTGTGGACCAAAGATTGTGGTTGTCTTAATGTATACACATTTATTAGGTGACCTATAAATTAGGTTCACATTAAAGTTGCATACTAATTTAGCTTTCTCAATAGATAACGTTATTCATTAGTGCACTCGGCATCCTGTTTTATATAACCTTCCAATCTTGGGTATTGATAATACACACGGCAATGCACCTTCAAGATAGAAGTCGATGTTTTTCCCGAACATTGACTTTTAATCAAAGGTAATGGAATACATACTAGTTGATTAAAAGGTGGGTTACTGCCTGTGCACAATGGAGCTGGAACAGCAGTGTGCCCATGATTAAACGATACATACGGTGCTTGTTATGATTTACATTTTATGCGTGCAGCTTGCGCACGCATTGTGTTTATTCAGTTTATGTTTAGATACTGTTTAGAGTAATTTTACAAAATTAGCTGTTTTACACTTATCTGAGTGCTCATGCGAAAATTGTTAACTTCTTTCGTCAGTCATTTCCCCTGCAATGTCACGTGACTGAAATAGTCGATTGGCCAATGAGAACGCAGCTTCATCTTAAATATCATACTAATTCTGAGATCCGGAACACGACCATTAATAAGAGAAACAATTCCGGCGAATGAATATGATGCTTCTGGATCAGGATATGTCGTCCAAACATGACACAAGTGCTTTACACCAAATAATTAACGGAATGCATACCTTCGTGACATTTTTTTAATCTACGTGTCGCCAATTTAATGACAAATTCCATATGATGGACGTATATTCCAACTGCGGTTCGCACTCAGGATTATCAAAATTATGGTTTTGCTTAAAGTGCATCCAAGATTTATTCAAAAAAGATCAGCAAATAAATCGCAAGTGCTCATCAAATTATTTGAGCTAACATTTTCAAGCTCTATACCCTTAGGCAAACCTGAGATATTTCATTTTGAATTAATGAAACTTCAAAATGATTTGCTAATCCGCTTAACCGATGACTCAACGGACAAAATATACTGCATATAAAAAATCTATTTAACCTATTCATACACTTTTCTGTATCTCAAAACAGTTTCACGAATTGTGCCTGTTTTTGTACTCGTCATAATTATCGTCAACATACAATGTTCTACAGAGATTCTTCCTTAACTTTAGCGGCGCTACAGTCCGAACTGTACCTTTGCCTCAACTGTGGCCTCATTTATTGTTAAACCCAATTTTATTGCTTGCTTGTCTATACCAATGATGCCAGTATCCTCGGCGTATGCTAGTAGTTGCACAGATTTATCGAAGAAATTAATTTAGTGTTGGCACGGCAGTTTTGCACAATCCTTTCAAGAATTATTGCAAAGAAGTCATATGACAGCGCATCGCCTTACCAGGTGAGGTCGTTTCCGACCCTAATGCAGCAGCGAGAATTCTCCACCATCGTCTTGCACAGACAGACGGACGAGTTAGACATGGTTCTGTATAGTTGGTCTCTATAAATACTGTCGTATGAAATCGATGAATAGGTGGTGTGTATTCATACAACCGATCAGGTTGTTGGTAAATTGTATCATGCGTTAACATATTACGGCAGATGGGATCTTGTAGGCGATGTCTCTCATGTCTTTGTAGTTGGCGCAGTTCAGAGTGTCTTCTTTTTCTTCCGGCTGACTTTTATCCGATATTCTAATGAGTTATTGTATGTTACTTATCAAATTATCTCCCCCCGGCTTTATATAGCTCCACAGGAAGTGCGTCATTTCCAACAGCATTGCTGAGCTTAAGATTAGATAATGCTTTCCTTACATCATTTGGTCTGGTGTCTGCATGTGTTCACAGTCGTTACTAATATTGAATGGTTCGTTCTACCTGACAGCTGAAGATTATTCCTCATCGATGATAAGCTGTCCGCATAAGTGGTTTTTCCATATTCTCAGCATGAATTGTGACTCATCTACGATTTGTTCTTTTTCATCTCGGTAGGATTCTGTTATGACCTTGTGACCCTGGCTTTGACCTTTCTGTAATATGGTATAACTTACGATCATCTTTTCTTCTGGAGTGGCACTCCTCTTTATCGTTGATAGTGCGCTTTTCTTACTCTTTCTTCTTTTACTGAAAAGATCCTGCCTTCACTTGTAGCTTTCCCTTGTAGGCCTCGAGCATCTGTCGTTATTCTTCATCAAAACAAGGGTGTTTTGCTGGTGGACGCAAGAATTCGATTTTTCCTCCATCAAAGCGTGAGCTCTGTTAACTATGACAACAACATCTACAAAAATACAAAAAACAAATACAAATTTTTGGCGCAACAGGCTCGTTAGTACCCAGGGCCTAGCTTTCTCACAACCATTCATGTGTGCGCGTGTAATTCTTGCACGATGGCGGGACCTCCTGTTTTATGCCGACTCCGAACGGCTAAGTTGAGATAAGCTATTCTTGACAATTGATACTACTCGGATGATTTGTCAGATCATCACGAGAGGAGGGCCAGTGAAAAATCATTTAGGTGTTGCTACGGCTGGGAATCGAACCCAGACCTCCTGCGCGGCTGACAACAACATCTCGTCAGAAATACAACGAAGAATTCCCCTTGCCAATCGCTGTTTCTTTGGACTAAGAAGGTAATTTAGTAGTAAATACCTGACTCCAACTATTAAGGAGATCATATACAAGTACCTGATCTTCCATGTCCTGACCTACGGCGCGTATCAAAAGCGGAGAAAGAATTCCTTTGTCGTTGTGAAAGAAAAAATCGTTTGAGTTGGCAGCGTTTCTAGATTCGTTTCCCTTGCAAAGCGGGATTTTGAAACCTTTTGATTAAAAAAGCGGGATTCTTACATCGAAAGCGGGACATAAAAAAACATAAGTAGCCAGTAATTTACTATGGAATTATTGTGCTGGTTCTGCAAATCGGGACGTCTGGCAACGCTGGGCTATAAAGACGAAGATTCAGCCACGAACTTTACGAACTGAATAGCGACACAAAAAAAGACTTTTAAGATAGCTAGGACATATACAACGAATTAGCACCAATACTCCGGCTCGCAGAGTCGTCGATTACTAGCCAGATATCAGACGAGGTATAGGAAGACCTCGCCTTAAGTGGCGCGCACAAGTAAAACCGACCTCAAACAAATTGAAGTGTGCAACTGGAGGCAGTTAGGGAACGGGCTAATTGGAGAGACATGTTGGTTGAGGCCATGGTTCATTGTGGACTGAAAAGTCGCTTAAGCAAGCTCAGATAAGGCGAATGTTATAGAATTTAGCCTTGATGTGGATTGTACAATGGGTTCACTGGCAAGAAGTCGTATGCTTTGAAGAGCATACGACTTCTTGCCTAAGTCTGTCGCTTATAAAAAAACCGTTTCCGAATAATCTGTTTCTGGTCACACGGATCGTAGTATGTCACAGTTTTTATCCATTTGTGCGACCCATCCCATCGTATTTCCTGTAGGAATAGGCTAGGTCCCTTCTTTTAAAAATCAATTTGAGCAGGATTTTTTTTGTAAAAGCATAGGTCATGCGGAGTCACAAATAGACATAAAACTGTGTTCTAAAAATGTCCCAATATTGTCTACTACCAATGTTATCGCAGATCTAGTAATATTTTTAATTTTGTGAATGATGAGTCAATATTTGCTAAGATTTGTATTCTTCTAGTAGAACTACTTTGTACATTTATTGTGCTGTGCAAAAATATTCAAGGTCACAAATGTTTGATACAGACAGACTAAAAATATCATCTTTACATATTTCTAAAAGAAATCTGGATACACTTATCTTAAATAAAAGATAAGATTATATACGAAAAAAAAACACATGTACCTTTACAAATCGTTTCTTGATAAGCTAAGTAAAAGGCTTCTCATGTACAGCTACGACTACAAGATATCTTTAAACACATCTTTTTAGGCGTTAAAAAGATAAAATACCGATGAATATATACTTCTCTACTTCCCTTAAAATGATTCACCCATGATATACAATTCTTATTTACACTAGCTATACAAAGAGCCGTATATAGTTCATATCATTATTTGCAAATGAATCATTTAGGCATCCATTTCAATATTTATTTTCTTTATCTTTCACAGGTATCTGGAGAATATGCAATGCTATATCATGCTGCAAAAAGTGGAGCTTTTAATTTAGAAACAGTTCTTATGGAGGCAATGAAATGCTTCAGGCGGGCTGGTGCTGATTGCATCATCACATACTTTACACCGCTTCTACTAGACTTGATAAAAGCCTAATGTATTTTTTGTAATTATAAAAAAACACAAAATATTCTATTTTTACTTTCCTAATGTCATACCGAGCAATAAGAGTGATGGTTCAATTAATTAAGTTCAATGAAATATATGAAAATATTATATGGAAACAGTATTCGCTTCGTTTTATTATAAACATACAAATGCTCAACATTTTCATCATATGAACATCTATGATTCTAATTGGGTATTCTGACATTCGAATCGAAGTGAATTTTATTAGCATTTGTGTTGGAAAAGAAGACATTTTCGAATAAAGTAATAATTTGTACTCAATTTCGAAAGTGGAAAGAAATCTACTAATTTCGAATATAAAAATCCGAAAGCCGAAAAACGTCCCCAACCGTAGCTAGTACAATGAAAAGAAAATCTCAAGGATCTGTAGAGGATGCGGTGAAAATGAGACACACGAGGACACTGTCCGAGGATTCTCTATCAATAGGGTAACAAAATACTTGGAAACTACTACTTCTAATATGTAGAAGAACTTTTCGAAACGCCATTACATAATTTTTACAGGTTTTTGAGGTGACTGGATATAGTTCAATAATCCAGCGAGGAAGAAGGAAGTAAATGAATTAATCTTTACTAGATAATGCTTTAGCGCTAAACCATACATCAGAAGATGCAAACTGCCCGGCACTATCAAACAAAAGGAAGCTTCACCTTGGAGCTTACTTCTTTCAAAATCTCTGCGATTTGTCAAACACAAACACGGAAGCGAGAAGTCTACCCCGTTACATTATAGCTTAGATTGATTTTCTTACAGATAACAAGGAGAATACACACGATCTACGTGGTCTTAGAATGGACCAAAAACTGGTCTAGATAAACTGGCGAATCGTTGATAGCCACTCTAACCTAACTATGTAAGATCATGTGTGACGGAGACTTGCGATTAAATTTACCAAATGGTCTTCGTAACAAAGCCTACCCGCGGCGTAGAGACAACCACCAACAAAGCAATAAAAATTGACTAGCCACGACAGGTCTAGAGCTGGCTGATCATAAAATGCAGGCCGTTTTTAATACACGCCAAAGAAGACAACAGTTACATGATGATAGGCAACAGGCTGAACGAAAAATATGTAAAAATTATGAGCAAACTAGTCCCTCGGGCAGCTCTCTCTAGGATTCTTTACAATTTGTCGTCAAGAGTAGTAAGTTCAGTTTTACTCAACGCTGCCACAGTCTGGGTACTCATTCCATAAGGAGACTTTCTGGGTGCGTATCTTTACTAGATAATGCTTCTGGGTGCGTAATTTGTACACATGTGCGCACACAAAATATATAAATTACACACTACGTACCTTACTAGGAAGTCTCCTAAACTATCATGCACGAAAATCGTCTTAAAAGTTACGGTATGAGTACCCTGGTCAAGTGCACTGACAAGTTTCGAACAACCTAAGACGAAGTTGGTAGTTCGATATCCACGGATATCCGTATATATTATAATTATCCGTGTTATATATTTTTGTTTTTTTTTTTTGTTTAGATTTTGGAAATTTGTAAACTTGTTCTGCTTTGTCGAACAAAAAGTTTATATAAAGAATTTTATCAAAAGCTCAAAAATGTGAGTCACAAATGTCGATTTTCATTTTACTTTGAGAAAACGAAGGCGCACTTTTCATTAAAATGATAGAATCGAATCTCGGTTGTGGAGATTTAATAGACCTTCTGTTTATTTTCATAAAATTATACGAAGTAAAAATACCGCTTTGTTCAAACGGTTAGATGGTCTGGAATATAACTTTGAAACTCAAAATATAGAGTTAGTAAAATATGTCTGATCGACTTTGTATGTCACAAATCGTTCTCAAAAACAATATCTTCATATTGTATGAGAACATTAAAAATGCATTCATCTGCCACAGGTGTTGAATGGTGTCAAGTCTGGATAGCTGAATAAGTAATTTCCTTAATACTTTATATTTTCATTCTCTTGTTTTTCTTACCTTCGCTTGCACTTCCATTGACATTATTGAATATATGAACGAGATTTCGACACGGTCGTCTACACCCACAGATCTAAGATGAACTGTGGTGTGGGGTTCGGGGTCTACTCGGAATCGCCGAAAATATCACTATCATACCGCCTACCGGATTTTGCCAGCGTATTCCAGGCGGAACTACTGGTTATCCGAGAAGCTTGCACGCTACTCGGGCGTGACACTGCGAAAAAGCAAAATGTTGCTATCCTCATAGCGACCATTCAGGCCATCAACTCGGCTACCATATCCTCCATGCTGGTACAGGAATGCCGGAACGAACTTGCCCAACTGGGCGAACGCTTCAGATTCACATTTCTCTGGCTTGCAGGGCACAGTGACATTGATAGAAACGAGCGTGCAGACGAGCTGACCAGGCAAGGCTCCGCTCTACACGGCTCTTGCGGCAATTGTCCTTATCCCGCTAGGTGCGGTTAAGGGACAAATGAACTTCTACTTCCTGAAGAAGGCCGACTCCAAATGGAGAAGGTTAATAAATTGCGTCATATTGAGGAAGATATAGCCTTCTGACGGCAAGAACAGAACAAATGACCTATTAAATGGAACCCGCCCAGAAATCGCAATAATTACGCCGAAGGTCAAGAGTCACCAAACTAGTGATCCCATACAACCCCCAATGCCAAAGTTGCGTTAACACAAATGAGAAAGATACCCTCTCCCATCAAATGTCCGGCACTAGCAAGGGCCAGATTGCGTGCATTAGACCAACCATTCTTCGACAACCTTAGCTGCATCTCGGGTAAAAGGATACAAGATCTTATCCGTTTTCTAAACCTCACAGGCTGGATCTAAAGACCGCCTGTACCACATCCGCAACAATCATAATAAATCTCACACGATTCGTGGTAACAAAATGGCAAATTAGTAATACTTGGGTTTATGCTGAACCGCCATCTCTACCTTCCCATATAAACGAGTGTACACTTATAATAAATAATTAATTGCGTGCAATTAGGCAGCGCGGAAACTACGTCGCAAACAAACCCGCCACGGTTCCAATGACAGAAAAACATATAATACAAGTGACCTCGGCTACTACTGGGCTATTACATGTTATCGGCATAATTTATGCAATGCTATTCGCAAAGAAGCTCACTCGAAAACTGAAAAAAAAAAAACTAAAGTAACTCTTTATGTATATTTAGCCATTTGACAAATATATACCCTAGTTCGAATCGTAAACTATGTGTATCACCTGAGATATTTGTAAGTGGAACTTGAATCTTAGTGACAATAATTTGCTGAGACTAAAATTTGTGATTCATGGGAAAATATGCTGAACAGAAATGCTTTAAACGATCATGTCAGTTGTCAGTCTTGTAGGTTGTAGCTTCGAATGTATTTTGTTATTAATATAAAATCTTTAGCATAAAAGAGCTTTTGGGTTTTCATTTTTTCTTACATATTAGAATTAAGTCTCTATCAGGGCAAACTATAAGTTACAAAGGTCTCCTGATACTAGAAATGTATTATATGAAAATCGTTATTCAAAAATACTTCTTAAGAAAGCTAATTGTCTATGTAGACTTTAATAAAAGTGAGAAAAAAAAATGATAATCGGTGATCTAGCAGCAAGCAGCATTTACCCATGACATTTTCACAACTAAATATCTTGCTGTTTTAATTTTCTTGCAATTGAAAATCGACATTTTTTTTTCATTTTATGCTTTACTACACTATTGGTGTTAGACTGGATAGTTATCCAGGATTCACGAAATCTATATAGAATAAAGTCCTGTTGTATTTTCCACGTAAATTCTTATATATAGATTAGCAACAAAACGAAGCTAATACAAAAAATGTTACCTTGCTGGAACCTGTACTTTTCTTTTCTGGCAATTGTTTACTAAGTTGTACTGTTCTGTTCAATTCTAAGTTCATTTTAATTAAAAAAAAACTACTGAACTCAGTATAGTTGTAAAATGTTTACATTTATCAAAAGGTCTCTGTTGAATCATCGGAGTAAAATCCCTGCAGGATTCTTAAATCGAACTTATTTATTGTTTCTAAAATAAATATTTCCGTTAAAGTACTTTATTCAAATCGAGACAACCTTTTTCAACTAATCTGGACATTAATAATAGACTAACATGCAACAAGACTAAGGTCCAGTCTGTTAACTTTAGTCAATAGTTAAATGAAGTCAAAAGCTGATAAAATAATAATGCTTTCCTCGCGATCTTAAAAGTTTTTTTCTTCTTAAAACAGCCAAATTCAATTTTTAAAACAGTTTCGAGTCGCTAAGATCTCAATCTGAATATATCATACACGTACATATTTAGTTCACAAAATTTTTATATAAAGGGTATTCATGCAACGTCGTAATTTTATTACGTGCGAAAGATTATAATTTTACGACGACGTTTCATGAACGACCCTAAAACTGCACCACTAAATAATGCACAAGCCCACTGAATTCAATCTCATTTTACTAATTTATTTATTGATAAATTGTGTTCCTATTGTTCTCTTTCCTTTCTCGATAATTTTCTTCGGTTTAGCGTATACGTTTGATGTGTGAAAGTGACTGATTAAATGTCAAATTAGCATTTCAAAAGTTTACAACGTTTACCATCTCAGTTTACGCACCCAATTCCTGTGAGAAAATTCCGATATCGTTGGAAAAGATTTCCCATACAAATTTTGACAGTTCATTTTCACGTCGTAATTTTATCACGTTTACAACGTTTACGACGACTTTCCGACGTTGCATGAATACCCCTATAATATCCACATAAATGGAATTTAAAATAATTTTTTGCTTGGTATTTATCATATGTCAAAAACATCTGATCATTTAATCCCAGAGTTAACTCACCAAACTTGCTGGGTTAACTCGAAGTTAACTCTGGATTGAAATTGACTGAAAAACTACTTTCTCGAGTTAACTTGAGTTTAATCCCGTCACTAGAATGATCTCGCACTGAAAAACCGGCCCTTGACCTTAAGATTAGTTTACGGCAAAAACAGCTTTGTCGTTTTACTTAGATTTCTGAAATATGTAGTTTGTATGTACAGTCTGGAAAGAACTTTTCAAAATTATTTCGAAAACCATGTTTTTAAACGACTTTTTTCAAATATGGACAAGTGTTTTTGAAAGTGGACGTGGCAGTGTATATTCTCAGCAAGAATTTCGCATACAACATTTTATTAATCTAGGTCAGATTTTAAGGCGCAGGCTCAGCATTCTTTCAGTGTTTTACGGTGCAAGTCTATTAACAACGTATATCAGGAACATGAATATATTCAAATATCCAAGCTGTATATTTAATCTAACCGTATCGACAGTATAATGACCCTTGACGCAATGTAACAAACTACCAGGAGGCATATTTCTACCTATGTAGGTACAATGTATAGAATTTTAGAGCAGAGTCCACAAACATCTATTAGAAATAAGGCTACTGCCATAGCATTATAGTTTCGCCACAGTAATCAGTTTAAATAACAATATTAGTCTCAATGACGAATAAATATTTCCCGAAATTCGTCATTATTAGCTCTCCCTTACAGTTAAGTTAATGTCCTAGTATTTTAATGAAAAGGCATCATTAACGATTGATCTACAATAATAATTGCGTACAAAATTTGTTAGTCTTCGATCTCTACTTGCTCCAACAGGTATTGGTTTTATGAAGAAATCGGATTAAAGCTTTTCATCAAGACGTTTGACAATTCTGTATGTATGTCGGTCTGTGCACGCAGCTGGAAGCTTAGCCGTTCAGGGTTTATTTAATATCGGGTATACAAGGTTTTTAATATCGAGAAGATACCCTAAACGTATCGGGGGTAACTAAGTACTATAGATGTAAGACTAAATGGCCAAACCCACCGAGCAACCGAAACCGAAACTTCGTTTTATTTTTTTCATTTTTCTGTTCAGTTTTGACATTTCATACCCACCGAAAATAGGACAGAAACAGAAAAAAATCACTTTGACATCAAAAACGTGAGGCAAGGGACTTGTACAAACTTCAGCAAACAGAAATTACAACGAATGAAAAAAGTGCCTGTTTCGGTACAAAGAAATGCAAAACTGCTAAATGAACAAGTAAAATTTCGGTACGAAAAAAAAATAAAATCATTTTATATTAAAATTAAATAATTTTAAGAAATAAAAATAAATGAGATTGGTGTGGTTTATTGGTATCTTTTATTAAAGAAGTATTTTTAACTGAAAACCACAGACAATTGGAAGCAACACGAATGTGGAATGCTCTACCAAACTCTGTTTCTCCTTTCCTATAACTTACAGACATTTAAAACCATTGTGCATCAGTATCTCCTTTCTTCTTATCCCTAATTTCCTTAACGCGTTTTACGTTGATGTTAAAAATGTTCTAATTGTAGAAAGGTGTGGAATTGAAAATAAATATCTGACATTACTGGCCCATAAACGTTTTCAAACCTAAATGTTCCCTTCATTTATGTGTGCGAAGTTATTAGTTATTATTAAACCTCCTGCTGCCAGAGGATGGATGTTTGTCAGGAACAAACTTAAGTGTTGTTACTTTCGGGGGTTAGGGGTTCCCAGCGCTCTGGCATCTGAGATCGCTTGATCCTTAAAGCGGAGTGACATTTTGTCCAACGTTTTACGTCGACAGTTCTTTGTTTGTTGATACTTTGTCTTGCCCTTAATTACAAGACCAACGCGTTTCGCCTCTTCCTCAACTGCCGTAAATGCTTCTACTACGACATGATGAAGAAACGCCCACAGCGTGGCGGTTACTTCTGTATAAATATTTAATAAATTAAAGTCCGTCACACAAGTACGTACAACCAAAGAGTATACAACTACAAGAGTGCGCATCTCATACAACGAAAATTTACTATGAGGGGTACTGATGTTGATACCCCAGTGTGCACGTTGCCATGCCAGCATCAATCAACAGCATAGCCGATGCATACGAACTACGCAAATTCCCTTCGCACTTACCGCCCGCGTCAAAAACGTCAACAAAATTTTAATATGTGATGCGTACTCTATAGTTATATACATACCTCTTTGGTACAACCCAATCGTGCACCCACAAATCTTTTATTTTACAAATGTGAATGGATACATTAAGCGCCATGCTGGCGCCTATGTAAATAAACCATCACAAAGCTTGTTATAGCACAACAACAGAGTTCAAAAGTCAATGAGTGATTATCCATACCCTATGCTCCTTTTCATATTATTGTAGTTGAAAAGTAATTTCATAAAAGTGGCATCTATACCTACAACATTCATGTTTTTTTAAATAACTTTATGGAAGCACCATAGTGGGCGGACTGCGGAGATAACATAAACCCAATTTATTTTTTCAAAACAACAAAATTGCACCTACATGTTGGAACAGCCTATCTACCAGACCAGAAGCCGTTGGAGATTTATTCCTTCGACATAAAAAAGAGGGAGCGTATCTCTCACAAATCAGAGCAAATATCAATAAAAATCTGTCAACACTATATGCACCACCAGTAGCATAAGCATTAAATCTAGTCAGCAATTAAAAACAACCCAAACTCTCTCCCTGTTTTTCAAAGCATCGGTCTCCTAAGAACACCGATATAGGCAAGAGACGAATCTCTTTACTCTCGAAAGAACAACAATCCACTTGTCGTCATGACTCGTGAATCGTGATGCGTCATCTCAGTGTGAGATATCTCTGTGACATTTCTTTTTCAGTTTTACATAATATCGGCCCAATGAAATGGAGAAAATAGAATTCCTCTTGTTCTATAAACTTATAAATACGCCCAAAACGGAACAAATGTTGTAATGTATCTAATTCAAATGCCGACTTTGTTCCATTCGAGTTTGTGATTGTGGTAATATTGTACGGTCTGTGTTCTTTGTGTTGTGTTTGTTTTGTCAATGCTCCCGCATTTGTAACTACGTCTCCCGCGCAACCTCCGTCGGACGCCATCCTCAAGAAACAACAAACCAAACACAAACATCAAATTATCTTTGTATCTTTTCGTACCTATGGCAATCTGAGTTAGATAAAACAATTTTCCTTTTTTTTTCTGCGTTGGGAGAGGTTTCGAAATACCGTCGCTTACGTTTACGTACATACTTGGTTTGCGAGTTTCTCGGTTTGGTTGTACCGCAACGCTTCGAGTTTATATACACACACGACCGCTTCGCTTGCTGGCGCTGGGGACAATATATACACATATATACCTACTGTACAGGTTTTGGTTGAAAGCGAAGTAAATAGTTGAAACGACTGCTACTTAACTTACTGCTGGCTGAGTCTTCTACAGTAAATCAAGTGAAAATCATTCAAGTCGAGCGGAGCCGCGGAGCTATACTCATTTTGATAATTCCAGAGAAACGTAAGTCCAGATTTCATCTGCGGTGATCGCGGGTTGTCGAATCGTGTTTTTAGAAAAGTGCAATCTCCCCACAATTTTTTTTTGAATTGTTAATCTGACGTGCGTGAAGAATCTCCACCTTGTGATAAGAAGGAAGTGTGTTCGGGGTGCAAGCTGCCTGCGTGGTACACCATATGATTCGTTAGGTGGTTGTAAACAAAGAACAACATCACCATACAAAAAAAAAGTGCATTTCGTATTTGGTGCAAGTGGTGTAATTTTATGCAAACGTTGGAAATTCTCATTCGATTCGATTAATTCTGAAACGGCAGTAAGTGTATTCTTATGCAATTTGAATGCGATAAATATAGAACTTAAGTTGTTAAATGTGTCTTAACGGAGGCTAGTTTTCTGGGTTGGGCTACTGCATTCGCCTTGATTGGCGATTTACTTGGTTGATATGTGTGTTTGGTTTTGGTTTGTTTGGACGACTTTGGGCAAGCTTTTACATTTTAGAAATGACATGTACTTTCAACGGAATTTAGTGAACTTTATAAATAAACAAAACACAGGGACTGATATTGTGTTTGCGTCGTCGGAGATTCCATGAAATTCCATATCTACTTTTGGATTTACGATGACTGTACAAGTCGGCTTGATTTTGTCTGGGGGAGGCCTGTCTTCGGAAATGACTAGTCTGCCTTTTGTCAAGGAAATGAATTCTGTTGTATGGGCATTCATAGTCGTGTACCCTTCACACTTTGTAATCGGGGTCGGGTGTAGTGGTAGGTAATGTGTTCGCCTAGTGAGTGGAATCCCAGCCAAAATGCATTAAGTCGTAATCTAAAGAAATAAAAAACATATGAGAAGGCTATAATCCGCTGTGCGGATCGTTGAATACCCTACCCCATCCCATCCTTAAAATTAATATCTCCAAAAAGTGGGCTTTATGGGCCTATAATATAGAAAATGACACTGTCACAACATATTGTTCAAATAGTTTATCAGAATCTTTTGTTGTTTGACAAAAAACATCGTTTTTCTCCTGCATATGCTATGGGGTAGGGTATATAAACGGTTTTTGTAAGAAAACGCCCCCAAAAAGTGGGCGTGGGTTAAAATGGTCTATAGACGAAATGTTCATATTAATAGTGTTAATGATTGTGCATCAAAATTTTTTTCGATAAATTTAAAATTTGACCGAAAACAGTTTTTTTTTAAACGCCCCCAAAAAGTGGGCGTGGCAAAAAACTTTGTACTGACGAAATATTGATATTAAGATTGTCTAAATATGTTGTTCAGCAACTTTGTTAAAATTCCTTACGGTTTGGCCAAAAACTGAGTTTTTCTTAAAAGGGAGCGTTGCAGTGGGCGGATTTCAAAAATGTTTACACTTGTTCTGTAGGCACAGACGAGGATCCTATATACCAAATTTCACTATCCTAGCTAAAAATTTAAGGCCTAAAAATCGGTGACGTACAGGCGGACGGACGATGGCTTAATCGACTCAGCTAGCGATTCTGAATCGATCCATACACTTTGAGGTATATGTAGCTAAATTATTTCTCTATGTTACAAACTAAGTATCAAAACTAATATACCCCTATGGGATAGGGTATAAAAAAGTTCGGAACTTGGTTTACCTATATTCGAAAAATACTCTGCGAATTTAACAAACACCAGAAAAACTGCGGCTACCGAAATGATTAACACCCGCATAAAAGTTTTTTAGTTGGAGCTAACCCCAGCTAATTGTTCTATTAAAAAAAAACCGTTAAATTGTTCACGTTAGTTCGATTCATAGTAGGTACCTAGTTGATATTTGTTTGTATGTTATGTTTTAAGAGCAAATTAAATATTTAAACTTTAGCATTAAACGTCAGAAACGTTGGGTAGTAACCGTTTAAAGCAAATCATCGCTTATAACGAACCATTTCATATAGTCATAAGAACTATATGGCACATAAGAACTATGCGAATTTCGCATATAACGAACCATTTTCGCGCGTAAAATAAAAAAAATGTCCGGTTATAACGAACCGAATATCTGTCACTTAGGTCCGGTTTTCCAGTGCGAGATCACCCTAGTTTCGGGATTAAACTCAAGTTAAATCGAGAAAGTAATTTTTCAGTCAATTAAAACCCGGAGTTAACCTAACAATTTTGGTGAGTTAACTCTGGGATTAAATGATCAAAAATTTTTTTGACAGATGATAAATACCAAGCAAACAATTATTTTCAATTCCATTTATGTGGACATTTTATTAAATTTTTGTAAACTAAATACGTATACGATATATTCAGAAACTGTTTTAAAAATTGAATTTGACTGTTTTAAGACTAAAGTTTGTTTAGTCTTAAAACAGTCAAATTCAATTTTTAAAACAGTTACGTACGATCGCAACAAAAGCATTTTCATTTGTTTGGGAAAGAAACCAAACAGCTGACAACTGAGCTTTTGCAGGTTGGGTGCGTTCCGGATTTCAGTTTTACCAAGTAAACTTTGCCGGTGCACTGCTCTCATTGGTCAATCGACCATTTTAGTCACGTGACATTTGAGGGGAAATGACTGGCGAAACAAGTTGAAAATTTACGCATGGACACCCAGATATGAGTGAAACAGCTGATTATGCGTCGAACTGTCATGAAGATGTTTTTAATTTCAGTAGCATTACCCAATATTATGGGTTTATTTAGGTTATTTCTTACTTTTTTTTAAAGAATAATTATTCTGAATACATAAATGTAAATTAAAATCTATAAATGTGGAAAAACGAAATTGCAAAATAAGGGTTGGTATAGGTAGTTTGACATCTACCTTGCCATTCATTAAGATTTTGCGTTCCACATCGCCTCACCTCATTTTGCACAGCAAAATCGATAAAACATAAGTGCTACCAAATCAAAACACCACACACGGAGTCAAATTTAATCCTGCACTGAAAAACTGCTTCTGGTTAAAATTTATTCCGGTGTTAGTAAACTCTAGTTTAACTCAGAGTTAAATCAGCACTGAATATATCATTCCGTTCACTCACATTTCGTTCATTCGATATTCCCAACTTTTTGGGGCTTCCCCAAAAACTGAACCTTTTATCTATAGCTGCGTACGCACCAGCATAACATTCACAAACGTCAAAATTCTTTCCTTCGATAAAACTCTTTCGGTACTTTCCCGAGTTACCCTACTACCAACCTTCCCTACTTAAAAGATGCGATAAGTTTAATTCATATGACATGGCAAAAAGGTACACAAAAAACCATTTTGAATTGTTTCCGACATGGAGGATTCATCAGAAGTGTGGATAATTTCGATTTGGAGGACGACATACCCTTAATTGACTAGCTCAGACTAAACCATGAAGATGAAGACATAGGTTCTCAAAATGCATTGTCAATAGATAGCGATGCTTTTGATGAATATGTACACTTTGATGAAAACCTTATCAGGCCTATTGCGAATTAATGTTCACGATAAATGTTTCCATTGTCAGCAATGTAGTTCAGATTGCTGAATGGCAAAAGTTTCCCGGGAAAATTTATTCTCGATAGGCCCGATTGGTGAAGGATTTTTCAATAGTGTAGAGGTTATCATTTAAGTTGCAGCTAAAAATGAACCAGTGGAGGAGGGGAATCGCAAAAAACACTTATAAAACTTTTGAGGAGTTGCTGAAAGCGTTTAATTTGTGTATGGAGATTTCCGAAATGGGTAGTAGGCTTAGCTACCTTAAATAATAAAAAATGTTTATTCCCTTACAAAAAATATATTTTATTTGTGTTTTTATTCCATTTAACGATAGAAAAAATAAAAGAAAAAAATTGCTCAATGTGCAAGGCATCCCGCCTTTTTTTTGCGAATTATGCCAATAACTCCCATACAGACCTTGGGACTGAGTTTGTTACAGAACGGACAATTATCTAATCAAAACCGAAAACTATAATATAAAAAAATGTCCTCTTAAAAATGTTTAAAAATAAACCATTTTAGGTAAAAAAAATATTTTATTTCCAAAGTTGATTTCCTTTATTGTAAACCTCAGCCCAGGCTGGCGCTAATTATGTAGTCAAGTCTGGTTCTACCGATTAGTTGTCAAAAATTAATTTGAATTTAACTAAACGTAAATTTGCTTAAACTCATAGAAATTTAGATAATAATTTGCTTTCGTAAACTTAACATTAAAAGATTCAAAGATAATAAAAAATTCCACCCCACCAGATACAATATAGCGAAACAGAAAGTTCATTTCATTGCAACTTTTCCTTTTATGTTTGAAAATGTTACTAATAAGGAACATGAAAGCCTTCACCTAGTTTGGATTTTTTTGCTCGTATACTCGTATTTGTATTTAATTAGAAAAGATAAATACCGAATGCTTTTTGCCGACTTGAAGTGACTAAGATTAAAAAAAATACTGAGGCTCTGTTTAATAGAAGCAACTTGTCTGCACCAAAATTAAATCCATCATATCAGTAGCTTGCATGAAATTGATGGTTGTGCAGATAGGTTTGGCTGGGAGTAAAAAAAGTTGATGTATTTTTCTGGCCTTTCCACAATGTATCGAATCGAATGCAGTTGGTGAATACCATTCATAGAATAGTGAAAAGTGACCAAGCAATTATTTGCGAAAATCAAAACACTATTCACCATCTATTGATGACTGAAGGCTGGCATTTTTGTATACATATACATATTCCTTTTTTCTCAATAGCCGTAAAAAAGGCGCTTTCGTATGAATAGCTACAAATTAAAATAACATTTTTATATTAAAATGATAATTTAATCGGATAGCATTTCATATATTTAGAAAAGCCATTTTTTTATTCAATATAAAACCATTTCAACTTATATATTGTCAAATAGTAAAATGTTTGGAAATATGCGTTTGTATTTTCGTCTTAAACATAGTTTTTCAGATGACAATTCTAAACAAATGAAAATTTCCCCCATTTCTACATTATGAATAATCTTTTCTTCCATAAATGTAGAGACGCTTTTCAAACTTTTCCACTCGGCAATTGCCTCTCTTTAGACTTTTTTGTACCGACGAATATTAAAACAAAAAATATTCTCAGCGGCCTACGGTTCGTAATTTTTTTTTCTTTTTAAAGTTTTGTAATTACATCTGTGTTCAGATGGTCGTTAGATATTTTCTAGGTAAAACTAATGAAAAGTATGTCTCAAACACCCAATTATGGATTGAAAATATTGTCATATTTCATTCTGACAACGAACTTCTTAGGCACTAATATATCATTGACCTGACAATATTGAACCATTAGAGGATGGGTCAAAAATATTGTCATAATCTAAATGTGCCTTAATTTTTTGCCATCAAACGGCATTGTGCTTTGACATTTATACTATAGACAGATAGTGTATTAAATTGACAAGAGCAATAGAGCAATACACACCGGATGAACAACGCAGTGTTATTATTGCTTATTTGGACAATTAGTGGTCTGATGACTGAATTCTTCTATGGGTTTTCGAAAACTCTTGTTTACTATAACAAACTATTTACAAAGCAAAATATATTCGTCAACTCAGGAGTTGGCCATTGAACCGATGTCATTTTTCAAATAATACCAAAATACGACTTAGGGAGTTCCAAATTTGGCTTCAGTTTATTTCTCAAAACGAAACAGTCCCAATTTGGTTTTATTGCGCTATGCAAACCGAAATATTACCAAAAGTGTGTTTCACAACTTAATTCATATTATTTGTTTGCATTTTATATTGATTTTTAAAAGTTTTTTTTAACTCAAAGATAAATTGTATCGAATTTTAGAGATTTGTATCGGAAGGGTAAACAGAAATAAAGATATAGGTACATTTAACATAGGACGAAATTGTGTGACCAATTACACTTCCCTCTCTTCTTCCTAAGGTCATTGAAAAGCTGATAACGCATCAACTTATGAAATATTAATAACATCTTGTCTGCAGCTGCTAATCCAATGCATTCCTTTGCATTGACAGTACCCTCAGTTTTTCATATTCGTTCTCGAATCCAATCCCTTTATCTTCGGAAGTGTGGACACATAAACGCAAAATATATTAATCTATTCAAGCTATTAAGCTATTCAATTTCGCCCTCGGCAACATAATTAAATTGGGTAGAGTGGAATTTAATGACTCCAAAACGCAATGCTGTCATCTGCCATCGAAACGAAACCAAAATTATCCATGAACCGAAAAACTCTCCATCGGTATGTATGTTAGTAACGATCTTTGTTGGAACGACCACATATTCGATGTCGCTAAAAACGCAGCAAAATGTCTAGGCTTCCTTAACCGATGCCAAAAATATTTCACCCATTCTGATCTGGCTACAAACTTGAGTTCAACGACCACATCTGATCAGGTGCAGCAAAAATATCATCGCACCTACTGGATGGGAAAACAAATAATAATAGGAGTCTCAACCGTAGCGAACTCCATAGTCTCACTTGAACTTCGTAGCAATGTTTCATATCTAACACTCTTTCACCGCTAATTGCAACTTAAGTGGCGCTACGAAGACGAAGACTGCGAGCCGGAGTATTGGTGTCCATTCGTTCTACATGTCCTAGCCATCTTAAACGTCTAATGCGAAGTTTTTTGACCAGCGGTATGTCTCTGTACAGCTTGTAACGGGTGATCCAAGTAGAGATACCTTTTCAATAGCCTTTTTTGACAGATCACGTGTGAGTCGTGTCATGCTGTCATGTTATTTTTGTATAGTATTGTTTGGCATTTCATAATGGAAAGACTTACGCGTGAACAACGTTTACAAATTGTTCAACTTTATTATGAAAATTCACGTTCTGTGAGGAATGTGTTTCGTGCACTTCGCTCAACTTATGGCCAACATAATCGGCCTACTGAGCGTACTATTCGCAACACCATCACCCATTTTGAGACCCAGCATTCATTATTGGATAATATTCGACCGAATAGACCACGTCCAGCACGCTGTGAAGAAAATATAGCGGCCGTAGCTGAGAGTGTACACGAAGACCGTAGAGAGTCGATTCGGCGCCGTTCGCAGCAACTCGGACTGACGTATGGAACGACTTGGCACATTTTACGTCAAGATCTTAAATTGAAAGCGTACAAAATACAGCTTGTGCAACAACTGAAGCCGCTCGACCTTCCCAAGCGACATCGCTTCGCACTATGGGCTCTTGAAAAATTTCCAAGAAGATCCGACGTTTTCGAGGCAAATTTTGTTTAGCGATGAGGCCCATTTCTGGCTCAATGGGTATGTAAACAAACAAAATTGCCGAATTTGGGACGAAGAGCAACCTAAAGAGATTGAAGAACTGCCACTTCATCCAGAAAAAACAACGGTTTGGTGTGGTTTGTGGGCCGGTGGAATCATCGGTCCATATTTCTTTAAAAATTATGCCGGTGCGAACGTAACCGTCAATGGCGACCGTTATCGTGCCATGATAACCGACTATTTGATGCCTGAAATTGAAGCTCGTGATCTCGGCGACATTTCGTTTCAGCAAGACGGCGCCACTTCCCACACATCGCATCAATCAATGGACTTATTGAGAGAACATTTCGGTGAGCACATAATTTCACGTTTTGGGCCGGTCGATTGGCCACCAAGATCGTGTGATATCACACCGTTAGACTTTTTCCTGTGGGGATATGTAAAGTCAAAAGCTTATGCCGACAAACCCGCTTCGATTCAGGCCTTGGAGGAAAACATCACGCGTGTCATTCGCCAGTTACCAGTCGAAATGCTCGAACGGGTGATCGAAAATTGGACTCAACGGATTGACCATCTGCGACGTAGCAACGGCCAACATTTGATAGACATAATCTTCAAAAAATAGATCCCAAAGAATGTTCTTTCAAATGATAATAAACATTCACCATTAAATTTGAATTTTCTGTTTTTTTCTTTAAAAAAGTAGGGAACCTCGAAATTGATCACCCTTTATAATTCGTAGTTGAATCTTCGTCTCCATAGCCCGTCAACGCAAACTGGACCGAAGATTTTTCGAAGAATTTTTCTCACGAATCGACATAACCACAAATGCTCAAACGAAATAGTCAGTCACATTTCTCCCTTTCAAACATTCAACTGTAATATTACTTAGTTTTTCCTCCCCATTACAATTTATAGACATTAAAAAACCAACGCACATCTTTATCTCCCTTCTCCTCAATTTCCTTAATGACCACGCTGTGCTCAAATACTTCAAGGGTATTCAAAGAAGGAGTACCTACTTATAACCCCAAAATTGCATTTATCAACACTAGCATTTTTCTTTGTTAGCAGTGGATTTGTTCGTTCCCATTTACTTCAACCTTCAAGGGATACTTGCACATCAGCACTGTTGTAAAAGCAAAAACACAATGTATCCCTATGGTGCTTTCTCTCAAATCTCAAACCATCCCTATTCTCTACCAAAACATTTCAGAAAGAGATATATCCTCTTTCGCATAAAGGACGACATCCACACAAGGGATTCATTCGAACAAAGTGTAATCGTCTTTGTTCAAACAAAAGAACCAATTCCCATATTCGATTGCGAGACAAAGGACTTGAACCAGCTACATCACCAAATTATGGTTCCATTACTGCAACCGTCTGTCTAGGTAAAAGTCAACTGTCTGCAAATTTGTAAGAGTCGATGAACTCGGAGGTAATCAAATTGCGATTACAATTGCAATAAAAGTGATGATTACAAAAACGGTTGACTTAATTCGAAGAACAATGCGTGAAAAGACTTGGTTTCGAATTATTGTTTATTATGTAGCTGGCCACATGTACGTCATGGTAATTGAAAGTCATCACAAAAAGTTTATGTACAAGTTGATATATACAACACAGCTAAAATGCGTAGTGTATGCGTTATTTAAAACAGATACAACAGGCTAGGCACCTTAAAGTAGGTGGATATCCGATATCTACTGTATTTGGTTTAATTATATCATGACACATCATCACGACTCATTGTTGACAACTTCACTTTCTATACGGATTGGGTATTAAGTAGGCACCTGACGAGTTTTGATATGCATTGATATACAAAATACAAGTGGTGTTTGTTTCAGTAATTGAATGATAATTATAAAACGTGTCACAGTCAATGTCATCTTCAGTGTAATGCTCTTTTTGGAACGGGTATGGCTCGTAATAAATTTATCCCATTGTGGAAATGCAAGTCTTTGTAACTACAATAGGTACGCTTTCATTAATCGGTCCGTTTGTAAAATTAATGACACTGTTTATGTGTACTATTAATAAGGATTGTATACAAAGAATTATTACAAAAGCTTGAAAATCCCTTTCCTTTATCGAAAATATAAAAATGATCACATTGACCCATAATGGTGCATGCTTTGCCGTTTTTTGAAATTGCAAAAAAAAAATTGATATTTAAAAATGAGTTTTAACATTAGCTTCCATGTACGCTATATAGCTGCAGGGTGGGTGATGAAATTCTTAATTTTTTCTTATAATATACAGATTGCTAATCAAAGTTAATAACAAGTGGAATAATATGAAACGAGTTTGAGTTGTCCGCCGCTATCATGCGCTGGAGTCAGTAATTGCCATCCCAGGGAGTTTCGGCGAACGTTGGCGTTGATCATGACAGCGCATCAACTTGTATGAAATGTATGAAACCATTTTTGACACATTAACTGACATTGGGCATGTTTCGGATTTTAGATTACAACTGCGAAATAAGGTGAGGTGATGTGGAACGCAAAATCTTACTGAATGGTAATGCAAATGTCAAACTATGCCCAACCATTATTTTACAATTTAATTTTTCATTATTTATAGATTATTATTAACTTTTGTCTATTAACAATAATTATTCTTTATGAACAAAGTAAGAAATAATTTTAATGAGCCTATAATATCGAGTTCATTTAATGATATCCAAAAAAATTTCATGACAGGTCGAAGCAAAATAAGCTGTGTCAGTCATATCTGAGTGTCCCCTCTAGAATCTAGACTATTATAGTCTAGTGACATTGGTCGATTACATATTATCAGTAACATTGATAATAACATCAGAGCTTCATCAAGATATCTTACTTAAACTGAGACCCGGAACACTGCCATTGACAAAAGCAGCGAATAATCTTCATTTTGATGCATCATAGACGGTCGAGTTTGGCAAGGATGTCTTAACTAAGCATTGCTCTTAATACATAGACTATAAGATCCCAGAACAAGTGCAGTTCGCAATAAGGACATTCATGAGAAAATTTTGAAAGGTTTATAGGGAATTTCAAAAAAAAAAATATTTAAAACATTAAGGCTTAAAATGTGCAAAGCTTTGAATTCCCTATCTCACCCATCATTGAAACAAACATCCCTGAAAAAAGAAGGGAAATATCTGAGATATCAAAGAAGAGGAATTCATTTTTAAGGCCGAACTGCAAATTTGAGAAGCCTCTCATAACAATGTTACTCTTGGATGGTTGTCAGGCTTTCTTAAGAGGTGCGGTGCAGTGAAAAAACTTAATAGCCCTACTGCACCCCAAAAAGAGTGAGCATGGTTCAAAATGTTCTACATACGTGTTTCTATCTACAATATCTATTGTCTAATTATTTTATTTTTTAACTTTTTTCAATTTAAAGTATTTCGTCTAAAAGATCTAAAACATTATACAAATTCATCAAATGGCATTGTTACAGCTACATCGTTGTCTTTGTATACAACGTCATTCCCACTCGCATAAGCATTACTTTTGACGGGATGTTTTTCCTTTTTTAGCAATTTTGACGGAGTAGATCTTGCATCCTCTTCAAAAAGTTTAGAAGATCTGCGCAAGAATATTACAAATTGCGTTTCACCAAGATAACAACTTTTAATAGAGATTTTTATTTCATACAAAATGTATCGAGTGTTTTTTTTGTTAGAGGTATAGAACTTCGAATTGAAATAAAACACAAATCGTTTTAATGTCTGTCAATTTGGCTTTATTGGAAGAATAATTTTATGCCATTAATGTTTAAATGTGATTTCGGGCATGTGGCCGCCGCGGCTGGTTCGAATAAAGCCAAGTCTAGAGGTCCAATTTTCAACCACTTTTTCGGGAATTTGGGGCTGTATGTCGGCAATAACACCACGAATGTTGGCTTCCAAGTGCCAAAACGTTTCTGGTTTGTTGGCGTAGCGACCTCACATATCTCCAAAGAAAATAATCCAATGGTGTCAAATCACACGATCATGGTGGCCAATTAACAGGTACATTCCGCGAAATAATGCGCTCTTCGAATGTTTCCGTTAATAAATCTATTGTGACGTGCGCTGTGTGGCATGTAGCGCCGTCTTGTTGGAACCAAATCTCATCCACATTCATGCCATCCATTTCGGAAACAAAATAGTCCGTTATCATGGCTATATACCGGTCTCCATTAACGGTAACTGATTCTCCAGCATCGTTTTGGAAAAAGTATGGCCCAATGACTCCACCAGCCCATAGAGCACACCAAACAGTCAGTTTTTGCGGATGGAATGGCGTCTCAAGGGTCTCATGTGGATTCTCTTCACTCCAAATGCGGCATTTTTGCTTGTTGAAGTAGCTATTCAACCAAAAATGAGCATCATCACTGAACAAAATTTAGCGATGAAAATCAGCGTCGAGATCAATCTCATTTTCGGCCCATACACCAAAATCACGACGTATTGTATGGTCTCGCGGCTTTAATTCTTGCACAAGCTGGATCTTGTTAGGTCGTAAGTCAAGATCATTGCGCAAAATCTTCCATAAAATTGATGGACAAAGCTCCATTTGCTGTGCACGGTGAGGAATCGATTCATTCGGGTCCTCTTCAACACTTTGCTCTACAGCGGCAATTGTTTCTTCGGTGCGCACTGTTCGATGTGTCTGCGGATGCGTATTATCACATAGAGTAAACGTTGTGCTAAAACGATCCATGGTTAACCGAATTAATTGCTCTGATGGACGATTATGTCGACCATAAAATGGACGGAACTTGCGGTAAACTACGCGAACCTAACTTGTCAACCTGTTCATGATGAAATGGCAAACCGAACTGAACATAAATGACATTAGGGTTGTCCGATTTGACCACAAAATGTCAGTTTTATCTCTATTCGAAAAACCAACCTCTAAAAAACACCCTTTATTAATGTCATAAAATATCCATTTACCTGAAGCATTAAGGCTGAACTGTATAGTCGGAAGTAATCGGAAGTTAATGTCAAATTTCTAATAGCGTTTTCGATTGGGATTTTGAGATTTACTCTCAGATTTCAGATTTTACCCGTCCCAATCGAACATTAAAGAGGTTACTCTGGTTTTCTGTGTGTGTTAGTGTGCCATTTGACAGCTTATTATTTATCTGTAGGCCGCAATTATAGCTATTAGCTATCAATGAAAACCATCATTTGAAATTTTCTTTTACTCATTGCGGCTTTTTTTATAAACTAAACCATTGGCGAGTTGGTGTCAAAACAAAGCTTATGAATTTTAAAACATGATTATCCAAAAATATTTTAATTTCTAATTATAGTTTTCCCCGAAAATCACAAACTGCGAAATGCAAACTTCAAATTGACATATTAAGTCAGATGTTAAATGTTTTTGTTTTGGTACATGTTGGTGTAAATCTGACTTGGAATCCAGATTATTCAAAAGTACTCTAGAGTAAAAAAAATGCTTTTTGTATCCCAACCAAAAACGAAAAAAGAGATCTAGAGTAAAAAAAAGTGCTCTAGAGTATAAAAAGAGTGCTTTTTGTATACCAATCGAAAACGCTATAAGTTTTCTTAATTTCTGTCATTTTTTCGCGATCAAAAATTACATTTTTTTGATGTAACAGGGTCTAGCTTTTTCTCCAAGCCTGTGTACTTCTTGCACGATGTCGGACCTAATGTTTTATGCGGAATCCGAACGGATATGTTGAGATAACACATTTTTGCAGTCAAGGGAGATAAAATATTTGTTTTTCTTACAAATACCATTTGCTAAAAAAGTTGACCGACAAACTTTCATATGAAAATGCGAATGAGATCGCTCTTTCGGAAGTGAGCAAAAGTTAACTAAACTGGACGAAACTAAGAGAAAGGCAATAATAATCGAGCGATACAATTTCTTGTATTCGCTCATTTACGGACGTGGTCGTACGTTGCGATTCGACTATTATAGTTCAGCATTTAGGCAAAGAGAAAATATATTCAACCAACTTTTTATTGTTAACATGTTTGTATATTTTTTTTGTATTTTTTTCCCAACAATTTAGGTTTACAACAACTTCTGGTCTTTTTTGGTAAAAACAATTTTGATAGATTTAGAGAGTATTTTCCAAAAAAAAAAACAATTTGTCAAAAAAAGAATTTTAAATACCAGAAAGCAAAAACCGTTATTTTGCTGTTTAACAACGGTATACAATCGGAATTTAAGTGTCTGCAACTGTCCAAACGCTAGGGAACTAGCAACACAACAGTATATTGTTTCTGGTTAACCTTTAAACAAATAGAGGAAAATAGGTATATTCACATTGATTCGTTGCTTTTATTAATTTCCACTTTTGTAGACCGACCTACTACAGGTGATTTAGTAAGCCTTTCAATGAAAAAAGAAAAACAAATTAATGTCACAATAAATAAATTCTCAATTGAGATAGATTTCAGCCATTTTGTGTCCTGGTATTGTGTTGTGGGTTCAATTAATTGAAATACACCATTCATCAAAGAATTATACACTCATTCTATAGTGATGCATACATTTGTTTGGGAGTTTTTTTTATAATGAAAAATTGAGGCAAATGTTGGCGTTTTTTTTCAGATATTGTTGTTAAGAGCAACAAAAACCTACAATACAGTACTTTTCCTTGAAATCAATTTTTTAAATAAAGCGGCCCTTACACGGTCAATCATGTGTTTGTGAAAATGTATATTTTCGGATCACAGATATTTGGTGAAGTCTGATTGACAAAAATCAAAGTTTGATTTTGCATGATGAACGTCAAGCTGATTGTTTTGTGAGTTGTATTGACGGTAGCTGAAAGACGATAAAGACCGACACTCATCGCACATCCGTAGACTACGAAAACTCACAAAAATTAAAAATCAAATCAATCCCACATACACGATGCATGATGGCAATTGATTGACCGTGAAAGGGCCGCTTAACAAGACTATCAAATGGAGATTATGTAGATTAGGGGTATTCATGCAACGTCGGAAAGTCGTCGTAAGCGTTGTAAACGTGATAAAATTACGACGTGATAAATGAACTGTCAAAATTTGTATGGGAAACCTTTTCTAACAATATCGGAATTTTCTCACAGGAATTGGATGCGTAAACTGAGGTGGTAAACGTTGTAAACTTTTGAAATGCTATTTTGACATTTAATCAGTCACTTTCACTCATCAAACGTATGTGCTAAACTGAAAAGAATTATCAAGAACGGAAAGGGAACAATAAGAATAAAATTCTATCAATAAATAATTACTAAAATGAGATTGAATTCAGTGGGTTAGTGGTGCAGTTTTAGGGTCGTTCATGAAAAGTCGTCGTAAAATTACAATCTTTCGCACATAATAAAAATACGACGTTGCATGAATACCCTTATTATGTATCAGGGGTATCATTTTTTGCAACTAAATTATGATGCGATAGAAAAACGCAAGTTCGTGCATGTCTACATCTTGTTGCGGCAACGATTTTTTATCACTGCGATTTGAGTTTTAATGCTTTATGCCCTCGTTCGCATATAATGTTATGTGTTCTACTTTTTGCGATTGAATAGTCGTTGATTTAAGCCCGGGACCCCGCGCTTAGTACTCTAACGCACTAGGCAGCAGCTGTATACTTGATTAGGAGGCATAAAATATCCAGCGTGTACAAATCCATATCTCCACTTTGTCCTTGGCTCTTGTGCGCAAAATTATATAACATACCTAACGTTTGCCATCGTAAAGGTAGAAAAGGAATTGTTTCTCCGAATGTTAAGAAAACTGTAATGTGTTGTGAACTTTATCCGAATCTTTAAAACCCTATCTGAAGCAAAATATTGACTTATGTTAATTTTTTGCGTCATTTCCTGATATGAGGAATATTCATGTCTATAATAAGACAACTTTGAGTGTTAATTTGTTTAGTTTACGGTTGCTTCTTTTTATCTAAACTCCTTATAATCTGAATCAAGACAAATGACTTTTTTATAATATTAATTCAGCATATTATAAAAGAACTATTTGCCTTTGAGTATGATCAAACCCAATATTTGTCATACATATTTCATACAATCTTAAGTTAAACAAATAAATATTATTGTGCGTTATTTAGGCGTTAAAAAAGCCCGACAAAAAGTCAAAACATTTAGACACAGCTCGTGATAGGTGTTTGTTCATATACCTATCACGAGCAGACAAATAACAATTTCAATGACGTACGGTGATCTTTTGTTTACAAGATACGCTAATGTCTTTTATTTGATTGAATAAAACAACATTTTCTTGAAATTTGAAACGGCTTTTGTAACTAGAAAACCGAAATATGGAGAAATGATAAAATAAAATATCGTTAAGTCAAAAATGTCAAATAGAATCAAAAGGTGAAACATGTCCATATAAACATTTTAAGTATAACTAATAATATTTTTGGCATATTCATATTTCAGTGTAAAATTAGGTATATTATCAAAATGTACCAGTCATATGGATTGACATTAGGTTCGTTTGACATTTCGAGCTCGCCATTTTTCTTTAATTCCAAAATCCTTTCTTAGAAAATACTTCGCGAAGCTAACACTCTCTCAAATGCGCAACCTCCTTCGTTAAAATATTAGCCAAAGGACTACAATTACAAAAGGAATAAGGAAAGCATTGTTTTTCTCTACAATTCTAATTTAATTTATTTTTTAACTAAAAACAAAGATCACGACTTTGTGAAGAACGACTCGTGAGTGATTTTGTTACTGTGGCTTACAAATTTTACAAATTATCATCATACCAATAATTAGCAATATGCTGCCTGCAACTTAAGCGATATCATATCTAATAAAGATAAAAAAAACTTAAATGCATAAATAAAATTGGAGGACACAAACACAGTTTTTACTATTCAAAAGATATAATCTAGGAGGAAAATGGGATCATACATTATACATTTAAAAATAAATCCTGTGTCACTTGAGTGCAACCTTCTATCCCTTTTCTGTTAACTGGCTTTGACTAAAAGGATTAAACGACAAATTTCTAGCGATGTATCGTGATATAATAACTAACTTATAATATTAGCCAACTTTAAATGCTTTTGTGAATTGGCTATGAAAATATTCCGTATTGAATCCACATATTAAGAGATACCACAAAATTTATGTGGTGTTGGAGAAACATTTGAAATTGACTTTAAAACGGGGCAAAAAAAAATTGGGATTGTCTAAATATGTTGTTCAGACACTTATTCAAAATTTCTTAACGTTTGGCCAAAAACAACGTTTTTCTGAAAAGTGGGCGGATTTTGAAATTTTTGCACTTGATCTGCTTCGTCGGACATTCCAAATTTCATCACTCTAGCTCAAAATCTAAGGCCCAAAAATCGGTGACACACAGACGGACAGGCTTGGCTAAATCGACTCAGCTAGCGATTCGATCCATATACGTTGAGGTATATCTATCGAAACTATTTCTCTATGTTACAAACTTAATGTCAAAACTAATATACCCCTATGGGATAGGTTATACAAATATTCACCCTTGTAGATCTGTCAAACGTTCTTTAAAGTAGTTGATTATTGCAAGTTAAGATATGAAACCTATTCAAATTTATATTTTACTGCTATCTGTACGTTATGAATTAGTAGTCTATTAAAAATTAATCATTTAGTTTCTTTAATAATATAAATCTCATATACAAACCAAATTTAATAAGGCACACTTTTTTTTCTTATTTGTAGCCCCTCCATTATGTAAAATGGTTAGAAACGAAGACAATGAAAGCATATACGGTAAGTTAATTTGTGTTAACATATATATTTCAAATTTTAACTTTTTAAAATAGTGTAATGGTGTTAAATGGTTTCAAATGCTTCAAAATGTTTTTTTTTACTATTTTTTAACTAAGCCAGGTGTGAGCAAAACGTTAACGGTCATTTTTTGTGCGAGATCAACCTAGAATAATATTAGGTATAGTGTTGATGTATGTCATGTTTTGTGTTCGACCTATTAGAAACAAATGTTTTATGAACTCAGAAACATATCGGATTGAAATATTTTTGTTACTTAATACATAACATCGTATTTACAAACTAGTTATGCTGACTTCTGAAGGTTTTTTTTTTAATGGTACCTTGTATAGGAATCGTTCAAATAATTTCAAAACGGAAAGAACTGCAGCAATTCAAGAGCATAAATACATTTTTTAATGAGATGATGCTTACAGAAATTTATTGACTCTGCTCTTGAATTGTTGTAGATTGTATGTTAATAGAAAAACGTCTTCTGGAAGTTCGTTCATAAATAAAAGAAATATTTTTGGTATTAGATACGTTCTTTTTGTCATTGTTGAAACGCAGCCCCTTGCCTATATGAACTGCAATTGTGTGGCTTGTAGGTTGTTGAAACATAATGTAACAAGTCCAGGGATGATTTATATAAGCTGTAATAAAGCTATAGATCTCTTACAATTACAAGTCTTCGCTAAGGCAAAGGTTGGAGATTTGAAGTAAGGGTATCATAGAAGGCGGATTGGTCATATTTCTTTTTTTTTTTTTTAATTCATTTTTATTTTTCTTCAACTTAGAACTAACTTACATGCTAGACAAAAATTAATGAAAAACTAGCCTACTTGTCTACAAACTTAACTAACATACTGGTCCTCTGCGGATACCCTAAATTAAATAATAACAACTTAAAAACTAATGCCTTTCGGCCTAAAATCTAATTTAATTATTTTATCATATATTTATCTTTTTTCTTGACCAAGAAGGATTTTTTTAAAAAACTTGGTTTCGTGTGTTTTTTTTTACCTTTATTCAAACTTACTTACTAATTAAAACTACTTATGAACTAACTAAAACTACTTAGAAACTAATTAAAACTAAAGGGTCCGCCAAATAACTTTTTTTTTGAAAATGCTATAAAAAAAAACTACTGAATATTTTCTCAAATTTATTTTTTTATTTGAAAGTATAATCCTTCCGGTTAGTAATGGAAAATAATTTCATTCAAATGGCTGCCTCGGCTGGCCATGCAGTAGCCTACACGATCGGTCCAATTTTTAAGCACATTATCGATTGCGTGCAGCTGTATTTCACCAATGGCTTCACGAATATTGTCCTTTAAAGCGTCAATTGTCTCTGGCTTGTCGGCGTAACACTTATCTTTTACGGCACCCCACAAATAATAGTCCAACGGTGTCAAATCGCAGCTCCGAGGTGGCCAAACGACATCAGCTCTGCGGCTGATAATGCGATCTTCAAAAATAGGGCGCAAAGCATCGAGTGTAGCTTCGGCTGTGTGGCACGTAGCGCCGTCCTGTTGAAACCAAATGTTGCCAATATCCTCCTCTTCAATTTTCGTGAACAAAAATTCGTTCAACATGGCCCGATAACGATCGCCATTGACTGTAACGGCCGCTCCTCGCTCATTGCCTCTGGACCAAAATCCGCACCAAACAGTGACTCGTTTTGGGTGTATCGGCTTTTCAATGTATGCGTGCGGGTTTTCTGTGCCCCAAATGCGACAATTTTGCTTGTTTACATACCCGCCAAGATCAAAATGAGCTTCATCTGAAAAGATGATTTTTTTTTGGCAAAATCGGCATCTTCTCTAAGTCGATCGCAGGCCCACTTAGCGAAACGAAAACGCATTGGATGGTCAGTTGGCTTCAACTCCTGAACCAATTGGACTTTGTATGGCGTCATACCAAGGTCTTTATGCAAAATTCGTCTCAATGATGTCTCCGAAATGTTCAATTGTTGAGACTTTCTGCCACAGCAGCAATATTCTCGGGTGTACGCACTGTTTTTGGCTTTTCACGCTTTGGTTTATCAATGAGTTGCCAGTTTCTTCCACTTTTTTCACAAGATAACGAACATACGGAGCTGACGGTGCTTCTCTTCTTCCAAAATCCGTACGCAATTTTCGCACACATTCTGCAATATTACCATGATTTTCAAAGTAATGTCGCAATATTCGTTGTTCAAGCATAAACATAACCATATTCGTTTAGCGGAAGGATTAAACTAATTATCTGTCAAATCAGACATGAGCTAAGTATTACCATTCACGAAATAAGCACTAAAAACGTTAGATGGCGGACCCGTTACCTAAAAATAACTTAAAAACTAGAACAGCCACAGCAAGCATTTTGTATTTTTTTTTGTGCCACCCCTACTGTTTTTCCTAACTAACCTTTAAACCGTAGAATTACGTAAGTCGGCCATTCTTCACTTTAACAGTCAACTATCTATAACTATTCTTGCAGCCACCACAACAGGTTCTCCTGTTGCAACCTACTCCGATGGTCCCAATCGGACACACTCCTGCTGAACCGTACAGGAGCCGCCTATCCACAGTTCGTCGGAAGATGTGGTAGATTAGCGGAACCGCCGATCTGTCCTGTATCAGGCCTCGACTATCCAACTATAGGAAAGCTTCAGGCGGAATAAAGCCGCTTAAACGCGCACTTTCAAAATATTCATCATTGGGGTAGAAGGCCCCAAAGATGAGACTATTGTTCGAGGTCATCGCTCTTGCCGCGTGAAACCGAATGAGTTTCACCAGAAAATTGTCTATCCTGTTTATGTTGGCCCCGTTCTATAGGACCTGGTTGGAATAATATTTTGTGTAGTCAGATACTGGTGTTCTGTGAAGACCAAGGCAGCTTCTCAAACACCCGTTTCTTTTCCATTTGAGATGGGGCAACGTTGAACCACACCGGGCACCCATAGGCAATCATCGGTCTGATAAGAGACATGTAGCAAATCACCTTCACCCTGCTGTCAAGACGGCTGCTTTAAAACAATCGTCTTGTCAGGGCAAATGCTCCCCTAGCTCTCGCCAGAGCAGCATCTACATGTCTTCCGAAATATAGATACTGATCCAGCCAGATGCCAAGGTACTTTACTACACTTTTACTCACCAGTGGATGTCCGTTTGGTCCAACGATCACCAGCTTGCGCCAGTTCTTTCTTGTATCCCTAGAGGCCCTAGACAACGGTGTCCTAAACATTCATCACAATATCTCTGGATCTTATCGAAGTCCCGCTGCAAAAGAGTTCGGATGACCTCGACAGTAGGTACTGTTCTGTACGCGATAAGATCGTCCGCATACGTAAGACTACCTATCATATCGCTGGTTTAAATGCTGAAGAGAATCGGCGAGTTCACCGCTCCCTGTTGCAGACCATTTTTAATGAAAAATTCGGTGGTAGAAGTTACATTGCCACTTTTGACAACAAACGTTCTACCAGTCAACATGTCATGAAGCATATATAGTAGTGGTTTACTTATGCCAAGTCTGGTCAGCTTTAGATAGAGGCCCTCTAACCATACGGTGTCGAAAGCCTTCTCCAAATCAAACAGACATACACCCGTGCACTGTTTTTTCGCTTTGTTCCATTGTATATCAGAGACGAGTTTGGAGGCGGCACGAATACAGTCAAGTCCGGCCCTGAAACCAAACTGGTTCTCTGGTATAATATTGTTGTCCTCAGACCACTTGAACAGAGCCCGATTGAGATTCTTTTCGAATACCTTGCTGATACTCGGAAGGAGACTTATCGACCGGAAATTTGCCGGATTGGAGTTGTCCTTCCCCTTTTCGGGAGAGGATGAACCACTGCCGTCTTCCAACGCACTGGATAATATGCATTATTCAGCGCGTTGTATTGGTCATATTTCTATAGAGTTCAGTATGTTCAATTGTTCAATGTATGTATTGGGGCTGAACTCCAAACAGTATGAGAACAGTATGCAGTATGTACTTATGGTTTATGTAGAAGAAAGTGTGCAAAATATTTCTTAGCTCTAAAAACGTAACGTAGTTTAGACCCCGTTGATTGGCTAATGGAGGTTACATGCTTTTGCCATCATACATTTGTACTAATTTTCGTGCCATGCATCTAGGATTCTCATTAAGCTTTAACCATTCTCCATTTCTATTTGCGGAACTGGTTCTTTCTTGTAAATGCTGTATACTGCGCTTTCTTTGATTTGAATTGAACTATATTTCCCTTTTCCCATTTTTTGTAGGTCTAGGTTTATAGCAGAGATCAGGTAAAGAAGAAATAGGAAAATTTCCAGGACTTTACCTTTTGCCTACAAGCTAATCCTGGAATTTTCTAGGATTTTGACAGATAAATTGATCACCACGGTCCAACCAGATACACACATTCCTTGTTTCACACACACTTGTTTGCAGTCCAGCTAATTTATGTGTCAAAACGATATGTATGAAATCGGGTGATAAATGGGAAAACGTAAAAAAAGTTCCCTATCTCTTCCTTACTTGATCTTTGGTTTATAGAACGCATTAGTTTGCATCTCTGCTGGTATTCAACAATAGCGCTAATAGGAGTGTCATGTGTATTAGTCACTATCAGTGTTTTGTCACATGGAAAACTAGAAATACAGTTATAATTTGTCTCCAAAAGTACATCCGAGTGGGTAAGAGAATTGATCCTTGAGGCACTCTAGCGTTTATAAGGAAACGTCATCCATCACAAGTCCTTAAGAAAGTTTTCCATCCACCCACAGTCCACACAGATTTTTTCATTCCAGATGTCCATAAATGGATTATATTTATATGTAGTCTGTAGTTTCTTTCCAAATCGGGTGTTTTCGAGCTATTTTCCAACACCTAGGTAAAACCTGGGCCCTCATTTCGTAAAGTGATTATCGTTGGACGATAACATTTTGACGGTACATCTTGCATCACGTCGACTACCGTCTGCGTGATAATCGTTTTCAAACGAAATCGAGACCGAGTACACATTTTTTAAGTACAGTTGGTGGAATTCCGTAAGATCTAATGTAACAATCGAAGATACCTATTATTGGAACGAATTTATTGGAATGTCAATATATTCTTCAGAACAATGAATAATGACATAGTGCTTGGTTACACGAGCGCAAAAAAGAATTAATTCACGAATGAGAATGGATGATAACGGATGATTTTTAGAAAGAAGGAAAGGAATGGAATAAAATGCCAAGTTTCGTCATTTTCCTCATCTTCAGATAGTGAGTTTTGCGTTAAAAATTATGTTAGTAATTCTTTTTTTGCGCTCGTGTAACCAAGCACATAGAGAAAACAAAAAAGTTGTTTTCCAAGAATGTTTTAAATACATTTTTATGAAATTGGTTTAAGATTCAGGAGTTTCGTTTTAAAACTAGCTTGCCACTGAATTAAATTCTTTAAAGTCTGCAAAAAGTAAAAAAAAATCCAATTCGTAGCTATAACTAATGTCTTATGGTCCAGTTATAGCGTTCATTGCAAACCATTATTGGAAATCTTCTGTTACTCTTTGTGACTTTTTTTTATATAAAATTTATCATTAACAATTTGGTGTAAAAAAAAAGTTTATGACTATTAAAAGATGATAACCCAAAAATATTTAATTTTCTGAAACACAGAAAGGAAACACATTCGTTTCTTTGGTAATTTGATTTCCTTCTAAACAAAGGTTTCCTAATTAGTTTTTTATTATTTAAGTCTTAAATAAAAACAAATAACAATTTAACTTGTAAATTAAAAAAACATGATATCATTAAATTATATCATGGTCAAAATGTGTTGTATTTTAAATTCCATTAGCAAATAAAGAGCTTAACAGTCAACATGTGGCTGCTTCCACTATGTCTGCGTGGTCCCCACAACTAATTAATGACATGCGTAGCAAACATATAATTCTCACGAGAGTCATTTGCGAAAAATTGCCGGCCGGCATATTATAACCCTAAAGTCCTTTTTTACGAACTTTAAGTACCAAACTGTCTAATCATTTATCGAAATATCTACTACAAAATACTAAAATAGTCCCTTGCTGATGAGTTTTCATTGACAAAACAGTTTTAGTAACCAAGAGAAACTATTGAAAAAAAGTAGTATTGTCATGACATGAATGTTGTTTATGTGCTTAAATAAGTAAAACTATAGTTTATTTTTAATTAGGAGAGTAAAAAAGTTAATTAAATATCCAGGACAGTCGTGGGACTATAATTAACATATGTCAGGATTGTAGTTGCATGCAAATTCACAAGATAGCTTTTATTTTTAAATTACCGTTAAAAATAAAACTATACCTATACATACACATGTTTTGCATTGGTACGTTCAGCTGTAGGTGGGCATGATTTATCCTTAGGTGGTTATCGTCTATGCTTTACATGCTTAGTTGTACAGAGAAACTCACATTGCATGTAACCTAATTTCGGTGTCCGCTGAAAGTGAAGTCTATCGATTGCAGCACTTGCACTTTTTTGCATTCGTTGTGCGAAGACAGGAGCATGTTGTGCTGTTTGATAAATCAGTGTTGTAAATTTGGCAAAATTTATCCAGTTCCTTGCTCAGGTATGTACAGGTGGACTTGCAATAAATGAGGTTAGATTTAAGTCTGTTATAATTACTTATATACGATTCTAAGTGGAATATTTCATTTTAAATTTTAATTTTGCCCTATTAGTGTTTGGTGGAGTGAATAATTAGAATAATAAATTGTGCGGTTATTAAAGTTTATGAAAATGATGTTTAGTTAACAAACAAAAATCTGAGAATATAGTGCAACATTACAATGTTGGGCAGTGCTAGTGTATAAACTTACACAATATTGTATCTGTACTATGGAAAATGCGTAAATCAAATAAACTGATCCGACTTAAACAAAATACGTGGTAGCTGAGCGTACAAGATGACCTTGATAATTCGATTCGAAACTTGGGTTAAAAGCATACAACTCTTGCAAGAGATAAAGGCAACCGACCTTCCGAATCGTCACCGTTTCTGCCCTTTGGCTCCAGAAAAGTTAAAAGCAAACGCAGATTCACAGTCTTCAACTATAATTTTATTCAGCAATGAGCAAAATCTGCCTTAATGTCTATAGGCTTTTTATTTTTTTAGTTCGGAGTTGATCTCTTTAAAGAGTCTTAACCAATACAGTGTTATCTGTTCAAAGTTCGCTCAGTACCAGCTCAAAATGCTGTGCGTTCATTTTGAAAGACATTTGAGCACAAGGATGTCATTATATTATAACTACAAAATACTAGAAAATTAAATATCACAAAAAGGATTAACAGGATACTATCAAAAATAGGTCCGTTTCCGTACTTTTGCAGTCAAAATAACTAAATTTTTAAATTCTTTGGACGGTAAATTCTCTCAGAAAAAGTCAAATTTATTTAAGTAAATTACAGTAAAATCAAAAAAATCAGACCATGTCAAAACAACCGACTTGTCTCTTTTTAATACCGACTAACAGGACTTTTTCCGCTCATTAGCTCTCTTTTTTTTACTAATTTTTGCAAACGGCAACAGGCAAAAATCAATAAAATTCAGTACGAATCAGTGGAAATAATATTTTACGGGAACACCCTAATATGTATAAACCCTCATATTAGCTGATTAGCTAATCAATGGCTAACTTGACAGTTTTCCCCATAAGATATACTCGCCAAATGTCTAAAGTTAGTCACTGACTAGCTAATCCAGCGTTACCAGATTTAGCAGTTTCCTGCGATTTTAGCAGTTTTTGATCATGAAAATGACCTGCAGCAGTTTTTTTAGCATTTTCCTAAATTTTAGCAGTTTTCAGCAGTTTTCAAAAAAAAAAAATTTATACATGTTTTTAATTGTTTGGGCGACAGTAAACACGAATACACACGATCATCTTCAAGAAAAATGATCCCAAATAAGAAATGCAAATACGCAGAGTTAGGGTCAGAAAGCAAACACAGCTGTTTATGGATAGTGTCGGTGTGGTGAATACTTATTGACGTAACTGCGTAGCATTTCCAAAAGGAAAGGGTGCAGATAGTTATTATATTATTTACATAGGCATTGTTTCGACAACGACACTCAATTCGAATTGTGTATTTATTAAATGCGTATGTCACTCGGTTGCTCTAGCTGTCAGTCATGACAGTAAGAAATTGCCAAGATCCATTGAGCAATTGGTCAAAGATGTCTAATCATACTTTTCCCAAAGTAGTAAAAGACAACGAGAATTTTAAGAATTTCAAGAAAAGAAATATGATTTTGCGCCACTAAGACATTAAATGGCTATCGCTACATGCCTGTGTCAATCAAATTATAGAACAATGGAGTGCATTATTTCCTGTATGTATTTCCAAGTTGAATATTTAACAACAAATTCTGTCCCAAACGAATTTATTTTTAATAGTTTCAATGACGGTATAATAAAACTTTTTATGCTATGGATTACATCTTACCTATGGTAAACAAATTATTCATGCAACGTCGGAAAGTCGTCGTAAACGTTGTTAACGTGATAAAATTACGACGTGATGAATGAACTGTCAAAATTTGTATGGGAAATCTTTTCCAACAATATCGGAATTTTCTCACAGGAATTGGGTGCGTAAACTGAGATGGTAAACGTTGTAAACTTTTGAAATGCTAATTTGACATTTAATCAGTCACTTTCACACATCAAACGTAAACGATAAACTGAAAACAATTATCGAGAACGGAAAGAGAACAATAGGAACAAAATTCTATCAATAAATAAATTACTAAAATGAGATTGAATTCATTGGGTTACCGCATTATTTAGTCGTGCAGTTTTAGGGTCGTTCATGAAAAGTCGTCGTAAAATTATAATCTTTCTCACGTAGTAAAATTACGACGTTGCATGAATATCCTTATTATATTTCAAAGCTATTATGCCAATATTCAGTATTTTGATAGTAAAAACTTAAAGGAAATGTCAGTAAACAACAATAAGTATCCAACAATAACTAAATTTGCAATATTTATGCTTATCGACATCAAATACTGCTTGTGAAACAATATTTTCGCAGGTAAATTCGTTAAAAACTAAAAACCGTAATCGCTTCAGTAACGAAAATGTTGAAAATGTCAAACCGAGGGTTTCTTAAGGTGAAGGCTGTTATAACTTTGTTCTAACAAATAAAATGGTAACTTCAATAAATTCAAAGATTCTCTATAAAGATTCCGAACGTTGTAATTTAATAACTTTGTACATATTTAAATTTAAAAATTATCATCTTTTATAAATTATCATCTCATATAATTACAAATGTAACTGTTTATGTATTTTTTGAAAAAAAAAAACGTATTTCTCAAGGAAAAAACGATCGCAGTTTTTTTAGCATTTTTTTAAACTTCTGTCTAAACCTTTAGCAGGTTTGAAAAAATTTATCTGGTAACGCTGAGCTAATCAGCGTTTATTAATACGGAGGTAAAAGTTTTACTTCAGATCAAGAAACACCCGACGTCCTTCGATCCGTGCTCAAAATGCTCAGTCAATAAATACTGAGCTCATATAGTGCACCCGATCGTGCTCTGAACAGAAAAAGAAACATATGCTATTGACGTGTGGAAAAGTTTGAAAAGCGCCTCTACATGTGAAAAAAAGAATATCCTAAGTGCTATAGAATTAAGGGAAATTTTCATTTATACAGGATTACCATAAGAAAACTGTGTTTAAGACGAAAATCCAAACGCGTATTTCCAAACATTTTACTATAAGGCAATATACAAGTTGATAAGGCATTTAATGGAATAAATAATGGACTTTTTAAATATATGAAATGCTGTGCGATTAGATTAACATTTTAATACAAAAATGTAATTTTAATTTGGCGCTATTTTTCCATACGAATAGCGCCACTTTTGCGACTAGTAGAGAAAAAAGGAATATTACAATGTATACCAAAATGCAAGCCTTCAGTCGTCAATAAGCTCTGAAGTGTCTGAGCACACAAACATTTTCTTTGACAACTCAGAAGATTCTCCTCTGAGCTAAAAAAGAACGCTTTATGTCAATACGAAAATCACTTAGAGGTTCAATAACTACTATTACATCCCGGCAAAACAACGGTTCGTTATAAAACCGGAGTGCATGTGATTGATTAACCGATAAAATTGATTTTTTTTTTGAAACAAGTACCTAAAATTTAATCACCCCATATTTTCACTTCCAAAAAATACAGCAAGTATGTACGAATAATATTGAGACCGCAAGGGAATTGGGCAACATTTTAACTTTTCAAATAAAAATATAAAATGGACTCAAGTTGTGAACTACTCGACCACTTGAAGCGGCGAGCTTTATGAAATTGGTTTCCACTCTCCGGAACTAGAAGACCATTCGAAATTTCATCACAATGAGTACCGCAATGAAGTTCATTTCTACCTAAATGACTTTGCGTCATGTAAAATAAGACGTCTACAAACCAAGTTGTGATGTTGGTGTGGTTTTTATATCAGTGACGTTATTGATCCATATTTTGAAATCTCTTTCGGGACTTGTTGGAACATTATATTTCGCCACAACCGGGTGCACCCAACATTGTTGAGACGCGGTTTCGACACGTTGGTTGGTTGGCACGCAACCAAATATTCGATCTATTCGAGCATCCACATTTTCATAATATTTGAATGAATAAGTACTAAGAAAAACTATTTCCCTTACAAATGCGTTATCTCTTTCATTAACACGTCAAATCAATATGCAGGAAAACAATGACATATGTTATATGGCTGAAGTAATAATTTATGTATATATTTCTTTAAACCATGAAAATAGCTGTTGAAAGTGAAAGACAAATTATGAATTTAAAAAAAATTACTAAGTAAGTGTGTTAAATTATAAAATTGAAATCGATAGCTAGTGTCATTGCAAAGTGTGAACAGAAATGTGATTCCAAACTAAGTTGATAAGTTTTCCAATAGTTGAGATTAATAAGTATCTACTAGTTTAAAAAAATAAACAACACCTTTTGATATTGTTGCTCGATTTATAATTTGTTGTGTTGTACACACAATTTTCAAGAAAATTTTTAAATTTAAAATTTTTCAAACACATTACCCTCCGACTGCTGCCAATGAACTTGCCAACAAATTTGATAGCTTTCAGATAGTGTTTTTTAATGACACTGACGTTGCCGCAAATTACCATAATTGCCGTGTTCCGGATTTCAGATTTAGTAAGATATCTGAATAAATCTCTCGCCACGGTTTCCCCTCCAATGACACGAAACAAGGTAAAACAGCTGTTTTTGCTTCTTAATTTTTTTGATTTTTTATTTTTCTGATAAACAATAATTATTGCGAACAGATTAAAGTTAATAAATATCTATAAAAATGGGCATATGAAATTGCAAAATAAAATTGAGATTTGCCTTGCCATTCAGTAAGATTTTGCATTCCAAGTCAGCTTACCTTACTACTCCGAATCTGAAATCCGGAACACGGATTCAAAATCTTGCTGCTAATGCTGATTTTGTTAATGTGTCGTTCTCCTATCATAAATTTACAATTTTATACCTGTAACTTTGTACCAGTAATCATGTTTAATAATCAGGTTACATCTGTTAAAGTATAGATACCGTCGAGAATGTGATACAATAATATTTATGTACAATGAGATTGCTATAGATTGTTTCCGACAGTATTTTCTTTATGTTTTTACCAAATGTACATTTTCATTCATTCAGTACCTTCGTGCGACCCCGGCATACACTTTACGAGTATATAATTTATTATAATTAGTAATTACCAATATTAGGTATGTGGATATGTATTATGTATGTATATGTGGAATCGTTTGGGGAGAACAAAATTGAGAAGATGACGTTATTTTATGAGACACAGACAACAAATAAAAACTAGACTTGAGACCTAATGAGATGATAATGACGTAAAAATGGTTGTTCTGGTACGAGAACTACAGTTGTGTTGAATAAAACTAATCGATTGTTTCACAAAAAATATAAAGATGTTTAAAAAAATTGTTCATTCAGAGCTCTTTTTGAGAGTTATAGGTTCACCTTACTTGAGAAAAATGTATTGTGGATGTGAAGGGCTCAGTGGGCTCCCAATAACCATGCGATGAACTGGTTCGATTCCCAACAGTAGCAATACCTCAATAATTTTTCCGAGTAGTATCAATTGTCAAGAAAAGTTTGTCTCAACGCAGCATACGTTCAGATTCAGCATACAACAGGAGGGAGATCCCGCCATCGTACAAGAGGTACAAGCGCACACATGAATGGTTGTGAAGAAAGGCTAGGCCCTGGGTACTAACGAGCCTGTTGGTCCAAAATATTGTATTTTTTTTTATTTTGGATGTGAACTAATATCAACATATTTTCATATATTGTTCGTATATACATACTATCATGTTACCTATACCGTGACGCAAATAACATAGCATATCTTTGGCGGTGATCTTGACCGCTGGGCCTACCTATGAATTGACCTGGCGATCTTGCGTTGGAATTCGTTTGCATGCATGTTCCAATACGAATATAAATACCAGACAGTTTAGTTATCATGTTTGTAGATCGGCCCTAAAACATGCACTGAACTTGAATTCTGTTCAAAGACTAGTGATCTATCTTAACTTAAGATTTGTAACTATAAGCGAAGACTTGGAGGAGATCTTTCTCTCTTTATTAAGTCCAATTAGATCAAAAGTAATGTCATCATAGGGGTAATTTGCAGTAACAATTTGTAAACTTTAAAATTTGATGGAGTAAGGGTAATTTTCTCAGAGAAAGGCAAATTTACAAAACTCTGGGAACGTGATTAAGTAAAATATAGGAAATTAGTATTATTTCATTTTTAAGAGCAAACAACATAAAACATATGTCAAAGAATTGACAGGTTCAGACACAAATAGACAGTTTTTTATCATCAGAAATTTCTGCAGTACATTTTTTTAAGGATTTTTATGAACCTGTAGTTTATTCCGTTACCAGAGAGAGGTCACACTTTTATTATGATGATATTTACAAATAAGTTAGGTTAGGTTAGGTTTACGGGTTGGTGGAGTAGAGGATTCTCTATTCCGCCACACTTAGGTCCATGTGGACCCATTGTGATACCCTTGGTGGGATTACGTCCTTCCTTATCGTTACTATGGGTTACTCCACTCTATCCAGCCATCCTGATGTTCGTAGGAACCTGCAAAGATAGGGTAATTGAATATCGGATAGCTCTTGGATGTCTTGGAAGTAGTAGCTTCCAAGTGTTCTGTTCCTCAGGTGACAGAGACTCGGGCAGTGACAGAGGAAGTGAGGTGTATCCTCGTGTGCCTCCTCATCGCCGCAGCCTCTACAGATATCGTCATCCTTGAGATTTAATTTCATTGTATGGGTTCTGAGAAAGTTGTGACCAGTTAGAGCCCCTACCAGTTTAGATAAGGAGCTCCTGTCGTACCGCAAAAGTTTTTTGGTTCGGTTTCCGTTGTATTCTGGCCAGAGCTTCCGAGATATTTCGCAGGAACTCAATGACTTCCACCTGGTATTCGGGTTTTGTATTCCACTCTTTCTCTGAGGTTACAGAGTGGTGGTTCGACCGTTTGTAGTGCCTGATCATGATCTGTAGCAGATCCATTTCTTGCCAGTTCGTCGGCCATCTCGTTGCCGTCTATGTCCCTGTGACCAGGAACACAGCAGAGATCAGCATTATGCTGTGAGCAGAGAACCTTGAGCTCTTCGCGACAGCGGCGAACTAGCTTTGATTTAATTTCGATAGCAGATACTGCTTTTATAGCCGCTTGGCTGTCAATGAATATGGTGATATCACTGTGTGGTATTTCCATTATTGACACCAAATGAGCCGCTTCAGAGATTGCTAGCACCTCAGCCTGGAACACACTACTATGATCAGGAAGCCTGATTGATTTGTGTATTACTAATTCCTCTGAGAATATGCCAGCACCTGTCCCACAGTCCATCTTTGATCCATCTGTGAAGATGAATATCGATTTCCTTTTTGTGGGTTCATTCTTGTCCCATTCTTCTCTGCTCGGAAACGAGCAGGTGAAGGGTCGATCGAAGTCTAGATAGGGAGATAGATAGTCAGAGTTTACTACGCTCCCTACGTATTTCTTTAGGACCTGCGCGTGCCCAGCGAGGCTCGGGATCCAGCTGTTTGTTTGGCTGATCCTCGAGGAGCTTTTGGCAGCTGATTCCTGCATGTATAGATCCAAGGGCAGCAGATTCAGAATCACCTCCAATCCAGAGGTTGGGGTTGTTCTCATCGCACTGGTTGTCCCTATACACGCTAGTCTTTGTATTTTTGTCATTTGCTTCAAGTTGGTTGCTCTGTCTGTGGCTTGCCACCAGACTATACTGCCATATGTGAGTATTGGTCGCACGATAGCCGTATACATCCACAGGATTATTTTGGGGCTAGGTCCCCACTTTCTGCCGAATATTCGGTTACATGCGTAGAAAGCATTTGCTGCTTTCATAACTCTTTCATTGGCATTAAGTTTCCAATTGAGCTTCCTGTCTCGAATTATTCCCAGATATTTCGCACTTTCAGCTATTTTAAGGGGTATTACTTCTATAGCTGGTGGTTCGAAGTGTGGTATCGATCTTCTATTTGTGAACAGCACAAGCTCGGTTTTTTGGGGGTTGACCCCAAGGCCGCATTGCTTTGCCCACGTGTTGAGTGTCCGGAGCGAGTTTTCTAACAGCTCACTTATGGTTGGTAAGAATTTGCCTGTCGCAAGCAATACTACATCGTCTGCGTATGCAATTACTTTAACCCCCCTGTTAAAACAAATAAGTGAAAAATAATATTGTGCGGGAACAGACCTAATATTCAAAATGTGCCATCATTTTTGCAAATGGCATCAAATGCAAATATTCTTTGAAATTTATGTTGTAGGTGGATAGGGAATTAAGTTGACAATGGAGCGGTAGACACCTGAAAAACTCTGCGTGAATTTCGCCAGTCTTCCTCCTTTGGGGTTTTTTAAAATCTTGCGCTTATCACAACATAAATTACAAATCACCAAAAATCTACAAATTTAGAGCCCGATATATTGCGAATAAGAATTAAAAATGCAGTTAGATGAGTGCAGTGCTCAGGAGGTGGTCATTTAACCAATATAATCTTTTCAATATAATGTCACTTATTTTACAACTTCAAATAAACTTTCGGCAAAACAGAGCTTAATTTTTTTTTGTAATTTTTAACAAAATAACAGCGAATTAACATTACTTTTGCCTCGGATTGTACTATCATAAAAGGACGCTCAGCCGATCCAATGGCAGTCGCAAATCATAGACAAACAATCCGGTAAAATCAACTGAAATAAGAGAAATACTCGTAGCATACTCATGTGCGTAAGCCCGTCGAGTATGGTCGCAAGCAAACGTTGCATATGAAATATATACGACCGTACCAATTCGTGCTTTTGCATATATTTACCATGTGACATTTCCATGCGCTAACTGACAAAGTGTCTAATATAGTGCCAAATCATTGCGGGTTGCTAGTTAGACGACATGTGAAAAAGTCGCATATTTCTGTGCGATCAAGGTGTCGCATGGTCTCACTCATATTTGCGACACTATATACCGCCACACATATCGGTAGGATTCTAGTGTCGCATACATCTTCAACAACTTACACTGCGGATTTAACATATGCTAAAAAAAAAGTTTTGCAATTTCAAAGTGAATCGTTTTTATTGATCATTAGTGTACCGCCCAGATACCCACCTCAGTGTATGATTTAATTATTAGTTCAACTAATGCGTGTCTTTTGTTTATTGTGTTTCACATGGTCAACGGACCATGTATAGACATTGCATCACTCTAATACGAGTGAACTAAAGTAGAATAATCTATGTGTACTATCATTTTGTAATTCAAGTTCAAAAATGTGGTCACAAACTTCAGCATTAATACTTGAACATTCATCTTTATCTGCTACGAAATACACAACAACAAAATCATTTAATTTGTAGTAGTAGTTATACGAGACCACTACACATCTACCTCTTTATCGCTGTAGGCCAGGGTTGCAAAAGTCGATACAATTGTACTGTTTTCGATACAATCGCCCTAGCTTCAGTACACAAATACACTTTTATAAAATCCGATACAATTTGTGCTGCAGCTATTTTAAATAGGTATTTATCATCAAAATATGTTTTAAAAAACGAAAACATCACATAATTTGCTTTGCTACCAAAAATCTGTTCGAATTTATATAAATACCACTGAAAGTATGTGCCAATTTTCAATTCACAATCACTTTTTTTCTATATTCGCGCCATATTTTTGCCTGAATACAGTTAATCAGCTGTTTGATGGTTCTTTTTTAAATTTTTCTTATAAGTTTCGTACCAAAAATACATGTCTTCCTGTCTTCTTATTTTTAGGGATATTGAAGATCTTAGTTAGTCATTAACTAACAAAATAGAAAATAAGGAGATAATTAAATTTGAAGACATTTTGTGGTTTTTAAATTACAATTATGCTGATAAAAATGGATTTTTGTTTTTGGGTTGTTATTTGGTTGTACTCACTTGATGTCATAATTTCTATAAGCAAAAAAACAGTTAATTTACATCGTATTTCGAACATTATTGTATTGTACAAAAAAATATTTTTAGGGTATTTATTTCAAATAAAAATAAGTAAAGCAACGGTTTTTAACCAAAACACTTTCGTTTCGAATTTTAAGTCACTCTCATGTTGATCAGGTTCCGGCAAGCGCTCTGCATCTTTAAGACAATGGGTTGGAAGACCCTTTTACACGGCACAAGCTCTTTCGGAAAGCATCACCAAGTCAATTAATGTTTGTTTTGACATGGGTAACTTACCCTGGTAAATGGGTTTAAGTACCACAGGAAATCCCCCAAACAGCTATATTTTTATAGTTGAAACTATTTTTCGTTCGTTTGTTTAGTGGAGTTACAGTTATACATGTCCTAGCCATCTTTGGGCCGGTTTTTCAGTGCTGAGTTAACACAGAGTTTAAAAACTCCGGAATAAATTTTAGCTAGAGTTAACTCATGAATCAGTTTTTCAGTATAGAATTAAATTTGACTCCGTGTGTGATGATTTAATTTGGTAGCACTCATTATTTATCGATTTTGCTCAGTTATCACTTTATCAGCTGTTTGGTTTCCTTTTTCCCCAAACAAATGAAAATGCTCTTGTCGCAAACTTGCAAGTCTTTATCTTCTTAAAATAGTTAAACTCAATATTTAATACAATTTCAAGTCGTTAAGATCTGCATTTAGTTTCTCAAAATTAAATTAAATGTCCACATAAATGGAATTAAAAAAAATGTTTGCCTGGTATTTTATCATCTGTCAAAACCATCTGATCATCTAATTCCCTGGGTAACTCAGCAAAGTTGCTGGGATTTCAATCGCCTGAAAAACTGCTTTCTCAAGTTAACTCGAGTAAGCTCCCAAAACTAGGTGAACTCGCACTGAAAAACTGGGCCTTAAACGTCTTTTTCGAATTTTAACAACTTAATTTTAAGCGAATATTTTGTAGTCATCTTTATATTTGTTGCATCCATAGAATCGCACTCCATTTGGGAACGCATTGACTCTAAAAACTTTAACTCTATTTTTTGTAAATGACGAAATAGAAAAAACGAAATCTTGATGACTGTTGTAAGCAACGATTTTAAAAATTTAAACAATACTGATCCTGGCAAGCTATCAAGAGTACACTCACAACAGAAATATTACAAGCTTTCGCTTGTTTTTTCCGTTAAATGATCATATGACTAAAAGCTGACAAAAGAGTGGCGATAAAAGGAAAAAATGATCATAAGTAAATAGTGACGGATACGGCCATTATGTGCATTGAAAAAAAAAAATCGTGAGATAGAGGTTTTTTCCTTTTAAGAGAAATTATATGCCTGCTTTTACTGATTTTTATTATTTCGTAATTCTTGTAAATTTACAATCATGCCTCGGTTATTATTTCCAGCTGTAAAACGTGAAAAATTAAACTTATTTTCTTAAAAAAAAAAACATATTTTCACCAAATCTGTATACTCTAGGTATAACTGTATAAAATAGATAGCTTATCAAAACACCAAATGATGATGGAAATTAACCAGTACAATTTCAATACAATTTTTTTTAACTTTCAATACAATGCTGAAAAGCCATTTTTCATCCCTGCTGTAGGCACGTCGATTATTCTTCAAGACAGTAAGCTTGACAGAGCCTATATAAAGTCTTTATTGGATTACGTTGGTGTGCCCTCTTCAGCTGACGATTCTTTTATATTGTAGTTGCGCGAACTTAGTAAGTTGACTGTGTCCAGGGCGGATTGTCTGCACTCTATTTCGCTTTTTAGTGGTTAAAATGATTTCAACTTAAAATCAAAATGGGAGGATGTTGTGGGGACAATTCCAAAGATGATATATCATCTGATGATGTTAGTGAATACTCGGAGCAAATACAATTACTGCAGTATGGTAATAAGCGGTCTTTATTGATCAATTATCTCAAGAATTCAAAGTGCAAAGTTCAATGTTTGTTTATATGGTTTTCTTTTGTTTTTTTTTCAGGTGAACGTTTGAAGTACGATCGCTCATTTAAAGGACCTTTGTCGAAACGATCCTGTACAGATGTACTGTGTTTATTGATTTTTGTTGTTTTCCTGGCAGCTTGGGGTTACATAGGAAGTTATGGTGAGCGATTTCTGGCTAATTTGAATTAGTTTTCATGTCTGTTTTTTTTTTTGTTTAGCTATTCGAAATGGTGACTTGAACAAGTTGCTTGTTCCAACAGATTCATTTAATAGAAAATGCGGTGTCGATGGACCAGTTAAAGATAAAAAGTTTTTATTTTTCTTTAACTTGGAGAAATGTATCGATCCATTTGTGCCAATTACCGGTTGCCCAACCCCACAAGTATGTGTGGCAAGTTGTCCAACACAAACGTTTGTTTGGGATACGATGAAAAATTCCTTGAGCCTTGCAGAGCTTAAGGACAAGCTCATTTGTCAATCAGAGCTTGATAAGAGTCGAATAAATTCCAAAGAAGATGCACAAATAGCCATCAACGAAAATAGATGTGCACGATGGTATGTGAAAAGCACAGAATGTAAGTATTGTTTTATTCTTTGTTGGTATTTGTTTTGACGCATGCTTTATGTTCGTTTTTGTTTTATATATTTGTTTGTTTATTTATCTTTTTTTTGTATGGGAGTTAGTCGACAATATGGCGTTTAGGTTATTGACATGCATTAGAAATTCATAATTTTATCATAAGTCATGCAGAAGGGATTTTACCAAATAAAAAATCGTAACTATACAGTAAGACACACACAAATTTTAAAAAAATGTGTTAAAGTGGAATGTGACTATTTTTTTCTAAAATAACAATTTTATCATAAGCCACGAAGAATGTATAAATCATTATGTCCAATGGTAATCAATTAATTCAAGCAAATTTTAAAAGATATCGGACAAAAACAAGCCTTTTATATTTTCCAGGTTTTATGAGCCATCTTTGCAGGTTTTTTAATTGTATGATTGTAGGAATGAGTTAAATTGTCTTTAAGGGCAGTTTTTTCGAAATTGTAGTTATAAATAATGTTATAAATGCATTCTCGAGCAATTACGATAACTTTTCAGTAAAAAAAACTGTCGAAATTTTCTTATCAGAAAAAAATTTCCGATGTTATTTTCTTATGCTCGGGCTGTGCTTAAACACTATAAAAGTATTCATATCACGATCCCTAGCGCGTGCCAATTATTAAAAAAAAAAGCTGTAACGAATCAGTAATGAATATGGGACTCAACCAACATGCCTGGTCCTTAGCTGACTGCATCTATTTTCACACTTCAAGTTGGTTGAGATCGGTTTAGGGCCTCGCCTTAAATAACTGCCTCCGGCGTCTGGCTAGGAATCGAAGATGCTGCGAGCGGAGTTTTTTGTCACTGTATAGCTCGTAAAATTTATGGTTGAACTTTCGTCTCCGTAGCTCGTCAGCACTAACGGAACCAAGGCTTTTCGAAGAATTGTTTGCTCAAAACGACCACCAGTAGAGCAGAACTGAGATGATCAGAATCTTATTAAGAATCTCCTTAGTAGTTCGAGCAATGGCTTCATTCATAAATTGCCATTTAAACTCTTATTTACAGCGGTTGGCAAGCGACTTTCTTCGTTTGATTTCTGGCAAGATGTCGTATCGGAATTAATAGCGGACACCAGGTAGACAAAGTTTCTTACTACATCCAGACAAGTCTTATCCTTTTTATACCCTATCCCATAGGGGTATATTAGTTTTGATACTTAGTTTGTAACATAGAGAAATAATTTTGCTACATATACCTCAAAGTATATGGATCGACTCAGAATCGCTAGCTGAGTCGAATTAGCCATGTCTGTCTGTCCGTCCGTCCGTCCGTCCGTCCGTCCGTCCGTCCGTCTGTCTGTTCGTCAGCGGTTTTTGGGCCTTAAATTTTGAGCTAGGATAATGAAATTTGGTATATAGGATCCTCGTCCGTGCCACCAGAACAAGTGTAAAAATTTTTGAAATCCGCCCACTGCCACGCCCCCTTTTTAGGAAAACTTATTTTTTGGCCAAACCGTAAGGAATTTCAAAAAAGTGTCTTAGTAGCATATTTAGACAATCCTAATATCTATATTTCGTTCATACAAAGTTTTTTGCCACGCCCACTTTTTGGGGGCGTTTTTAGTAAAAAACGCTTTTTGTCCAAATTTTAAAACTTTCGAAAAAAATTTTGATGCAAATACTTCCGAAATGGTAATATAAACATTTTGTCCATAGATCATTTTCACCTACGCCCACATTTTGGGGGCGTTTTCTTACAAAAACCATTTGTATACCCCATCCCAAGACATTAGCAATAGAAATACGTTGTTTTTTGTCGAACCACACAAGATTTTGAGAAACTGTCTGAGCAATATATTGTGAGAATGTCATTTTCTGTATTTCATCGCCATAAAGCCTATATTTTGAGGATATTAATTTAAAGGATGGGATGGGATAGGGTATTCAACGATCCGCATAGCGGATTGTAGCCTCTCATATGTTTTCTATTAAACCCATGTTTGCCTCACTAAACTAGCAAAATAGCGTCCGACAGATTCGCTGGACCCGACTATTGATGTCAGTACAGTCGGCGTATCCCAGTAGTTGCACAGATTTATTGAAGATTATGATCCCGGTGTTTTAGCTGGAGCTTATCAAAATCCTATAAAAAATATTTAAATAGACAGGTAGAAGGTATCGATTTGGACATCTTGGGTTTTTCCCAATATCTGACAAAGTGTAAGGATTTAATCAGTTGTGGACTTTCCTGTTCAAAACCACACTGGTACGGGACGATCGGTTTCGAGCGTTCTTATATTACGTAGATGGGATATTGTAGACGATGTTAATAAAACGTATGCCCCAGTAGTTGGCGTAGTTTAGAGGGTTTTCTATTTGTGGATCGGGCAAATGATGCTGAAATTATAACTTTAGTCATACTTTCATTCGACCAAATCATCTCCACTTTAAATAACACGGCAGGAAGGCCGCCTCTGCTCGCAAAAGACTAGGTTAGGTTAGGTTGAAGTGACTGCACGCGATGCGGACCAAAAAGGTCAGTTTTGATACCACGTGGATCCTTCGACTACCCTATATTCGTGCGCCTAATTGAACAATTCAGAGCTAACTATGTAGCGTATTAGGTTTCTGACACTGATATTAGCCAGATCACTCGATTATCGAAGAAGTAGTCTCCCAGATGAAGTTTCCTTTTTACTGAGAGAGCCGGACAAGGGCAAAGAAGGTGAGTAATACTCTCATCCTCTTCCTCGTCCAGGCAGCTTCTACAGAAGTCATTGCTGAAAAGCATTATTAAGCAGATGGAGCGCTTCTGGTTAAAGCTAGGCCAGAGTTGCTTCGATATTTGGCACATTGTGCCATTTATCCAACTGTGGTTTGCTTTCTTGATAGCATCTTGCTTGATCAGTAATTTACATGTAGCAAGGGGCATACCTAACATATCCACTAGTGGTAGAATGTCAAGGATAGTGCCCTGTCTGGCAAGCTCATCTGCCTTGCAATTCCTTGGTATGTCTCTGTGACCCGGCACCCAAAAGTAGTGAATGGTAAAATGCACCGCCATCTCGATAAGAAACATTCGGTAATCGTGGGCTGATTTTGAATTGAACAAGATTGCTTCCAGGGATTTGATTGCCGCTTGACTGTCGCTGAAGATGCTAATATTCTTCGTGGATATTACATTCCTTTTCAGCCCGGACAAGGCTTCTTTGATTGTCATGATTTCCGCCTGGAAAACGCTACAATGATCGGGAAGGAGAAAGGATATGCTTACGTTAATCATCTAGGAGAAAACACCTCCACCCACTCCAGATTCTGTTTTAGACCCATCCGTGAAGATATTAATCAAGTTATTGGTTTCGATCTAATCCGACTCCCATTCGGTTCAACTGGGAATGGTTGACTGAAGAGCAGGCTGATGAAAGTCGAAGAGAGATATGTGCTCGGAGTTAACGCTGTTCCCTTAGTATTTTCTTACGATCTGTGCATGTTTAGAGAGAATCGCGAGTCTCAAGACACTTTTCACAGCTGATTCTTGCAGAAGTATTAAATTTACCCAGCGGTGTAATTCTCATGGTTGTCCCAATTTACTCGACTTTGTATTTCTGTCACTTGATACTCTGTTCGTTGCTCGCCAACTGACTATAGTCCTATATAATACTATGTGAGTATTAGTCACGATTCCCGTATAAATCCACAGAATTATTTTGGGGTTAGGTCGCCATTGTTTTGCCGAATATATGGTTACACACATAGTAACTATTTTTACATTTTAAATTCCGTTTTGATGTTCTTTGTATTAAGTGTGATAATTTTGTCCCTATCCAGTTTTCGTTTTTCTTTAAGCATTTGAGCTGTTAAACAGTACATTTTCTAGGGCTTATCGCTTCCAGAATATGCTTAGCATTCCGTCAAGCCGTCGAGACCAAGGCGATTAAAGTAACGCCTATAACCTCCATGTTATGGTAAAATCCGCGTCAGCAAGAAGTTTGCTTTGCATGATTACGTCATATGTTATTCTTGCAGTAGCTAAAAATTTAGGATCTAAAACTACTGACATTGGAAAACTGACAAATTAAATTTTGTAAAACATCTTTTATAGTAGAAAAAGTCACTAATTCAATGAAAAATATACGCAATTCTTATGGCATTTTCTGACATCTTTTTAAGAGCTCCATAAAATAATATCCCCAAAATGTTGGTGGCGAAATTTTGTTTCGTTCATTTTTTCGCTATTATAACTTATAAGCAATTGACATCATTGTTTCTAGTTAGAACTTGTAATTTAGCATTTAGAATTTATTACAAATCCATGTATTGACAACGAAAAACGCCACAAGTTAGAGTAGTTTGTCGACTCACATTATATAAATTTGTTGGGAACGGTCAGATTTGTTTTTTTTTTCTTAATTTGCTTTTTAAAACTCATCGCTAAATTTCATTAATCCAAAAAATTAAAACATTAACAATAGTTTTGAATCGGTGTGTTTGGACATTTGCACCGGATCGGTGTGAGTATATTCCATCATTTCTAAGATCGCTGAAAAAAAGGGATATTCCAAGCCAAACGTATCCAATAACACCGGCTGCATCAAGTTTTGTCTCATTTCCCACAAATGATCGTACAAAAAGTAACGACGAGTTGAAAAAGGCAAGCATCGACTTTACCAATCAACAACTAAAGGAAGTTGAAGAACCTATCCTGGAGTGCAGTACACGCCAAAGATTAGGCGAATCTATTATCAAGGAAAAGATGATCAAGGCGAATTCCTATTTATCTCGATTGGTTGGCAATATCGTGGCACATTTTTATAACGGTGTGGAAGCGCAACAGGTGATTTTCTTAGAGTTTGTTTTAACTTAGCTATTGATGCTCTAACAAGCATGTTGTGTTGTGATGTCCTGGGTTGTTTATAATTGTCTTGTAGTGTGTTCCTTGTCGCAAAACAAAAAAAAAAATTCATAAATTACAATCATTATCTAAATTGTATCAAACGTACTACCATCGTCACTATTCTAAACAAACAAACATATTTCAAATTTATCAGTGTCCAAACGGTGTGTACCATCGGATGTGGAAGGAATCAATCAATTAGTGCACGATATAAAGCTTCCACCGCAAATCACAACGCTAAGTGAAAAAATGCTGGGTGCAGATCTAAATGGGGTAAGGTAACAGTGTTCAGGTTGATGTAGAAGCAAAGGAAAATCAATGTGCGATTTGTTTTATTTTTAATCTAAAGCGACCTTTAAACTGTTGAAGGAATAAGAGACAACACACACACACACGCGCGCACCTAATTTAATGTGATTTATATTATTACGAATTATGTTTTAGTTATCACTAATCAAATACAAACCAATCAAACGCAGGTTTAGATATACCCTTTATTATTTCCAAGGATTGATATCAGGGCGTTACTATGAAATAGTATAGGCAAAATAAAGTACGATAGCATAAAACTATGTGGTTAGCATGAATGCCTCCACGTTACATATATGTATATCTCAGAAACCAAAACCTTTACTCCATAGTAATAAGATAGTCCTATATTCCATGGTACTAATAAGTCTCTTAATAAGCAATGTAGCACTTTAATAAATGGTTCTGATCAATAATTTGTTCCGAAATAAAAAAAACCAGGTATGCTATTGGGATCCCTAATCAGAATTCCTTTACAAAATTAAAGTTCTGCTATGTTTTTGTTATCCATTTGTACTTTTAACCTGTAAAAAAATATATTTTTGTTTGTGTGGTTAGATAAAATGATAAACTAATGGTTTGCAAACGATGAGTTACTCCACACTTAAACTACCCTTACTTCATGTTTTGTTTTGTAAAACGCAATTCCGAAAAATGTTTTCTCATGACCATCATGGGGAAAAAATTCCTCATTCAACTTGTTGCGGATTTTAGACTACAACTGCTAAATATGTTGAGGTGATGTGGAACGCAAAATCTTAATGAATGGTAAGGTAAATATCAAACTATGCCAACCCTTATTTTGCCATATAATTTTTCCATATTTACCGATTTCTATTAACATTTATCTATTCAGAATAATTTATCTTTATCAAAAAAGTAAGAAATAACTTAAATGAACCTATAATATCGGGTTATTTTACTGAAATCAAGAACATTTTCATGACAGGTCAAAGCAAAGTCAGCTGTTTCACCCATATCTTTTACAACGTTGAAGAGTTGGAAATGCTGCATATTCAAAATAGAGTGTAAACGTTGCAACTATTTTCAAAAATGGTACAAAACACCACAAATCAACAATGGTTTTTGGGCCCAAAGTTGTACCCCATTGATATATGTTTACCATGTCAGTGGCTTACTGTGTTGGACTACTGAGGACGATGTCCCTATTTGAAATCGCGAAAGTATAACAAAACTACACCTATGCATTTGTTACTACCCCACCTTTTGCGTAAGTCCGAAAATATCCAATATCCAACTGTCATGATAAGCTTTCCAAATTTTATTCGCTGTGGAAAAAATATAGCTTCACACACACACAAAGCTAGGTTTGAGGCCTTGTGTGGGCCGTTAATGTCAGAATTTTTTTTATTTATTTGAATGTTTTGCCGTCATTGTTGATTATTCATTTGGGGCCTTTTTTTGATAGTTTATCCACTCTTTGATGGATGTCTTTCTTCAGGGCTGGCAATGTTTGTGAATTTTTCACACAAACTCTTGAATTTAAACAACCTCCGAGAAGTAATCATAGCGCTGTCAAATCCGGGTGCTATTGCGGGCCAATAAAGATTACCAAAACCATATCAGACTGCCGGGAAAGCCTGGTACAGAATGTCGGTTTTCCTGTTGGTACAATATGTTCCAGTTCATGTAAATAAGGAATAAAAAATCCATTGTGCCTGCGCAGTTCTAAAAAAGAAAGACTTCTCGAGGGTGTGAGATTAGATGTGATGGGCATTTAACATCCATCATCGGATGGACTGTCCTCACTTTGTAAGAAAACATCTTAAAAAGTATTGTATCCAAATGCCCCACAGAAACGTGGTCGATATCAATGGGGACTCCACACCTATAGCCATCGCGTCAATATTCTGGCTTAAACGAGAGTACGAGGCCTTCCAGTGCTTGCTCGATCCCATGTTGTCCCGTCTCCAAGGCTATTTGGAGTCGGACTGAAATAAAAGCGATCTTGAAATGCACTTTGCGACAAAATCACTGACAAATTGTTCTTCCAAACGGTTATTTCGCATTCTTTGTGTATAGTCTTCCATTACTTACTTGCAGAAATTCTATAACTATCGACTTGAAATGAAAATCAAATATCGGCCATTTACGGCCCATACAGAGTCTCAAGCCTAGCTTTATCCTTCATTTATGTGTGCAAAGTTAATATTATTGGCTTAGCGTCGAATACGAACGAGGTTTTGAAAAGATACTTCGACCGGAATCCGAAGCAAAAAAAAACGAGTGACGGTAAGGGTAAGATCAAAACCAAGCATGCAAGAATTTGATGATTTTCATAGTTTATTATGAGGAACTAGGATTATACCAACTTCTATTCCAGAATTTGAAGTAAATTAGTGTCCAAGTGAATTACAATAATTGTGCGTTGTTAACCAAAACTGAAACTTCCGTTAAGGAATAATTGTACAAAAAAAACAAATTTTTGGCGCAACAGGCTCGTTAGTACCCAGGGCCTAGCTTTCTCACAACCATTCATGTGTGCGTGTGTACTTCTTGCACGATGGCGGGACCTCCTGTTTTATGCCGACTCCGAACGGCTAAGTTGAGATAAGCTATTCTTGACAATTGATACTACTCGGACGATTTGTCAGATCATCACGAGAGGAGGGCCAGTGAAAAATCATTTAGGTGTTGCTACGGCTGGGAATCGAACCCAGACCTTCTGCGCGGCAGTTCATCGCACTAACCATCGCGCCACTGAGCCCTCTAAGGAATAATTGTGCTGAAATTAATTATGTAAATGCAACCAGTTATTGTAATAAATATATGTATTATATTTCTCTCAAGATGCCCTAAAAGTTTGCGAGAAATCGACAATTTCCTTTATATAGCCTTAATCGAAAAATCCTGTTGGATTTTTGTTGGACTGTTGAAGTACTTCATTGGTAGTATATGTTTGGGTTTGAACAAAATCAGGAGGAAGCTAAACGTTTAATGAAAAAAATTGCCTAGAATTGTGACCAAAAAAACTGTGTATGAGAGTTTAAAAAAAAATCGGTAAAACCATTTAGGCGGGATCAGCCTTACGGACAGACGGAAGACTAAATGAAAAAAATATTCGTTACTATTTGATATGCAAATTGTAAGTGTATTGTTGAAGGTAAAGGACCATGTCATGTTAGATTCAGAATTCGGGTTTGCGGTGTTATAAAAGTTCGTTATTCAGTTTCACAACTATTTGTCCTTTTGTCGATTTTCTGCAAATTGTTTGGAACTATATTTAGAATGCTTAAAAACAACCTACTTTAGGATGTGTACATGTGCCACTTGTTATGTGTAGAAAGCGCTCAAGGGCTTTGTCTAAGCATATTGGCAAATGGTACAAAATAGGGTTCCTAGAGGATAAAATGGGTAAAATATAAAATAAAAAAAATTATATTTCTGACAATATGAAAAAATATGTATATGTCGACTAAAGCCTTAACGAATGCTTTTACCAAAGAGTATAAAACTACATAGAGTACGCATCACAAAAAAAAATTGTAGCCGTTTCAGACGCGGGCGGTAAGTGCGAAGGGAAGTTTTGGTCGTACGTATGCATCAGCTATGCTGTTGTTTGATGCCGGGTTAGTAATGTGAACACTGGAGTATCAATATCAGTACCACACACAGTAAATTTTCATTGTATGAGATGCGCACTCTATAGTTCTATACACTTTGCTTTTACCTAACGATGTCAGTCAAAAACGGATGGCCATTCTTTCGACGAGAATATCGATGTTTGAATATTTACGGGTAGTTCCTGAAAGCGATTACCCTTTATCAGAAAGTGTCCAAAAAATATGTTTCTCTTTTTAAGAGAAAGTTAAAAAGGGACCAAATTTTAAAAAATGGCTCCGATTTGGACAAACACACTTAAAGTGCACTCACAAAATCTGCAGTCACTATAGTTTTAAGTGTGGTGTAACTCATAGTTTTTTACAAGTAAAAACTTCCAATGTGCAACAAATACAGACGAGGATCTGTAGGGAAATTTAGAGCAGAGTTTTGAACTTTTCGTTGATTTTTGTAGCTTTAAAAAGCAATCGGATAAATCTTATATTTTATCAAAATATTATTTATATCCATTACATCCCGTAACGAAATATTGTTAAATACGAGAACGACGTTTTAAGTTTCATTGTTAGTTAAATTTGTTAAGTTTTTTTTATTCTCGCCTAAATGCCTGAGATTATTTCAATTGTGATATCCCTTCTAATTAGTAAAAATGTTGTATATACGGATTAGTACCCAAGTGTTAGTTATTTGTAATTTGAAACTACATCCCAAATTTATTTGAAATTAAATAAATAAAACATTTCTCAGGTCGGAGAGAAAATCGTTGAAGACATCATTAGCTCGTGGATGGTGATTTTTCTGGCGCTAGTAGCGACCATGGTGGTTTCACTTATATTCATTTCTCTCATGAGATGGGTTGCGACACCAATTGTTTGGCTTTCGATTCTAGGAGTACTATCCGGGCTGGGATTCGGTAAGAGGACTCTAAAAAAAATTATCAATTGCACATATAATTGTTTATCTTTCAGGTGTGTACTACACTATAACGCAATACAATTACTGGAAAGCGACCCCAACAGTTCCGAACCATTCGTTGAATCTAACTTCTTCTGTGAAAAATATCTTCCAACAGCATACAACTTGGCTGTATGCATCAATTGGTTTGAGTATTGCCCTTGCGGTTATATTTCTCTTGGTGATTGTGCTTCGCAATAGAATTCGAATAGCAATAGCCCTTGTTAAGGAAGGAAGCAAGTAAGTTAACTAAAATTTTGAATTTTGTAACTTATGACTAAATATTTTTTCATTTGCAGAGCAGTCTCGTGTGTAGTAGCAACTGTGTTCTTCCCAATATTTCCATGGTTTTTGTACATCTGCACTATTACTCTGGCAGTTGGAATTGGGTTATACTTGGCATCTGTTGGCGATCCGTCATTTAAAGTAATAAAAACGAATCATAATACAGCTGAAATGTGCAAATGCGATGGCCCAGCCATTAACTTCACCCTTGGATCGCAATGCGATCCAACAATTTTCCAAAGCAATTGTTTTATTGACAATCCTGATAAGACGCTAGCCACCTATTTTCAGCAAAAGGTGCCATGTGTTGAAACAGGATGCTATTTCGAGGGGATTGGAAATCCAAAGATTGTCTCGTACTTCCAGGTGAATTCTAAAAACAAAAATCGAGTAACAAACATAAAAATAAAAATTTCAGGCATACAACATCGTTGGATTTTTATGGCTGTCATTCTTCATATCCGCATTGGGTGAGATGGTGCTAGCAGCAACATTTGCATCTTGGTACTGGACATTCAACAAGTCCGACGTTCCATACTTCATTCTCACCAGAGCTTTGGGTCGAACGGTGCGCTACCATTTGGGAACACTTGCGCTGGGGGCATTCATACTGACACTCTGTCGCATTGTTCGCATCATTTTGGAATACATCGATCAGAAACTGAAAAAGTTCGACAATAGTGTAACACGAGCCATCCTCTGCTGTTTGAAATGTTTCTTCTGGTGTTTGGAGAACTTTTTACGTTTCATTAACCGAAACGCATATATTATGTGTGCGATTCATGGAAAGAACTTTTGCACTAGTGCCAAAGACTCGTTCAATCTATTGATGAGGAATTTCCTTCGAGTCATCGCTATAGACCAAGTTACGGACTTCTTGTTCTTCCTGTCGAAATTGCTATTGACAGGTGTGGCTGGAGTTGGAACATACTACTATTTGGCAACAAATGCGAATCAACACGCATTGAACTACATTGCAGTACCTATAACAATAGTTGTCATTGCAACTTTCTTAATAACAAGTGTGTTCTTCGGTGTCTACTCAATGGCGGTTGATACACTGTTCTTATGCTTCCGTAAGTTTTAAATCTATCCTTTGTATAGAAAATTAAAAAAATAATATATTCTCTTTTATTTAGTGGAAGATTGTGAACGAAATGATGGGTCGGAGGAGAAGCCTTACTTCATGTCCAAGCAATTAATGAGAATCTTACACAAACGCAATAAAATGCCAAAGCAATAAAATTCAGAAAAAAAGTACTGTTGTATTAGAGTGAAAAGGATAGTTTTTGTTAATATTTATTATGCGCAAAATTTGCTCAACATGTTGTGAGAAAAGAATGAAATACCAAACGGAATATATTTTCTATGAATATAATTATTATTGTTATTTTAAAATATAATAAAACGTTTATAATATTTATAACATAAGGACATTGGTTGGAAATGATTTATTAAACATTTGAAAACAAGAATGGAAACTATTTTGGGGCTCTATTACATAAAACGAAACGAGCGGTAAGTAAACGATACAGAAGAAAACGATAGTCACGATAAAGTGCGATTGTGTAAAACCTAGAACGATACTCGTTTTATGTAATCGAATTTCAACGAGACCGAAGTGATTTCAACGATATTTGTTATATAAAATATGGCCCCAGGTATTGTAATTTATTTTATTTTCGATGACGTCGAAGACAAGCAAACAAATATCCGACAATTCTACAAGATACCAGATTACAGACAGACGTCTGAAGAGCAGGTTGAACAATTATTTTCGTAATAAAATACACCTAGTCGACAGGAAAACACGATCGGCAACGAACGATTTTCATATTGATAGCTTTCGACCTTAGTTTCGACGCTAACCGACGATCGCAATAGGGTATATAATGTCTAAATAGTATAAGACGGCAGGAAGCCAGCTTTAGCAGTAAGAATCCCCTTCCAGTATATAAAATTGTCAGCCCAGCTACCAAAGAGCTGTTCAGCAGGCCCAGGTACCAGCAAAACAATTAAATACAGAGGATATGCTTCGGTAAACCGCCAAGTTTGGGTGGAGGAACGTATCTCCGATGACTGGAATACAATTACGTTTGGTATCCTTACACAAATATCGCATATATGATTCTATATAACGTCTGTACCCTTTCTGCAACATACTTATGACTTGTGACTTCTCGATTTCAACTTCCACAGCACCAATATATTAGAATAGACTACAGAGGAAAGCATTTTAAAATTCATTCTATTACAAGCAGCTGGACGAAAAACAAACATATGTTTCAGATGTTCATAACAACGTCGAAAATATCTTTAAACCTTTTTCTGACTTTTTCTCCAGATATCTACAAAGCCAGACAATATATGCGCCATTAGAAACTCTGATGACAAAATATTATCAGCTATCTATACGCTACCCTTTATGGATAACAAGGCAACAAAACACATTTTAGGTTTGAGCTCAGGTGAGTCGTCAAACTCGCAGTACTGCGTGAGACCATAGCGAGAGAAAAAAAATAGAAGCCAAAAACAAAGCTTACAACGATGAAGTAGCAAACAAAGATATGGCATAGCACTGCGATTCAATGAGTTTTTGGGCAATAGTAACAATTTTAGCCAGTTTTCCATTCCCTTTATTAAACGAAGCATTTATTCGACTAATCAGTTGTTAGCGCAACTATCAAGGCATGGCATCTTTTGGTAAATTTCAAGCAGCTATCCATTTATTTGAATAAATGCATTTGTGCATGTTTCCCTTAGTCAGAACGGATGGATTGCTGGAAAAAACACATAAGAAAACTACCGAGTTAGTCGCTGGAATGTATAAAATCAACATTGACATCGCAATTAGCGGGGTCTTGATGATTAATATGGAGTTTCAACCATGGACACTGTTGACACTGGATTATCCTAACCGCTCTTAAGAAATATACAATTGTACACCCAAGTTACTCATATCATAGAAAACTGTTCGATTTCCAAAAAAAGGAAGAAAATTCATCCTTCAAAAAGACAGACCCATTTCTTATCCCTGCTCTCAGAGACAATGGAAAAGTAAGTTAACGCCATTAATGCTGAAATTGAAAATAAAGAAACACTCAATAGGCAAGAAAATCAGGTATGTTACATGTACAAGGCTGTTGCATTGGTTATTTCGTTGTCACAGAACTATGTCAGGTAAATCTGTGGTTGTGTAAAAAGTTTTCGGACAGATCTCTTAAGTAGTGGCGTATGGCTTGTCTTCAGTGAAATCTTTTATAGACGCTGGAAATCTTCATTTTTGATTTTCACATTCCATTTTTTTTAGATCTAAATTACTGCGACTTCTATCACAAATGACAAAACTATTAGCATTTCAGTTGCATATTTGTAAAGATGCGAGCAAATTCTTTACACAAACGAGGGTCGGGGACTGCCGAAGGTTATTCAACGGGGAAAAAAATGCAGGACACAATCTTTTCAAAATATATCAAGGAACGTTTTTATAATTGAAAAAGGAAATGCATCTTTTAATCAGAAGAGACCATGTATTCTTCTGGGCATTGCATTTGGTTCAGTTGCAACATGACAATAAAATGTAATATGAGAAAACAACGGCTGCTTAACTAAGCCCAGTCCGTTCATCTCTGTAACATATTTAAAGCATTTCCCGAAAACACGTACTGAATTTATTCGAATAAGCTCACAAAATAGGAGATCCTCTGAACTGCGCCAACTACAGGGGTAAAAGTCTCCTCAACATCCTCTATAAGATCCTATCTGCCGAAATATTTGAACATCTTAAATCGTCTACCAACAACCTGATTGGCCCTTATCAGTGTGGTTTCGAGGCAGAACAGTCCACAGATTTCAAAGCCACATTTATAGAGATGTCTAGTTCTGGTACACCGCCCAAACTCGTCCGTCTGTGCAGGATGACACAATCAGGGTCTGAAACGACTACACCGGCTCATTTGATACCAAAAAGGGATTAAGACAAGGGCACTGTCATGTGACTTCTTTAACATCATTCTTGAGAGGATTGTGCAAACCTCCCGAGCCAGCATCAGATGTACAATCATCCATAAATCGGTGCAACTACAAACATACGCCCATGATATTGAGGATAAGTCCAAGTATGTATGCAGCATATAGACGTAAGGACACTTCACATCGACTATTTGAACAAAACATCACTTTCACAGATATAACTTTGAGGTAGTACTGGAATTTATATATGTACCTCGGTTCCACAATTAACCTTGAGAACAACACCTCGAATGACAACCTCACTCGAACTTCTTTACAAGGCCCTGATCATGCCTGTCCTCCTTTACAGGGCTGAAGCAGGGAACGTATCAAAAGCGTCGTTTTGAGCGAAAAATTCTTCTGAAAATCTTAGATCCCATTTGCGTAGACGGGCTATGCAGAATAATATTCAACAACTATACAGCGGCACAGACTTAGTTGAAAAAAAACTTCGCATTGTAGGTTTAGATGTTTAGGGCATGTAGACCAAGTGGACAGCAATACTCCGGCTCACAGTTTTCAATTCTCAGCCAGACGTCGGACGCTGTAGGGAAAGACCTCACTTTAAGTTCCGTGCAGAAGTATAAAACGACCTCAACCAACTTGAAGTGCGCAACTGAAGGCAGTTAGCTAAGTGCTGGACTAATTGAAGAGGCATGTTGGTTGAAGCCCAGATCCATTTCTGATTGAAGCGCCACTTATGTAAATAATTAAGTATGACCGCATTTCCAAACACTAACTGACTGGAGCGCCACTTATGTAAATAAGTAAGTATGACCCCATTTCAACGCGTAATGTGATGTATTTATCAAGAAATTATTTATGGCATAAAATGTTTGGTAAAGATGTGTTTTTTAAGGCCGATCTCATCTCGTCGACAATATTCGCGTTCCTTTTTTGCTTGCCAAATACTTTTACGTACTCGACTCGGGTTAAATAGAACGCACTACTTCTCGTGACAAGTATAACACCAGCCATACAATCCTTGGTAGTTTTGAGGGATAAATTCTTCAGTCCCGTTTCCGTTAACGAGATGTAGGTACAGCAACATAGACCTGTTAAAAAAAAAACTCGGTATTGGACGTTCAAGCTGCGCATCTAGAGCTAATTGGCAATAATACTCCGGCCCGCCGACTCTTCGATTCGTACGCAGACGTTAGATGCAGTAGAGAAAGAGTTCACATTAAGAGTTTCATAAAATATGAAACTACGGCCTGCTTATCAGAAAAAGCCAGTTCTGTATGAAATAGCCTTAATTATCCCAATCCAACTTTTATTGTGATAATAAAACATGCAACGCTTCCGAAGCTATTCTTTCTCGTTTCGATTTAATTATTTGAATCCTGTTCGCATTGGGAGAGGTTAAGTTATGAACATTCCTACTCAGATGGTCTTTTGTAGAAAATTGTCTTAACTATCTTTAAAGATACAACTAAATCTGGAAATGGTTGTGTTTCTGTCAAGGTTGTGGATATATTTCATTCTATTGATGAAACACTATGCGTTTCATGTCATTCAACTTACAGATGTTGGTGCGGTGTATTCTAATTGGTGTCTGCATTTTGTTTATAATTTTTGTTCTTGTCTATCATAAACAATTACACAGAACAATACCCTCCCCGATCAATTATTCATATTTAATCTCAGTGATATAAATTTGTCTCAATGAAAGAAGCAAAATAGACTTACCAAGATCATAATTTATATTTGCAATTCGAAATCCAAAAAACAGGGTACTTGTGTATTTTCTTCGACATTTTTTCTTAAAAACTACTATTCAATTCAAGTATTCATAATACAAAAAAAAACACACACACACTTTACTACTAATTCACTATTTGTTACAATATGCTCTGCATATATGTGTTTGCGAGTACACTTATTTTCTATTCGGGCAAACTATTCATCAAATCGGACACAGTTTTAGAATCCTCCAAAGAATTTTTGTATTCAATGTTAGTCTTACTAAGGAGCTTACTGTAGCTCTTCTTATTAAACGTTTTACTTGTTGCATGGCCAAATGAAAAGTTGGAATTTTTCTTTGTGAAAGGAATCTTCTTTTCTTCCATTGGATCATCGGTCATTGACTGTGGGACTGCAGAAGTCTTCTTATCAATCAGACACATATTTTCAAAGCGGAAATTCGTAGGAAATTTATGAGAACTGATGCAGTGGTCTTTTCTTTCTTCCGCCGTCTGGCTTCTGTGTTGACACTCCTCAATAAAGCATAAATACATTGGTTTGCTTTTGGACAAAACGGAGAAGTACGAATCATGATTTTCGGATAGATGAAGATCTAACAGATGTGGTGTGGGAAGACTCTTTTTGCATTGAATGCAAATATTCCTGTGTAGACTGTTGTAATGACTCTGATAGGCAAAGACGGATTGGAAGAAACGCTCACAACCTGGGACGTTACAAAATATTTGATTTCTATATAAACAAAGAAAAAGAGTTTAAAACAAAATTGTAGCGGCTTCGGCGAATCACTTACTTTAAATGATATTCCTCTTCGTCTTCCACCGTAATTACACCCTTTTTAACATATTTCGGGAAATATTTTTCATTATTTTCGAACATGCTATGCGTGGAAGCTTTAAAGCCATCAGCAATTGTCATTAGACGGTTAAAAATATCTTCAGAGTTCAGCATTTTGAATAAATACGTCTTGTTTTTTACTGCTATCTGTAAACAAAATTGATATACTTTCAAGCTAACCAAATAAAATTAAATAACGTACCTATGAAGTGGTTGCTAATATATCGAATTCCCAAATTAAAAATATTTTAGCGGTAAAAAGTTTGTTAATAACAAAACTGTATTCACTTTTAGCCAACGACCTTCTCCACAGCTGTTTTGATTGCGATGTACATGCGGCTGTATTCAAAATTGACATTTATCACTGAGTGCATTCAGCAATGCAAAATCAACACTCTTATCAACAGCTATGGCATAAGCCCAAGTTATAACGGGTGATCAATCAAGATGTTTTTTTAAATGCGAAAATATTATATATCGTGAAATCTTTATTATAAATCTACCCCATTATTCATTAGATTTCACTAAAACACATCTCAACGGTTGTATAATTATACAGTGCATATGTATTTATACAGCCTCTATTCAGGTCGAACAATTTTTTATTCATAGCATATTTCCCCATCCATAATAGTTATACAGGGTGTGTGTCAAACAAATTACCAAAAAGCTCGGCAGAGTTACCAAGGGATCATTTTTATGGTTGCGAAACTCATGGTGACAATTTTATTTTCTACATTTTTATAACATATTGATGACTTATGTTGACTCAATAACATCGTTTACAATGTTGAGTCTGTGGGTAAAGAAGAATTGCCATTTGAACAAATGAAACAGTGAAACACAACTGCTAAAATACAAAAATACCCTGGATGATTTTTTTCAACCAACAATTTAACCTTTGTTAACCCTGATGCTGAGCCGTCTGTGCATACAGAAATAAAAAAATTATATACCCTTATACAGGCACTATTCAACCATCAGACGCGTTTAGGATGTGCAGCCTCTATTCAACGTTGTATAAGTTTTATGAATAATTTTGCGTTTAGAGGCATTTTAAGGAGTGCATAACTTAATACACTGCTTATAATGAATTTATGAAAAAGGCTGCTAAAGTACAAAAAACAAGCTTAATGCCTGAAACACACGTGCAGTGGTTCTGCATGCAGTGCGGCACGCAGTGCAGCAAGCAAAACACACGTGCATTATTTTTTTGTTTGACATACAGTGGCTCCTGTCATTCACATTCATCCACATTCAGCTTACTGTTGTGGTGTTTGGTGATATAAAATTGCCTCATAGAGCTTTATTATATGAAACAAATAAAAAATATGCATATGGTAGGAACTTGGGTTTCAGTTGGTTGAAGCATTCATTCCAAATACACATTGAAAAAAGCAATCTCATCTTTGATACTTTACTGGATTTACTTTATGCTCTTAGGTCATAATAAGATTGAATAGGTATTCGTTCAGTAATTGCTTCCTTCATCAAGCCATTCAAATTGGAAAACATTTTCATGCATATGCATTTGTTTTGTTATGGCATTTATTTGTTTATTTTTTATGCGGATGACGTTTAATAATTCAATGATGCCAAATATCTTAATATTACGTATTTTTTCTTTTGTGTTGTGGTGCCAGTGAATTTTTGCAGTGGATTTAGAAATAGAGACAACTTGCAGTACTGCAACGCTTGCAGATTTTACATGTGTTCGCTCCCATTGAAAACTGTGTGTTCTATCTTTTCTGCAAGGAGAATTCTGCACATGTGTTTCAGGCATAACAAAAAATTGCCAACCAAAAAAAAAACAAAATGCCGAAGCGATACGAAGAAATGCTTATAACATTGACTTAAGTCAATGCATAATAAAAAATGCAAAAACAACTGCCAAAAAAAATTCTAAACTTCAAAAATTTGAATCTATCAACAAATTAAAAGAAAATAGCGAAATAATGTATGAGAAATAAATTTTTGACATATTATTTAAAAAAACGAAACGAAAATTGCAAAACGTGGAATGCGAAACAACAAAATGCTAAATAATAAAATTGTGAAGAGAAAAACGGGAAAAACCACCGCCAAATGTTAGTTTTCCATTTTTGTCGAAACATACCATACATGAATACTTTCTATGTGTCGTTGGTCAGTAATTTTGATAGATGGAAGTATAGACTGGGCACATAGAGTGGGTGGATTAGTTTGAACTGACGAATTGTTATAAGAATTTTAATGGGAATTCGGCGTGTTTTATAAAGAGGTCATTAAAATAGAGTACAAATCCTTGAAATCCATAATTTTTTTTATTTTTAAACATTTTGCGGTTTTTGCGGATATATATATTTTTTTTTGAAAATTGCGTATATGATTATAAAAGTCCGATGTGTACGTCGTTTTTATTATTTTTTCGAGAACTTTTGTTCGCACTATACTACGAAGATAAACATTAAAGCATGGAAGGACATAGACAATACGTAAGTTCAATACATAAGCTAGTATACGTCATTTTTTTATTAGTTAAATTTTAGTTTCGATAAACTGACTATGGCGGCCAGGGATAGGTATATCACAACTGCACGGATACAACAATAAATTGCCATTCAGATGAAACTCCTCTTGAGGATGAAAATTAAAGTAAATACGACTACAATCACAGATGGGCTTGAAGACGAAGTAACCAATAATATATTTGCATTCAGAATAGTAATTTATTTTATAAATAAATTTTTAAATGAAATATAAATTAAATCCTCGAGGATATAGAAAATCATGAAAAACATGAGGCCTAGAAGTAATAATGTGTCACATGATATCATCAAACTTGTCCTAGAACACAAATGTGTGTTCATCAGTAAATGTATAGAAAATTCGCTTCCCAATCTTTATTGCATAATGTAATTTATGTTTGCATAGACGGTAAAAAGTAACAGAAATTGAAAAAGTGAAAAAGATATAATACAACTGGAAATTGAGGAAAATATAAAAACAATTTCAATGGATAGTAATGAATAATTTAAGACGTTGGAAGTGGAGTGCTCCGAAAACTCAAGATTTTGCCAGATGGGAAGAAGACACAGGGGAGAGAACTACAGAATGGAAATAAAAAACTATACCAACAAGAATTTTAATTTGTCTTAACCTGAACCTTTTAAACATTGCTTTGTTGACTTGTTTTGTGTTTTATTACCTTTATTTTTGTGATTAAAGTTTTTTTTTTTAATTCATAAAAAATAACTGCTTATCCCTGTTCGATAGATAATGGTATTTGTTTTATTATGGTATTTGTACCAGTATATCGATATCAAAGATATTTCTCCTACATAAGACTATTTTTACTTTCATAGTGATGAGTTGTTGTTGTTATTGAATCTTTATTTGGCATTAATGCCATTTATATCAAATTTTTACAATTATATATTCTTTTTACATTATCTTTATAAACGTTTGCAAATTTCTATAATGTACTTTTTTTAAAGTTTTATGCTATGTTAATTTTTATATAAGCTAAAAGTTTTCTCTTAAAAATGTTTATGTTAGATGTATTTTTGATGTCATTTGGCAAATTATTGAATGCTTGAAAGCCTATGTGGTCAAGTGTTCGCTGTCCTCTTACGGTTCTCACTCTCTGCAGCACGAAGTCACCTTCATTCCTCAGGTTATAGGAAGATCCATCATTTATTGTAGTATTCTCTTGCATGTAGTTAGGATAAGATAAACTTGACGTAAATTTGTAAAAAGTAGCAATTGAATACAAATTTGAGCAGAACTCCCACATTCATACGAGTTTTTCAAAATATACTTCGAGCCCAAACAATTAATTCTCATCTTATGAATTAAAAGAAGTTATTGCGGTACTAAGATCTTTGTTAAAGCGACACACGAAAGGGGGAAGCCTTGACATTTGAATTGAATTTATCATTTAAAATTGTTCGTACGTAGGGAGTAAGTAAAATCCTTTATTTGTTAAAGTTCAATTGATAATTAAAGTTATTTTATAATTCATAAGCGCCATAGTCCCGAATTACAAACATAGTTCAAAACCGCTTATTAATAATATCTTCAATTGTTGTAGAAAAAATATCCATTATTTTGTGCGGACATCTACTTTCGTATTGAGAACAATTTCCATTTACACCATCTTCTTCGGCTTTGTAAAATTTCTTTGACAGATTTTCCGATCTTGAAGCACTTGGACTGTTATTAAAAAAAAATATATATATAATATAATACAATGTTTTAATAAAAAAATAATAGATAAATATTTTTATATCATAAGAAAAATAAGTCAGCAAAATTTCTACATCAAATATATGTTATGAAAATACCTACGTCAGTAAAATATGAAGAAGACTCCCAAACACTCCATTGTTTTTACCTATAAAGGATGCATTTACCTCACAAATCAGTTTAAATAAACACGTCTCCCCTATGAAACCGGAACTGAAATTAAAAAAATGATTAACTTTAATTTGAAGTTGACAACAAAGAAACTTAAAAAAACATATGAATCGTTTATATTTCGCGTTAGCCTAATTCTTTGGCTAGTGCAGTTAAATCCTGAGAGCGTGAATGCTGGCGAATACTATATATGTAAGCCATTTCATTTTTGTATTGGCGCAGTAAGGCAAATACTGGAAAAGAGCAACGAATTTCAAGTCGAAACACACCATCTTTTCATAGACTTCAAGGCCGGGTATGGCAGCATCCATCGCCTAAAGCTTTATAAATAGATGTCGAATTTCGGGATATCATCAAAACTGATACAGCTGCCTCGCCTAACTAAAACTGGAGGACACGCGATGCAACGTTTCAGTTTGGAAACAACTCATCTAAACATCTAAACACACATAAATCATGTACCGGTTTCCGAAAGGGGATATGCTATCATGCGATTTCTTCTTCGTTCTGGAACAGAACGGAAGGCACTATCTTTAACAAATCCGTCCACCCACTGGGGTAGTTAGTTAACGAGGGAAAGACAATTTATAGGCTATCAACGAACAAAGTACTGTTGACCCACAACCTTCGACAAAATGTCGCTGTTGATAGCAACAATATTGAGGTAGGAGTCAACATCAATCTCACAAATGACACCTTAGTGGAGATACGATAAAGACTGTCCCTAGGAAACTGATGCTATTTCGGCTTAGCAAAAAAAAATGGGATTAAAACTCTTAACTTGATAGTCCAAATGTTTGCTCTACCAGACTCTAATTCTTTGACGACGACTTAGACCAAACCTCCGGTTTAAGGATTAAGCTATTACCAGAGCGCTTGGACTGATCGACATGATCGAGATGGAAGGCTGCAATGTCTTATAGCGTTTTCGATTGGGATTCAAAAATCACTCTTTTTTTTACTCTAGAGCCCTTTTGAAGAATCTGGATTCCAAGTGGGATTTACACCTACATGCACCAACACAAAAACATTTAACATCTGACTTATGTCAGTTTGAAGATTGCATTTCGCTAAAATGCAAAAAGTGATTTTCTGCTAATTTATTTCTAATTAGAAATTAAAATATTTTTAGATAATCATGTTCTGAAATTCATAAGCTTTGTTTTGACACCAACTCGCCAATGGTTGAATTGATAAAAAAACGAGTGGTGGGTGCACGACTGGGTCGTACGCAACTTTCTCTTTCACAGCGAGTTAGGCGTAAGATCAAATAGTACGAATTTTGATTATTTATGCTTAAAATGATATAAATAATGTCAAAATGTGAATACACGAACGTTTACTCCGAAATTTGAAGGAATCGGTTTCTATGTGAATAATAATTATTTTTCGTTATTGGCCAAAACTGAAAATTCCGTTTAGTGATAGTTGGGCTACAACTAATTATGTGGAATTGTTAAGAACTGTAATAACTGTATATATATATTAAATTTCATTCAATTTGTCATAGTAGTTTGCGAGAAATTAACAATTTTCTTTATATGGCCTAAATGACAAAATCCGTTATATGGATTTTCTCGAAAAAACTGGGTATGCAGTTTTATTGGAACTAGTATGCTTATAGTATATATAAAGTTTAATCAAAATCGTTAGAGCCGTTTTCGAGAAAATTGAGGTTATGTGTAATTTTTATATGGCAGGTACCGTTATTAACATGGCTAAAAGCAAACAAAAAAATGGCCTAGAATTATGAGCAAAACAAGCTTGGATACGAAGTTTGAAGAAAATCGGTCAAGCCGTTTAGGTTGGGGAGACCATTACGGACAGACGGACCGACGGACCGACGGACGGAATTCCAAAAACCACTTTTTTAGGCTCCGCTATCATCGTAATGTTAGAATCAATCAAAATCTCGAGGTCGAAAATTTTCACGAAAACAATATCTTTCTCTTTGTAAGAGAAAGTTAAAAACCGCAATGAGTAAAACAAAATTTCAAACGATGGTTTTCAATGATAGCTATAATTGTGGCCTAAAGATAAACAATAAGCTGTCAAATGGCACACTAACACAGACCTCCTCTTTTATGTTCGATTGGGACGGATAAAATCTGAAATCTGAGTGCAAATCTGAAAATCCCAATCGATAACGCTATTAGGCAGAGACGCGTCAGGGGCACGTTAGGTAAACTATGTATGTTAATATTATGTATAGATTGTTGAATACGTATTATATATAAATTACAATAGTAAAACATAACCGACATTTCAAAATTATTGCGTGGTATTAGTAATTTTATTAGTTCCCAGTTTAAAAATTTACAATGACGAAATTGATTAGATATATGAAATAAGTTATTGTGACCCACAACATAATTAAATTTAAGCAAAGTATTGTTAGTTATATCCTTTGAAATTCACCCGATACAATACTTAAATAAATTATAAAGTTTTACTTACGCTTTGAGCTTGTCTCGTATTATTTTGTAAAATGTTCTCCTTGTTAACAGGTCCTTCGATTTGTGAACCTTCTTTTCCTTTCTTGATTCTTCATTTAATATTAGATTATTGTCAGACTTTAATTGTTTTCCATCAACTTTATCCACTTCTGCTGGCTCTGGTTCTGCTTCAGCTTCAGCCTCAACTTCAGCTTCGTGGTTTTCAACCTCGTCCTCGCCGTAAACCATTTCTTCTATTGGTGTAAACTGCAATTAAAGCTTATAGTTTAACTCTGCTGATATCTTATAGTCCGTACCAAATCAGTTGGCCAACGGTCGATTGCGCAGAGAGAGGTTTTAAGAGAAATTTAAGATATTTTAAAATAAATTTTAAGAGACCTGCGCAGTAGAATGGCCAACTGAATTGGTACGGACTATACCACAGACTTCTTACCCTTTGGTATTTGCCAGGTATAATTGTTTTTGCGTCACTTGGCAAATTATAATTGGCTTCAAAGTTATATGAAACGAATACATTTCTATTAGGAATATTTAACGGAACTGCAATCGCTATAAAAATCTAAAAGAATTAAAATAATATACATGTTTGTTTACTGTGAAAAATAGACTTTTTTTTTCGAAAATGTAACATTGGGTGCAAATCAAATCCCGAAAGTGACAACACCTAACATTGCCCTACCTCTTGCGAAAGTCTAAAAGACACCAAAGAATAACACTGTTATGAGAGGATTCTTAAATATGCCCATCGGATTCGGCGTTAAACAGGAGGTATCAAATGAAAGGAAAAACTAGGTTTGAGGCTCAGTATGGCCGTAAGTTCCAGATAATACCTTTCAACATTTAATCGAACCAATAATTATGAATCACTACAATGGTCTGATATCAAAGAGACTGCTAAGAACTTCACTTATATTGAAATTATCGCCTTTAGAAAGCCTTTAAGTGAACTATTACACTTGTTTGTATAATTGGTTAAGGGGTTTCCGTCAATGAATTGATTCTGAAGTGCGGTTATTTTTTTTTTAAATATGTTATTTGTATTAGAATTTCAGAATGTTACGTAGGCGATTATTTGTCATGGTCACTATCACTTATTTAGGCACGAAGTAGATTTATGATATGATTCTCAGAAAATTTGTTTCGTAAAAATTGACTATCCGATCAGATCATGAAATCGTTTATAACATATTATGTTTTATTGTTGGTAAAACAATGTTACTGGGACCAGCTCAGTTACTAGATGGATATATCATTACATAGAATAAATGCGGTTTTATATGTATAAAGACAATAAAAAGAAAAAAAATACTTACGCCAAATGCTGAATTTCCCGTGTAAATATAGCTGCAGGAAGATTGTATCCAACCACAAACTACAAATGCCAAGAGATAAAATTCACTTTGCTTCATCTTTGAATTCCATCTGTCTAAATAACCCGTTAGTATATCTTAAAATTTCGGTTCAGCATAACAACTAATGTACCTCATAGATCGAGTGTGAATGTCCAAATGGTAGCACCTAGCACTCCAATTTGAGGTGTAAATTCGGAGTACTTACTGGTTTATTTACCCATTTAGGCGGTTTATACATTTTTAAACGATAATAACCAATGTACACAACACAGTAAACTGTAAAAAAAAAATAATAAACCGGTAACTTGTTAAGAATTTTGATTTTTCGAGAGCAGTCATATTTGTACTTCTGCGTGTTAAAAATGTGTTCCGGCAAAGGGATAATAATTTACATTGTGATTTTTTATAAATTTACTCTAAGCATTGAACAATCCTTTTCTCATATGGGTAGTAGAGAAAGAAGGAGCTTAATATATCCACCGACCGCACCAACTCGACTTCAGGTAATATTCGTCAAAAGTAATAAAATTAAATCTTTTAACCTTCTGTGAAAGCTTAGAAAATCAACATTTTTAATTATAAATGTTATTTATTGTTAGGAATTAAAAAAAAAAACGTTCTGTAAATTTAAAATTGTGTTAAAAGTTTTATTTTATAATTTTGCGCTAGAAAAGATAACCCATTTGCGTTTTAGTAAAGGGTGATCGATTTCGAGGTTCCCTACTTTTTTAAAGAAAAAAACACAGAAAATTCAAATTTAATGGAGAATGTTTATTATCATTTGAAAGAACATTCTTTGGCATTTATTTTTTGAAGATTATGTCTATCAAATGTTGGCCGTTGCTACGTCGCAGATGGTCCATCCGTTGAGTCCAATTTTCGATCTCGTTCGAGCATTTCGACTGGTAACTGGCGAATGACACGCGTGATGTTTTCCTCAAAGGCCTGAATCGAAGCGGGTTTGTCGGCATAAGCTTTTGACTTTACATATCCCCACAGGAAAAGGTCTAACGGTGTGATATCACACGATCTTGGTGGCCAATCGACCGGCCCAAAACGTGAAATTATGTGCTCACCGAAATGTTCTCTCAATAAGTCCATTGATTGATGCGATGTGTGGGAAGTGGCGCCGTCTTGCTGAAACCAAATGTCGCCGAGATCACGAGCTTCAATTTCAGGCATCAAATAGTCGGTTATCATGGCACGATAACGGTCGCCATTGACGGTTACGGCGCCGAATCGACTCTCCACGGTCTTCGTGTACACTCTCAGCTACGGCCGCTATATTTTCTTCACAGCGTGCTGGACGTGGTCTATTCGGTCGAATATTATCCAATAATGAATGCTGGGTCTCAAAATGGGTGATGGTGTTGCGAATAGTACGCTCAGTAGGCCGATTATGTTGACCATAAGTTGAGCGAAGTGCACGAAACACATTCCTGACAGAACGTGAATTTTCATAATAAAGTTGAACAATTTGTAAACGTTGTTGACGCGTAAATCTTTCCATTATGAAATGCCAAACAATACTAAACAAAAATAACATGACAGCATGACACGACTCACACGTGATCTGTCAAAAAAGGCTATTGAAAAAAGTATCTCTACTTGGATCACCCGTTAGAAGTATTTAAATGTACAGAATCTCAAAAAATAAAAGATAATAAAACTCCTTAAAACTGCTCATCAAAACGGCATCAAAATATTGTGACTAACGGATTTTTGGATTGATAACAAAAATTTATCTTTACCATAATGAGGTCTGTGCCCGTAGATACAATTTTATTTTTACTGATTCTTTATTAGTAAAAGAGAGAGCAAATAAGAAAGAAAAAAACCGATCACTCACTAGAAATTTGTCAAACATTTACTGCAGAAAGTCGTTGGTTTTGACATTTGTTTTATATGTCCTTTGCTCTTAAAAAGCCACACGAAACGAATGTTTTTTTTTGTAATTTACGCAAACACGTTCTCGTACTTTTGTCTCTTTCTAACAACAAAATACACCCACACCGAGAAAATTAAAAATATAATTTGTATCTAATAAAAAAAGTACGTGAACAGACCTATGGTGGAGGTAAATTCGACTCACGATACGAACGCGACGCAGGCGGTGATGCGTTGAAATGTCAATGACAAAAAAAAAAAACAAATTTTGGGCGCAATAGGCTCGTTAGTATCCAAGGCCTAGCTTTCTCACAACCATTCATGTGCGTGTGTACTTCTTGCACGATGGCGGGAACTTCTGTTTTATGCCGAATCTGAACGGCTAAGTTGAGATAAGCTATTCCTGACAATTGATACTACTCGGATGATTTGTCAGATCAATACGAGACGAGGGTCAGTCTTCGCTCTACATGTCCTAGTCATCTTAAAGGATTTTTGACTAGGGGTACAGCTAATATAGCTCGTCGTTGAATCTTCGTCTCCAAAGCCTATCAACGCAAACGGGACCAACGATTTTTCGAATTTGTCTAAAATTTATAAATTGAACACTTGTTTTGTGGGTAACAGTGCGCAGTTCTTTAACAATACGATAATGATATTGTAATGCCATTTTTTTTGTTATTATGTCTAACTATTTATAGAATTATAATTTTCGACTGAATTGTGTTTACTTGCAGTTTATTTGTGGCATTGGTATACCAGTAGAAGATCTACGTTATGAATCAATTACATCCGGATATGTTCTAAAAACAGAATATTTTTTGCCAACGAATGCAACTGAATTACATAAAAACTACTTGAAACCACAGACAATCCACAGGCGAAGAAGTTTAAATGAAGGCGAAAACGAGATTCCTGAAACTGACTCAAATGATGATGATCATCCGTTTGAAAGTAAGCAGAACGATTTATCAACGTACCGATGGATCATATATAAGGCAATGGAGGAACTTGGAAATAGGTATGTACAAAACTGTAATCAGCAAAATTTCGCACACTTTTTTTTGACACCAGTAAGTAACATCATCATTACCCGTCTTAAGCTACGAATGGAACAAGTTTATCTTCGATGCCCTGACTATGAGTTCATCCACTTATCCGTTTTGAGGGTGGTCTTTGTCCATATACAAGATCGAATATAGTATGCCGGAGATGGAACCTGGTAACCTCGATGTTATATGGCTAAAACTAGTCTTCAGGGGAATCACAAAATGCATATTCTGCATTTATCGCTCCCCAAATGACGATCAAACTGCGACACTATTTCAATATTATGTATCCAAAAAAATTGACTTGATAATAACTTATCACCCAAAAGCCGAAGTAATCATCTTTGGCGATTTTAACGCACACAACTTCTATTGGCTACGGTACTCGAATAGAACAGTTGACGCAGGAAGATTAGCCTAAATGTTGGCCATTACCAGCAGCTAGCCCCAACTTGTCGAGGAACCAATGCACATTCCAAGATCTCAATCTCTGCTCAATAGGGGTAACTCTGATCATACTTTAATAACAGCGATCTATACACTTCTTATATCGATGCCAAGGACTCAAGACCATGAATGAGTTTTATAGAACTTTGGAACAACTAGAGTGGTTGAGGAAATTGATCCTTGAGGTAACCCAGCGTTAATAACTACTACTACTACTTGAAATGATCTGTCTTTAAGAACATTTTCTAAACTGCAGCACAGTATTTGAGGAAGTCCGTTTGTTGTCAATTTGGAAGGCAAAAAACCCTGTGCCAAATTTCTAGGTAATCAATAATCTAGATGTTAAGTTAAGTTTAATGTTAAACTTTTTGAAAACATTTTAGCGAATAAGTCGGCCTTTTCCTTTTGAGTTTTATAGCTGGCGATAAATTAGTTCTGATGGAGCGAGGGACTGAAGTCGCTAAATTCTTTTGAGATTGCCTCCAAATATTCTTTCGTTGTAGGTATTCTTTGATGATTCTATTGTTTCGCTGGTTGATGTCTAAACGCTTTCTTTTTTGCTGCTACAGCTTCCTTGCACTTGCCTAACTATGGTCGTTTAGATCCTGCATTAATATGGAAGGCGGAATGAATAATTTTTTATCCAGATGAATGATCTGCAAAATTATTGACATAAATTTTCCTAAAACAAAGGTCTTTCAAAAAAAGAGAACTATAAAAGTCACGCAATCTGAAGAATCCAAACATCTGCTAGATACATATCACAATTGGTTCAGATGTATCATGGCAATAACATGTAACCTCTTTTGCCAAATTGGCAGCGTCCAAACTAAGTTACCTTTTCAAAGCTAAGACATATTTTACACCAGTCCTTCTACTTCTTCTGTATAAAGTCCATGTACGACCAGGTCTTCAATACTGTTCTCATGTTTGAAGTTCGGCCCTGAAACATACATTGAGCTTACTGACTAACTGACTACTCTATCGATAGACGTGCAATCCGACTTATAGAAGATTCTTCATTTATTTCAAATCTGCAACCTTTTGGCAGAGCGAAGACTTGTAGGAAATCTGTCTCTTTATTACATATATTATATCGATATAGACTTGATTAATTTCAACGGTCAAGCAGTTGCGGCTCATAGACATACAGTATATCTTACAAGAAACGGGAACAACGCCATACCAAAACTCTTTTTGTTACAGAAGAAACAAACAATAGAACGAACTTCCAGAAGACGTATTTCCACCAATATAGATACAATCTACAACGATTCAAGGGCAGTGTCAATAAAGTTCTGCAAGCATCATCTCAGTGCGCTTTTCGAGCCTGAACTGAGCAAAGTTAAAAAAACAAATTTTGTTTAACTTGCATATCGTAGTTCAGGTTATCATTTAGTAACAGGCCGCACAATTTATTTATTTATTTAGTTCCAAATATTAAGACAGTTTTCAGGGTTTTCTCCATAAGGACCTGTTCATAACTATACATAATAAAATTATTTCTATTTCCAGAATGGGTCTTGTCGGCCGAGCTTGCGTTCTAAAAAGTATCTGTGAAGTAGCGAGTGTACCGTTTTATCACGCAGGTGGCATACTAGTTGAAATAGCGCATATTGTCATGACGTAAGATCTACATTTTACGCCTTTCCTAATATTTTTAGGTAATCCAAAAATTTCTTTTAGACCATCCTCATCCATCGACGTCATTCATCATCATTCTAACAACGAATACCTTCGCGCAGAAATGTTAGGACGTTCAGGAGCCGCTTGTTCACAAATTTTTATAGAGTGTCCGCAATCACTAATAGAACAATTTTCCAGTATATTAAGCTTTTCCCGCAATGTTTTCCACGTCTAATAAATAAAAAAAAAATATATAAATCCGATTGATATGTATTTTATTTTTTCCGCAATGAATTCATTATTTCATGCACTGGCGTCGATATGAAATCCAGAATATTCTCGGGGCACTTTTGTCGGTAATGATCACATTCCAATTGCTGTCCATCAAATTCGGCTGTGTAGTAAATATCGGATATTCCTTCATCTTGTGACGAGCTGGGCCTAAAAGGTGTATAATTTAGTTTTAACACAGACTTTTTGTAATTATATAATTAGATTTAATAACATGTATTGCACATGGATAATGTAGGAATTATTATCCTGATAGAAGAGTTATTTTGGTATTTATCAAATGCAGACATTTTTATCAAACTTAACACAATTTAGTCTGAAGGAATGAAGTTACTCATAAGACGTCTATTGAGTATATCACTTAATTAGTTAATTCCACATAATTTCACAATAACTATGTACAATTAACAAGTAAATAAATTTAACTTACGCAAATATAATATGAAGGATAGATCCAAAAAATCCATTGATATCTCCAATTCTGGAAGCATTTGTTTCACAAATCAACCGAAGCAGACAGCTTTCTCCACTGTATCCATGCCTGTTCATATACAAATTAATTTTCATCGGAACCACAATAAACCTTAATAATAAATTTTAAGATATTTTGACATACATTTGAAGTTTTTGTTTGAGCATGTTATAAAATATGCTTCTTGACAACAACGATCTTCTCTCACGATTCTTGGTATCTTCACTGGCTTCTTCATCATCGTATGTTGTAGTTGTTGTTTCTGTAACCGAATCTGAGTCAGAACTATAATCCGTGTCATTTCCAATGCTAACAGATTCTAATAGAGTAGATCCAACCGTTGGATTGTCTTTTATTCGTCGATCATCATTAATGTCTACATACTAAATAAAAAGATACAATGTAAGTTAGTTCGTATGTATTTCAATTAAATAATAAAAAATTACGATAATTAATTTCTACTTTGGAAGACAATTAATATTTAACTATAAAAATAAAATGATTTAATAAAACGTCAATTGTAATAAAATCACAGTTTCCAATAAATAGTCAATGCAGGGTAAATTAATTTCGTAGGTATACAGAATGTATGTATTTACTGGTGCCCATCCATACTACGTTGCATATACTTTTTTTACGATCACTGACATGAAACTTCGTTGAGTAGAGGAAGTGTGTGAACCCGTATGGAAGATGGAAGTAAGCTGATCAGAAGGGAAGCAATCATGTTGAATGGTCATAATCCTTTAATTCTGATCAGAACACTATTCACATGGAAGTAACAGAAAACGAGTCTCGTATCTGCACCAGTAATAGAACACTAAACAGAATATATGCTGCCGAAAAACTAGAGGAAGCCCTTAGCTTCTACAAAGCAGAGATTACTGCCAACCATTAAATACGATAAGATGGAGCGAGGAAAAGCTAAAAAACTAGCCTCTGTATCAATAAACGCTGATTACCTAATCAATGGCTAAGTTGACAGTTTCCCCCATAAGAACTACTCGCGCAAACTTACTTAATTACTTACTTAAGTGGCGCTACAGTCCGGGATGAACCTGGGCCTCAACCAACATGCCTCTCCAATTAGCCCGGTTTCTACTTGTGCGCGCCACTTAAGGCGAGGTCTTCCTCTACTGCGTCCGACGTCTGGCTGGGAATCGAAGACTCTGCGAGCAGGAGTATTGGTGTCCATTCTTTCTACATGTCCTAGCCATCTTAAACGTCCAATGCGGAATTTTTTGACTAGGGGTATGTCGCTGTACAGCTCGTATAGATCGTGCTTGAATCTTCGTCTCCAGCCCGTCAACGCAAACGGGTCCGAAGATTTTCCGAAGAATTTTTCTCTTGAATCGACCAAGGATTTCTTCATCCGCTTTTGATACGGTCCATGCTTCAGCGCCGTAGAGCAGGACTGGGATGATGAGGGTCTTATATAGGATCTCCTTAGTAGTTCGAGAGAGGGCTTTACTACTAAATTGCCTTCTTAGCCCGAAGAAACAGCGATTGGCAAGAGTAGTTCTTCGTTTGATTTCTGACGAGATGTTGTTGTCAGAGTTAATAGCGGAGCCGAGGTAGACAAAGTCCCGTACTACCTCAAAGTAATATCTGTCAATGGTGACGTTCTGTCCAATTCGTCGATGTTGTGTCCTTTCGTGTTGACAGCATATACTTAGTCTTACCCTCATTTACTGCTAAACCCATTTTTGCCGCTTCCTTCTCTATACTAGCTAACGTGGCTATGACATCACTTTGAGTCCTACCAATGATGTCAATATCGTCGGCGTATGCTAGTAGTTGCACCGATTTTTGGAAAATTGTGCCTCTGCTGTTGGCTCGGGAGTTTTGCACAATCCTCTCAAGAATCAAATTGAAGAAGTCACATGACAGCGCATCGCCTTGCCTAAATCCTTTTTTGGTATCGAATGTGTCGGTGAGGTCGTTTCCGACCCTGATGGTGCAGCGAGAATTCTCCATCGTCATCCTACACAAACGGACGAGTTTGGGCGGTATACCAAAACTAGACATGGCTCTGTATCTGTCTCTACAAATGCTGTCGTATGCGGCGTTGAAATATATAAATAGGTTGTGGGTATCGATTTGGACTTCTTGGGTTTTTTCCAGGATCTGCCGAAGTGTGAAAATTTGATCGACTGTGGACTTTCCTGGCCTAAAACCACACTGATAAGGGCCGATCAGGTTGTTGGTAAACGGTTTCAAGCGTTCACATATTACGGCAGATAGGATCTTGTAAGCGATATCGAGTATACTTATGCCTCTGTAGTTGGCGCAGTTCGGAGTGTCTCCTTTTTTGTGGATCGGGCAAATGATGCTGAGGCTCCATTCTTCAGGCATGCTTTCAACCGACCAGATTTGGCTTATGAGTTGGTGGATGTTGCTTACCAAGTCATCTCCGCCAGCTTTATAAAGCTCAGCGGGAAGGCCGTCATTTCCGGCGGCCTTATTAAGCTTGAGTTTAGATATAGCTATCTTCACTTCACATAGGTCGGGTGGTTGGCAGTTTTCGCTGTCGTTGCCAATATTAAATGGTTCGTTCTGCCTAACAGCGGAATGTTGTTCGTCATCGCCGTTTAACAGTCTGCAGAAGTGGTTCTTCCATATCCTCAGCATCGACTGTGTCTCAACTACGATATTTCCTTGTTCATCTCGACAGGATTCGGTTCGAGCCTTGTAGCCTTGGCTTTGACGTTTTACACTTTGGTAAAACTTGCGAACATCGTTCCTTGAGTGGCACCTCTCTATATCCTCGATCGAGCGCTTTTCTTGCTCTTTTTCCTTCTTTCTGAAAAGCCGATGTTCTTTCCTTCTTCTTTGCCTATAGAGCTCAATGGCAGCTCTCGTCTTCGCCTGCAGCTTAGCCTTGTAGGCCTCGTTCTTGGCTGCGAGCATCTGTCGGCATTCCTCATCAAACCAGGGGTTTCTTGCTGGTGGCCGCGAGAAACCTAGCACATCAGTTGCGGCTGATCTAATGGCTTGTTGGCATCGTTGCCATTGTTCTTCGACATTAGATGCTGGTGGTATGTTGTGAGTCGAGAGGTTAAGGGATACGCGTTGCGCGAAGGTCTTGGCGGTCTCTGGCGATTGCAGTTTTTCGACATTAAATTTTTTCACCGTATTTCTGTTTTTTTTTTGTGGCGAGGTGGATATCCGCATCCTTACTTTGGCTACAACTACTCGCGCAAACAGCGTTTATTAATAAGGGGGTAAGACATTAGGTCTGTTCTCTTACAGTAATATTTTTACTGAAAGATTAGTACAGGAGAAGATAATCAAAAATCTGTAAAATAATAAAGAATATTAAATATCTGGCATTAATGGTCCATACAGGGCCTCAAATCTAACTTCTCCTTTCATTTATGTGTATGTTATTAATTTCCCACAAAGAAGAGGATATGCTGTTTATCGCCGAATCTGAACGACAAGTTTGAGAAGCTTCTCATGACAGTGTTACTCTTGGATGTTTGTCGCAAGAGATCTCACTTTTCCTGATTTTAACCAGTGGACCCGCTCAACGCAATAACTAGGCCACTGCATCAACACAAAATAATTAACTATAGAAATGTCTGTTGGTAAGAATCAGTAAACTGTCATTATAGGTATCACAAAGTGACAAGTCGTTTGTTATGAAATGTTTTATGTTATTTGTTTATTAAAATGTTCATGCATGGAAGTGGGAATAGCTAAATTGGAATGCAAAACGTCACATCGTCTTTAACTGACACTACCAATTTATTGGCATTGTGTTGAATTTTTGAAAAATTTTTTACATAGAAAGGAAAGGAACGCAGTTTTGTTTCAAGTAAGTAAAAAGTAAAAACAACAAGAACACCAGAACACCAGATAGAACAATATCTTTTTTTGCATATTTATTTTGTATGGATACCACCAGCATATAATGTCGACGAACAATGGCAACGATGTCAACAAGCCTTTACATGAGCTGATGTGTTTGGTTTCTCGCGGTTTGATGAAGAGTGCCGACATATGCTCGCAGCAAAAGAACGAGGCCTACAAGGCTAAGCTGATGGTTAAAACGAAAGCTGCGATTGAGCTCTAAAGAAGGAGAGAACAACACCGGCTCATCGGTTAAGGTGATACAGAATGAAAAAAAAGAGCACGAAAAGCACGCTATATCCAGGATATAGAGACGTGCTTCTTCAGGATTGATGTTCGAAAGTTTTACCAAAGTGTAAAACGTCGAAGCCAATGATACAAGGCTCTAATAGAATGATGTAGAGATGAACAAGGAAGGATCGTAGTTGAGACACTCTCGATGCTGCGAATATGGAAGAACCACTTCTGCAGTCTTCGGCTGTCAGGCAGAACGAACCATTCAATATTGGCGACGACAGCGAAAACTATACCAATCACCCGACCTAAGTGAAGTGAGGAGAACAATAACTAAACTTATGCTTAACAAGGCTGCCAGAAATTACGGCCTTCCCGCCGAGCTTTATTAAGCCGTCTGTACAGGATGACTTGGAGAATTCTCGATGCTCACCGAAAGATAAGATACCAAAATAGGATTTAGGCAAGGCAGTGCACTGTCAATTGACTTCTTTAATCGCATTCTTTAGAGGATTGTGGAAAACAAAACCAGAGGCACAATTTTTCAAAAATCGCTGCATCTAATAGCATACGCCGATGATATTGACAATAATGGTCGGCCTCAACGTGATGTCGTAGCCACGTTTCCTTATATAGAGAAGGAAGTGGTTTAGCTGGAAATGAGGGAAGGACCTAGCAGAGTCTTCGATTCCCAGCCAGACTTCGGACGCACAATTTGAAACCGACCTCAACCAACTTGAAGTGCACAACAGGAGGCAGTTAGCTAAGGACCGTGCTGAATGGTGAGGCTTGTTGATTGAGGGCCAGGTTCATTCCGGACTGTAGCTCGAATTAAGTAAGTAACTAAAAGCTATAACTGTCATAACTTTATAGTCTTCATTTTCTCATTTATTGGCATGCTGCGTAGTTACGAAAACACTCAATTGGAGTTGAGAAGGCGAACGGATCACTGTTACAGAGTTTAGCTTAAATCCGGTTTGGTATGCATCCAAAGTAAACATTTTTCAGTAAAATCAATAAATATGTGTAAAAAGTAAATACCTATAGCTGTTTGAAATGACAACAGCAATTTTTTTTATTCTACTCGAGTTGTAATCTTACATAAACTGTAGTTATATCGTTTTTTTTTTTTTTTTGCTTCATTGTGGCCCTGAATTTTGCAGTGGATTTATAAATACGTGTGTCCAGGTTCACGTCGATTGACGCATCTGCGTCTTAAAATAAATCAATTGTAAGAGAATTAGATGAATACAGAGATCGAGAAATCTATTAATCTCTCTTTTGTTACACTTTTTCGTTTCATAAAATCACAAAAATTAATTCACACCGTCCCAAAATAAGTTTCACTTAAAAAAACTGCACAAAACTGTTTTAGCCATAACAAATTCTGCATCATAAATTGTATTATTCTAAGTTTATCAATTATATATATCTAAAGAAATATGTAATTAAAAAATAATTAAAATTTACTTACAGCCGGGACCTGCCAATTTTGCGGTAAATTGTAATTTGCCTCGAAATTGTATGAAACAAACACATTCCTATGTGGTCCCAAATCCAAAGGAACAGCAATTGCTGCAAATATCTACGTAAACACAATATTTGTATATAGTTGTTCATTTCAAAATACTATCAATTAATTAAACTCACTCCATATGCACTATTTGATGGAAAGAAAACAGCACCATTTAAAAGATGTATGCTTGCAAAGAAGACACTAACGACTACACTGTAAGCAGATAACATTATGGACAATAATGTAACGTTTAAACTTGAAGGAACTCAAAACTAAACAAATAAAAAAACCTCTCAGTTCGAATGATAACAATGAAATGGTGAAACCAAAACGTCTTAAGAATAACTCAAGATTTCAAAAAGAAGTGAAATGTGACAATTCTTTCCAATTAGAGCGTCTATAAAAATTAAAGAAACAAACAGTTTACATATACATACACGCATGTAAGTCAAACTTTGCTTTTTCTTTCGCTGTCCTACATTGGTTATGATGGGTAAAGATTCTCTTTTACACGGAAATGCGTCTTTAAATATATTTTACCTGTAACATTTTGTTAGAACGATATTAGATTGATTAGATTGCATCTAATTAGCCTAAGGTTGATAGCTAAATGAAGATTAGTAAATTGATTAATATGCGCTTATGTGGCGAAAAATTTAACTACAAATCACGAATGGTGAATAACAGCTGCAATCGTCCATTCACGTTTTTTTTTTGTTTAACAAAATTTATTTAATTAATTAATATACGCTTATTGAGGTTTTTATTTAAGAAAGTAATTGATCTTTTCATGTTGAACTTAAAGTTCACTTCATTTGCAGTGTTTCATTAAAAAATGAGGTGAATTCTAAAGAAATTCGTAACACGAATGGTCTGCTGACTTGGCATATGTAACTAACACATTTATGTTCGTATGTTCCACAGTTTTTGCACAGTTCTTTTCTTTTTTGGACCAGTCTTCTACATACCGAAGAGAATTTTTCAATATAAAAAGGGTATTCTGTGTAATGAGATAAATATGTCGAAATTTCAATAAAATAAAATTAGTATCTTTGCGTATGGGTAGGATAACCTTGAATGGTGGATTAGGATGTCAATAGGCCTCTTTCAGTAACGCAGATTCTGACCGTTCCGTAGCGGCACACATTTTCTTTTCAATCCTTTTTTTTCACTAGGCGTGTTTCACTTACGATTCTCTTTTCCTGAAACATATTGACACAGTAACCTTAGGAATTGTTCTAAATTGTTTGTAACGGGAGGTTAAATTGTAAGGGCCGATGTTGAATGTGAACCACACCTACACGTCAAGTTTTGTAGGAAACTCCCACAAACTATAGGGTTTGGTAAAAGTGTTTACCTATTAGGAAATTTAAAAGACACCTGACAGCACTTTTTCTTTTAACAATTTAAACTAAGGAGAAGAAAAACAGTATTAAATTGTCCCAAACTCCCAAGTGGAGGTGTGGCTTAGATGGAACACATACTCTGATTTCTTACTGATCGGAGTAGCGAGAGCAGAATTGAGGGATATGTGAACGAAACTCACGCCACTTTACTAGCATATACTGCTTATTTTTTTCGCAAAAATACGGTTTCAGGACCGTTTTACTGGTGGCGTGATACCAAGTTAGCATGGGATGGGTAGGACAGCCGAAGTAAAGATCGTGGAAAACGAGTCAGTCAGTTATTGGTGTTGGCCTGGGAAGCCTCGTGTTCGGGAAGTAAATTTAAAAATTTTAAAAATCTCGTGTTTCAAAGCGTAAATGAAGTTCAATACCGGATTGCAATGATTCTTGTCCGAACTTTAATAAAAAAAAAAAATTAATAAAGTAATCATTGTCCGAACATTTACAAAAGAAACGAGTGGTGAGTGCACGACTGGGTCGTACGCAACTTTCTATTTCACAGCGAGTTGGGCGTTAGATCAAATAGTGCGCATTTTGATTATTAATGCTAAAAATTATATGTTAAATGTCGAAATTTGATTATACGAACGTTTACTCCAAAATTTGAAGGAATCGGTGTCTATGTGAAAAATAATTAATTTTCGTTATTGGCCAAAACTGAAAATTCCGTTAAGTGATAGTTGGGCTAAAACTGTGAAATTGTTTAAAACTATTATAGTAGTATATATATTAAATTTCATTCAATTTGACATAGTAGTTTGCGAGGAATTAACAATTTTCTTTATATGACCCGAATGACAAAATTCGTTGTATGGATTTTCTCGAAAAAACTGGGTATGCAGTTTTGTTGAAACTAATATGCTTATAGTATGTATGAAGTTTAATCAAAATCGTTAGAGCCGTTTTCGATAAATTTGAGATTATGTGTATTTTTTATATGGCAGGTACCGTTAATAACATGGCTAAAAGCAAACAAAAAAAATGGCCTAGAATTAAGACCAAAACAAGCTTGGATACGAAGTTTGAAGAAAATCGGCCAAGCCGTTTAGGCTGGGGAGACCATTACGGACAGACGGACCGACGGACCGACGGACGGAATTCCAAAAACCACTTTTTTAGGCTCCGCTATCATCGTAATGTTAGAATCAATCAAAATCTCGAGGTCGAAAATTTTCACGAAAACAATATCTTTCTCTTTGTAAGAGAAAGTTAAAAAGAAACGAAATACTCGAATTTGTCTCGAACAATAAGAGCAACTAAAATATGTGTATATATACATTATACAACATATAAAATATAAAAGTGATTTCTCGTTTATTTAATTTTTGTGGCACAGACTGTGTTAAACACTGAAAACAAAAAGAAATAATATCAAATTTCCCACCATCGCATCATATAACATTGGGTTAATTACTCCTATAAAGTGATACTCGTAAAAAAAAATAAAAAAAACGAAGTCGATCACTGTGCCTAGTGACAGCTTCTCATAAGTACATTGGGCGTGCACATGTGGGTCAAAATACTGTTTCAAGTAATAAAGATTAACTGTCAACTTGAATCCAAGGATAAGATTTTTATGGATTGAAAACCATCTAGAAAATCCGAGAAGAAACGATTTTTTTATGTTCCGGAAAAATGCGATTTCAGGGCTTTTTGATGGAAAAAGTAACAAAACACACTGTAATTGTCAATATACAGACTGTCCACTATCTGTGAAGACATAAACTGTAAAATTTCACCCAAGGATGGCTGACATATTGATGGATTCAAAAAGCCTAGCACATCTCTGAGAATTGAGACACTGACACTGACTATCCAATTGAACTTGACATTGACAGAAACTGGGAATAGCAAATGATAACAGTATTTGAAAAGAGCTTAAGACTCCATTATCTTGTAAAATCAACAATTTTGAATTACTTAAAGATATTACAGACATATTGTGACTGTCGTTTTTTTTGAAATTATTAATGTTTGCTTAAGTGGTTTTTTTTTTGTTACTTGTTAATTTATTTTTATTTTATTTTGTATATATGAAATAAATTTGATTGAACGTCAATGGTTAAAACCAAATTAAGAAAAAGTTTTTTTCAATGAATAAACATTCAGTCGACAAATTTTCAGAATTTATATGCAAATAACAGTTACCGAATAACCGCTAAGAATAACTGTTACCATGAAAAAACGGTAACCGTTATAACAGTTATTCAAAAATAACCGGTAAGCTCATCACTAGTTCACCACATCTAACATATGAGGAGCAATCAAAAGCTTTTTGCTTCACGCTGACCATCGATCTTTTTTTCTTTCTGACCACCAACAAAAAAGAAAGAAAGAAAAAATGAAAGCTTCTTCGCACCCATCAAAATTACCATCTACCTCGCTGAAGAACTTTCATCCTCGCAACATACTTAATCATATGAGCAGTTCACCTCTACAAGTGTCTCCAAAGCATCATCATTATACATAAGATTAGCAACATACGAAATACGATGCAATATTTATTTTTCTCAACATGTATATTACTGACTTGCATACTTTTGATTTCTTTTGATATGTTTTTATCCGACCGTAACTGAAACTGATTTTTGTTTTTACTATTGAGAAAAAAAAAGAAAAGATATTTAATAGGAAAAAAAAATTAGTTATTTTTATTGGAATTTACCAGGCAATCGTTAAAAAAAATACAAATAAATAAATAATATAAAAAAAAAACATAATAAGGTACAAATTGACTACGTAAAAGTTGTAAATAGATTCAAGATCAACCCCAGATGCTGCGCACAGAATCGACAGGGATCTTCAACAATCTTTGGTAAGTTGTATTTAATAAAAAAATAAAAAAAACGTAGTGAACTATCTATCATTTATTTATTTATTTATTTTTTTTTCGAACGAAACTAATTGAAAACACAACGAATATATACAGATGTAAATATACTTAAACATCAATAATAAGAAATAAAAAAATTTAACTATCTTTTCTTAATTGGTTTTAAAAATAATTTTTTTTCGAAATTTTAATCCTTTTTTTGCTTTAAAATTGCTTTGCAAAAGAATTAAAAAAAAAAAAATGTTTATGGAAAATTTGAATTTTGAAATGTAAGTATTTTTTTCTGAAATAGAATTTGTTTTGAATTTTTATTTTTTTTTGAAATTAAATAAAATTAAATTTAATTTTATGATTTTCGGTGTTATGAGTTTCGGAGAGTTGTGATTTGGGATACCAATTATTTGTATTTCAGTCTTTGTATTTGAAATATGAAGGACATTACTTGTTCAATTATTTGGTTACACATTTTAAACGTGCATATCATGCGTCGCTAAATTTTGTTTTTGGATGTGAGAAGTGGCTGAAGGGTAACCTATAGCAGATCTTTTTTAGAGGTCGTTGACCTTGTACAGTAGGGGTTGCTACAATGTTTTGAGTAGTAGTAGTGACCAATGGAGTATTTTGGCAGACGTTTTGATTGTCTATCAAAATACTAAGGGTGGGTATAGACATATCTACTCAGGAGGCACTGACAACTATGCTCTCCAAAATATGACGAAGCAAGAACAAAAACATATGAGAGGCTACAATCCGCTGTGCGGATCGTTGGATACCCTATCCCATCACATCGTTATTATAAATATCCTCAAAATATAGGCCTTATGGCGATGAAATACAGAAAATGACATTGTCACAATATATTGCTCAGACAGTTTATCAAAATCTTTTGTGGTTCGCCAAAAAAACAACGTATTTCTACTGCTAATGCCTTGGGATTGGGTATACAAATGGTTTTTGTAAGAAAACGCCCCCAAAATGTGGGCGTAGGTGAAAATGATCTATGGACCAAATATTTATATTACCATTGCGGAAGTATTTGCATCAAAAATTTTTTCGAAAGTTTTAAAACTTGGACAAAAAGCGTTTTTTACTAAAAACGCCCCCAAAAAGTGGGCGTGGCAAAAAACTTTGTATGAACGAAATATAGATATTAGGGTTGTCTAAATATCCTGCTCAGACACTTTTTTGAAATTCCTTACGGTTTGGCCAAAAAATGAGTTTTTCTAAAAAGGGGGCGTGGCAGTGGGCGGATTTCAAAAATTTTTACACTTGTTCTGGTGGCACGGACGAGGATCCTATATACCAAATTTCATTATCCTAGCTCAAAATTTAAGGCCCAAAAATCGGTGACGAACAGACAGACGGACGGACGGACGGACGGACGGACGGACGGACGGAAAGACAGACATGGCTAATTCGACTCAGCTAGCGATTCTGAGTCGATCCATATACTTTGAGGTATATGTAGCAAAATTATTTCTCTATGTTACAAACTAAGTATCAAAACTAATATACCCCCCTATGGGATAGGGTATAAACAGAAGAATAGAAGAAAAACGGTAAAGTATCGGGTCCTACATTACAAAAGTATTTTAGTATGGTCGAGTAACATCTCCGACAAGTAAGTTATTTTCAATTGGCCTGAAATGACGTAACGGCGTCCTTTATCCAAGCAGCAAGATCCCCCCCCAATCCGATGAGCTAGGACGTGCTTTCAGCTAGCAGGCCTAACGCTGTATTGGAATTGGACACCCCTTTCACACCTTTGCCCGGACGGGCTGGACAATCCTGTAGTGAAGGTCCTAAGGGTAACTTTGGGTGAAAGGGTAGAGAGAGTGGATAGGTGGGAAGCAGTTGTCTCGGTGCTCTTATATAGGCATTCGTTTATGGCATAGAGGAACAGAAAAAGGGAAGTTTTGTTATTTTTTTTCAGCTATACCTACCCACACTCTCAACAGTAGTTACAGGACTTGGTCGTCCTTTATAATAGACCGAATAACGTTACAGTTTCTTTCTGCATTTCATTTGACATTTCTCAATTTCAGACTAACTCAATTTGAACCATGGAAAGATACACGTTAAAGTTATTCAGGCTTATTATGCATAATGCATTAATGCATATCGTGCACTTCGTGATTTTTTCAGTCAATTTAATCGTCCAAATGTGCGTACAATCGGAAAAATCGTGCAAAAATTTGAGCAAACCGGGTTTGTAGGAGATGTGAAAACACCATTGCATGCCATTACAGCTCGTACTGCAGAAAATATTGCTGCAGTTCGCGATAGTGTGGCTGAAGAGCCGTCCAAATCAACTCGTCGTCGTGCCCAACAATTGCACCCCTCGCGCTCGTCGTTGATGAACATTATGCATAAAGACTTGCATTTACACGCTTACAAGGTGCAATTGACTCAAGAACTAAAGCCTCTTGACCATTTCAAGCGTCTTCAATGGTCAGAATGGTGGCAAGAAATGGCAACAGTGGATGTTCAATTTTCGAAGAAAATCATCTTCAGTTATGAGGCACATTTTCACTTCCGTGGATTCGTCAATAATAATATAGGCAAAGAAGAAGGGAAGAACACCGGCTTTTCAGAAAAAAAGACAAAAGAGCAAGAAAAGCGCGCGATCGAGGATATAGACAGGTGCCACTCCAGGAACGATGTTAGCAAGTTTTACCAAAGTGTAAAACGTCAAAGCCAAGGATACAAGGATCGAACGGAATCCTGTCGAGATGAACAAGGAAATATCGTAGTTGAGACACAGTCGATGCTGAGGATATAGAAGAACCACTTCTGCAGACTGTTAAACGGCGGTGACGAACAACATTCCGCTGTCAGGCAGAACGAACCATTTAATATTGGCAACGACAGCGAAAACTGCTAACCACGCAACCTAAGTGAAGTGAGGATAGCTATATCTAAACTCAAGCTTAATAAGGCCGCCGGAAATGACGGCCTTCCCGCTGAGCTTTATAAAGCTGGCGGAGATGACTTGATAAGCAACATCCACCAACTCATAAGCCAAATCTGGTCGGTTGAAAGCATGCCTGAAGAATGGAACCTCAGCATCGTTTGCCCGATCCACAAAAAAGGAGACCCTCTGAACTGCGCCAACTACTGAGGCATAAGTCTACTCAACATCGCCTACAAGATGCTATCTGCCGTAATATGTGAACGCCTGAAACCGTTTACCAACAACCTGATTGGCCCTTATCAGTGTGGTTTTAGGCCAGGAAAGTCCACAACCGATAAAATTTTCACACTTCGGCAGATCCTGGAAAAAACTCAAGAAGTCCAAATCGATACCCACCACCTATTCATCGATTTCAAAGCCGCATATGACAGCATTTATAGAGACGAACTGTACAGGGCCATGTCTAGTTTTGGTATACCGCCCAAACTCGTCCGTTTGTGTAGGATGACGATAGAGAATTCTCGCTGCTCCATCAGGGTCGGAAACGACCTCACCGACACATTCGATACCAAAAAAGGATTTAGGCAAGGCGATGCGCTGTCATGTGACTTCTTTAATCTGATTCTTGAGAGAATTGTGCAAAACTCCAAAGCCAACACCAGAGGCACAATTCTCCAAAAATCGGTGCAACTACTAGCATACGCCGACGATAATGACATCATTGTTAGGACATTGTTAGAGAAGGAAGCGGCAAACATGGGTTTAGCAGTAAATGAGGGTAGAACTAAGTATATGCTGTCAACACGAAAGGACACACTACATCGACGAATTGGACAGAACGTCACCATATACTTTGAGGTAGTACGGGACTTTGTCTTCCTCGGCTCCGCTATTAACTCTGACAACAACATCTCGTCAGAAATCAAACGAAGAACTACTCTTGCCAATCGCTGTTTCTTCGGGCTAAGAAGGCAATTTAGTAGTAAAGCCCTCTCTCGAACTACTAAGGAGATCCTATATAAGACCCTCATCAGCCCAGTCCTGCTCTACGGCGCTGAAGCATGGACCGTATCAAAAGCGGATGAAGAAATCCTTGGTCGATTCAAGAGAAAAATTCTTCGGAAAATCTTTGGACCCGTTTGCGTTGACGGGCTATGGAGACGAAGATTCAAGCACGATCTATACGAGCTGTACAGCGACATACCCCTAGTCAAAAAATTCCGCATTGGACGTTTAAGATGGCTAGGACATGTAGAAAGAATGGACACCAATACTCCGGCTCGCAGAGTCTTCGATTCCCAGCCAGACGTCGGACGCAGTAGAGGAAGACCTCGCCTTAAGTGGCGCGCACAAGTAGAAACCGACCTCAACCAACTTGGAGTGCGCAACTGGAGGTAGTTAGCTAAGGACCGGGCTAATTGGAGAGGCATGTTGGTTGAGGCCCAGGTTCAACCCGGACTGTATCGCCACTTAAGAAAGTAAGTAAGGATTCGTCAATAACCTGAATTGCCGCATTTGGGCGAATGATAATCCAAGCGTGATTGTCGAAAAACCAATGCACCCACAAAGAGTGACTTTTTGGTGCGGTTTATGGGCTGGCGGCAGTTACTGTGAATGATGTTCGCTATCGTGAGATGATAACGAACTTTTTATGGCCCGAATTGGAAGATATGGATGTGGACGATATGTGGTTTCAACGGGACCACACAGCTGACGAAACAATTGCTCTTTTGCGCTACAAATTCAATGGCCGTGTTATCTCTCAATTGGCCACCAAGATCATGTGATTTGACACGGTTGGACTTCCTTTCCTTGGGGTTATTTGAAAGAAAGGGTGTACGTCGATAAGCCAGCAAGAATTCAAGAGCTAAAGAATGATATAATTCGGCACATTAACGGTATAGAACCTCAATTATGTCTCAGCGTCATCGAAAAACAGCGTCGGATGGAGGTGTGCCGATATTTTGTTCCATACGTAATTGATCCATACCAGGATTATCATAATAAAAAGAAATGACAATAATTTCCTGAATAATTTGTCTTTTATTCAAAATCAACATCGGCCTTTGAAATTTAACCACCCGTTATACATTTATAATGTGTAACGATATGGATATGTGAAAAGTCCTTCTTCTTCTGTATATATAACGCTACAGACCGGGCCTCCCGCCACTATTGGCGAGGTTTCCTCTACTGCGTCCAACGTCTGGTGGGAATTGAAGAATTTGCGCCTCGTAGTATTACTCTTCATGTCCTAGCCATCTTAAATTATACAGCTCGCACAGTTCCCGTCAACCCAAATGGACCCGAAGAACTTGCGAAGAATTCTTCGCTCAAAATGACCAAAAATTTCTTAATCCGCTTTTGATTGCATGCTTTTGTACCGCGCAGAGCAGGACTGGGATAATCAGGATCTAAAGATCTCCTTAGTAGTTCGAGTGAGAGCTTTTCTACTAAATTGCCTTCTTAGCTCGAAGAAACAAAGGCAAGGTAGTTATTTATTCAAATTCTGACGTAATGTTGTCAGAGTTAACAGCGGTGCCGAGATAGACAAATTATCGTTATATCTGTCAATGGTGACCTTCTGTCCTATTTGTCAATGTTGTGTGTTCTTTCCTGTTGTATATGCTAGGTCTTACCCTCATTTACTGCTAAACCCATGTTTGCCACTTCCTTCTCTAGACCAGCAAACGTAGTTGCGAAATGACATTGAGTCTGACGAATGATTTCAATACCGCCAGCGTATTTTAGTAGTTGCACCGATTGATGGAAGATTGTGCCTCTGGTATTGGTTTGGGAGTTTTGCACAATCCTCTTAAGATTGATGTTAAAGAAATCATATAACAGTGCGTCGCCTTGCTTAAATCCTTTTTTGGTATCGAATGTTTCCGTGAGGTCGATGCCGACTATATGCGGACGAGTATGGGTGGTATACCAACACTAGACATGCCCCTGTATAAATGCTGTCGTATGTGGTGGGGGTATCAGTTTGGAGTTTTCTATTTTTTTTCAGGATCTGCCCAATTCTGAAGATTTGATCAGTTGTGAAGTTTCCTGGCCTAAAAACAAACTGATATGAGTCTTTCAGATTGTTGGTAAACGGTTTCTGGCGTTCACATTTTACGGCAGATATAGGTAGGCCTTGTTGAGAAGACTTATGCGTTATGCCACTGAAGTTGGCGTAGTTCTAAGGGACTCATTTTTTGTGAAAAAAATACTGCTACGATATTAAAATTCAAAACGCTTCCATTCCGAAATGATGTGCAGTGGTGAATTGTAGATGGTTGCACAGGGTGACCCCACAGAAATATTCAATCACATATATGCTATAAACTTTGAATAGGTATTTTGGTTGAATATATTTTGTATTTGCCAAGGACAAGTTCTTCATTTAAATGGGTGCTCTCTGGCATTGATAAATCTTAGACGTAAATCTCTATTAAACGTTTAAACGAAAGTGATTATAATGGCAAAATGTTATTTATTAAAAGTGGAACACGCTTATTCGAATTGATAAAAAAAAAATAGATTTTGTCTACCACACCCTACGCCTCATGGCAAAGTTAAGCAAATTTTTATAAAAATCGGTTAGACATTACAAATTTATATCCGCATTCCTGGGCAAAAACTAGGATTATGGTAAAAATAATAAAGGTGGTAATAATAGAGTGATTTTTAATTATGATAAGAGAGCTTTTTTGAAAGAAGCATCAAACTCTCAAGACTCGGCCGCATTGCTCAGGACATTCAAAGAGTGCATTTAAGAGACTAAAATTGAAGAAAATGCCCCACTCAAGAAGCTATAAAAGGAAATGCGGTTGATTTTTGCAGTAGCGCACATGACACGGAATTCTGATCAGCGCTACGTTGTCTTTCGGATAAGAAGGAATTTAATTTGGGAGTTCAGGACGGATACAATTACTACTTCCATGATCTTACGAAAAAGTGCATGAAACTGCTTTTGTTATGGCAATGCAATGTCCTTTTCAACATTCAAAGACACACAATGCCTGGGTAGTTATGCTGTTATGAATATAGGACCAAAATGTAGGTTTAATGCAATTTAGAGCACCCTTAATAATCACTTGGAATCAATATTATAGGCTGATTCGTAAAATTTAAGAGTATCGAAAATAATGTTCCAATAAAGCGAAACTTAATAGAGGAATCAAGAGTACTTGAAAAAATTTACGAACTGCTTCCCATAAATAACAATAATTTCAAAATATTGTCTCTTTCAGTTTGGCTGGAATCACTTACGCAAGGAGGTGTATAGTCCGTACCAAATCAGTTGGCCAACGGTATATTGCGCAGAGAGAGGATTTAAAGGAAATTTAAGATTTTTACAATAAATTTTAAGAGACCTGCGCAGTAGAATGCCCAACTGTTTTGGTTTGCACTAGTTTGCCAACGGTCGAATGCGCAGAGAGAGGAATTAAGAGCAATTTAAGATATTGTAAAATAAATTTTAAGAGACCTGCGCAGTAGATTGGCCAACTGATTTGGTACGGACTATACTAGCTTAATGACACACAGTGTACTGTACCGTGGAGTTTTCTATTTAATAAACCGACGAAAGTCGATATTTAAGATTGGTTTGTTTGTTTTAATAATTTCTTAGATTTAAATCGTGTGTTTAATAATCGTTGGTTCATACCAGCCTTAGGGTAATTTGGTAATACTCATATTTTCACAATTTGATGAAATATAATATTTTTAATATCACAACAAGCCATGTAACCTGATATTTTAATAACATTCGAACACTAAAACGTATACAATTTGACGCATTTCAGAAAATATCTGTAAATTGGAACAAACTCAATGAATTCTTAAGAAACTTACCAACTCTAACAATGTAACGAATTTGTGTGAATGTAGGCGAATAGGAGAATGGAACACTCTTCACATGTTTGTATGAATAATATTTATCTATGCCCCTTGACTCCATGAATATCTATTTTTATTCAAAAGATATATCTGTACACAACTGCAACAGTTCTTCTAAAAATTAACAAGAAGTTGTGAAATGTCCGCCACTATGTGCGAAGTTACTTTTCTGAGTACCTTTGTAGCTTCTTCCATTTGAAATAATATAGTTTCCAGTGGCTCAGTTTTAATGTTTATACCCTATCCCATAGGGGTATATTAGTTTTGATACTTAGTTTGTAACATAGAGAAATAATTTAGCTACATATACCTCAAAGTATATGGATCGACTCAGAATCGCTAGCTGAGTCGAATTAGCCATGTCTGTCTGTCCGTCCGTCCGTCCGTCCGTCCGTCCGTCCGTCCGTCTGTCTGTTCGTCAGCGGTTTTTGGGCCTTAAATTTTGAGCTAGGATAATGAAATTTGGTATATAGGATCCTCGTCCGTGCCACCAGAACAAGTGTAAAAATTTTTGAAATCCGCCCACTGCCACGCCCCCTTTTTAGGAAAACTTATGTTTTGGCCAAACCGTAAGGAATTTCAAAAAAGTGTCTGAGTAGCATATTTAGACAATCCTAATATCTATATTTCGTTCATACAAAGTTTTTTGCCACGCCCACTTTTTGGGGGCGTTTTTAGTAAAAAACGCTTTTTGTCCAAATTTTAAAACTTTCGAAAAAAATTTTGATGCAAATACTTCCGAAATGGTAATATAAACATTTTGTCCATAGATCATTTTCACCTACGCCCACATTTTGGGGGCGTTTTCTTACAAAAACCATTTGTATACCCCATCCCATGGCATTAGCAATAGAAATACGTTGTTTTTTGTCGAACCACACAATATTTTGAGAAACTGTCTGAGCAATATATTGTGAGAATGTCATTTTCTGTATTTCATCGCCATAAGGCCTATATTTTGAGGATATTAATTTAAAGGATGGGATGGGATAGGGTATTCAACGATCCGCATAGCGGATTGTAGCCTCTCATATGTTTTTTTTTACATGAATGCAAAATTATTAACACTTTGCACGTTATTCACTAACAACGATCACTTTAGTAGTTATCCGTATTGGAAAATACTAGTCGTTTAGTCAATAATACGCCAGATTACAGAATGGATCATTGTTCTACAAAAAGTCTAACTAAAACAATTATATTAGTTGTAATTGTCCTATCTTCCGTTTTTCACCTGTCAAATTCGATGTCACGTAGCAAACGATCACTTGCTTTCACTAGCGGAAGTTCATTTGGTGTAAGTATCTATTCTGATGGAGAAATAGAAAATGTTGCAAAGTAAACAAAAATATTAGTATTTAGCTGCTGTCGCAATACCAGTAGAAATACCAAATCGAAATCTATATGTTGCATTTAATTTGGAAACGAATTATGGATTGCCGCCAAATGACACGCACTATAATCTAATTGAAAAAGTAACTACAAAATATTATTTTGAAATTGTGTTTAGAATTAATTAATATTTCTATTTTGCATTAAGTGGAATCTGACAGGAATGTTTAGTGACATCGGAAATAATGTTACACGCATCGAAGGTCGAACTCAGCGATCACTGTATACCAGGGCCAACTTTTATCGGTGTGTATCAGGATATTTTGAACTTTTCGGAATGAATGGAACCCAGTGCTTATTACGTACGATTTGCGAAGTTGCTGAGTCGAAGCTGCACGCATCGAATGGAGTTTTAGGCAGCATTTTTCATGTTTTATTTATGTAAGTATTGAAATTTGTAAACTAGGAAGACTTGATTTTGTAATATTATTCCTCATCCAATTGAACATTCATGGCCAAGACAAAAACACGTTTGAAGACATTTCATTTGTCAGTTTAAAGAAATATTTTTGTAGTTCCAGTTTACGAGAAAATCTAATAAGAACATTTTACAAAAATCAATCAAAGTTATATATAAGTTGTAGCTACAATGTTCGTCCCTATATAGTGCTTTGTTGATTGTATGCACTGAGTGTTTTACGTTTTATCTACTGCAAAACCTTTAATTATAGACCCCTTCAAGTTATTATTAATTATTTCACTAGTGAAGTGGGTGCAGTGATCTAGTGCTTGTACTACTAAGGGGTCCTGATGCAAATCCCGTTTTATTTTAGTTTCCCACCTATTGCAAAAGTTTGAGAAACATCTAAGAGTATAAAACTGTCATGACAAACTTCTCTAATTTGCCGTTTAAATTAAGATGGAGGAGTTCTTATTCTTTGCGGTACACCTATAAGAAGCAATCAAGAGCCGTGAATTCAGGGGATCGTGGGGGCCTGTCGATATCACCACTTTTTGACATTAAAAATCGTGAAACTCACATCGTAGCATGAGCTGTGTGTGATGTGGTACCGCCTTGCCCACACGTTCTCTATGCCTAATTGATCCAATTCGAACACAAGAAAGTTTTCCAACATGTTCCGATAGCGGCTACCAGTAACTTTTACAGCATTGACTATGGCAAAGAAATATGGCCTAATGACGCCGCACGCCGCGCCGTCCCAAACGGCGAACCATACAGTTGTTGCTGCGTTAGATGCTCCATAATAAATTCTGAATAAATAAAATTATGTTTTGACCACTCCCTATGAGTGTGATATTCCAACTGGCAAATATCATTCACACAAAGTAAAATGAAATTGTGATTGAACATAACATCCCCCAGACGTGAAGGGAATAGGGTAAAAAGAGGTAAACGCTCATATAGAAATCCGAAGGATCTTCGACAGATCAGTCTATCCCCCTTTATATTAAAATCATTTGAACGATATTTGACCTACATGATCTACATCTACAAGTCAGTTAAGAAAGTAAAGGGTGATCCATTTCGAGGTTCCCTACTTTTTTAAAGAAAAAAACACAGAAAATTCAAATTTAATGGAGAATGTTTATTATCATTTGAAAGAACATTCTTTGGCATTTATTTTTTGAAGATTATGTCTATCAAATGTTGGCCGTTGCTACGTCGCAGATGGTCCATCCCTTGAGTCCAATTTTCGATCACTCGTTCGAGCATTTCGACTGGTAACTGGCGAATGACACGCGTGATGTTTTCCTCCAAGGCCTGAATCGAAGCGGGTTTGTCGGCATAAGCTTTTGACTTTACATATCCCCACAGGAAAAAGTCTAACGGTGTGATATCACACGATCTTGGTGGCCAATCGACCGGCCCAAAACGTGAAATTATGTGCTCACCGAAATGTTCTCTCAATAAGTCCATTGATTGATGCGATGTGTGGGAAGTGGCGCCGTCTTGCTGAAAACAAATGTCGCCGAGATCACGAGCTTCAATTTCAGGCATCAAATAGTCGGTTTTCATTGTCCGAGTTGCTGCGAACGGCGCCGAATCGACTCTCCACGGTCTTCGTGTACACTCTCAGCTACGGCCGCTATATTTTCTTCACAGCGTGCTGGACGTGGTCTATTCGGTCGAATATTATCCAATAATGAATGCTGGGTCTCAAAATGGGTGATGGTGTTGCGAATAGTACGCTCAGTAGGCCGATTATGTTGACCATAAGTTGAGCGAAGTGCACGAAACACATTCCTCACAGAACGTGAATTTACATAATAAAGTTGAACAATTTGTAAACGTTGTTCACTAAACAAAAATAACATGACAGCATGACATGACTCACACGTGATCTGTCAAAAAAGGCTATTGAAAAAAGTATCTCTACCTGGATCACCCGTTACTTCACTCACTCGAACGTACTACCAAAATCTTATTAACCTCGAAAGAGTATACAATGGTTACCTTTCTGGATATATCGGATGCCTTCAACAACGTCAAATCAGATGGAATCGCTTTCAAAAGAATGCTTGTAATCACGGGAAGAATTTTTAACACAAATCTCGGTATCTCATCTGCATGAAGATTTATCAGCTGTGGCACAGCTAAGGAGGTGTCTTCATCTACTGTAAAATATACCATAGAACCATACCATAGAAAGGAAGACTGCGAAGTAATTGAATATCTAGATGACATGATACAAGATATATCAGAAAGATACCCATTGCTGAGTACTTGGCTAAAACATAGCTTAGGATCCCATATCTCTAAACTTCGCAGCCTAACCTAAATGTCGACATACTTTGGTATGTCCTTTCAACTAAAATTTGCAGAATAAACATATGAGAAAGCTACAATCCGCTGTGCGAATTGTTGAACACCCTATCCCAATCCAACCTTAAATTAAAAATCGCCTTTCTGGTTTTTATCTAACGCACTATGCTTTATGGGTATTAACAAGCCCTTCCCCCCATGGATTATTAAATAAAAACATAAGAACCAATGTTTTCATATTCTCAAAATGTTCTCTTTTTATTGCAGGCCTACTTCATCAGCTGAGGAAAATGTACCTTCGTCAATATATGAGGCAGAAGAACTTGGTTATCAAAATAAGTGCCACCTTTATAAAAATGGTTGTCCCGAAGGACTTTTAGATAAAATATCGATTGCTTTATGAGTGCAGCCTTATAAGTGGTATCTCATCACTTGCTTGTACCGTGAAATTGTTTGTGAATTACATTATTGAATCATAGTAAAATCTATTCATATTCAGAAATATTGTAAAGGTTTTAAGTTATGTGTTAAAAAAATTTACCGTGAAAAAATGTTTCGCTCATTAAGGGACCTTTATTAATTTTACAAAAAAAATAATCAATTGATAAAGTTTTACGTCATGTACCACTGATGTCACAACTCTAAGGATGACTTATTTGCTCACCTATCTAGGCATTTTTGGTGAAGAAATAAGCAAGAGAATAAAATGTAAACAAAACAAAAAGTCATTAAAATTTACTATTTACATATCTTATCCCAGTGGTAACCATTGAACTTCCAATCATATTTTACTTGCTAAGCTTATAACTTCGAGTGTGGACCACATAAAGAAAAAGCCTGCTCAAAATTACAGGCGCGGAACATCTGACCTGATGTATCCGGTCAAAACATGAGCCTGACCCTCCCTGCATTGTTCTTACGGAGAACTACGCACTCAAGAAAAAAATAACTATTATTACGAAGCCTCGGAAAAGACTAACTTTTGTGTTGATGATAGTGATAAACCAAAAAAAAATACGAACAGCTAATCTGCTACAATGCAGAGTGCAGACAATACTGCAATCCAGGAAATACGATGTGATGACAAAGAGCTGATGAAAAACTGTAAAACTGACTGCGGTTCGCGTTATATTAAGCTGGATCAGATTCGTAATGGGCGACAGACTTAGGATTCGAAAGCCCAATTCGCAGACATAGGCCTTTTATTTACTCGCGCTTCGAGCTCCTCGAAAAAACCTATGAACGTCATAGAGAATTATGTGCTTGATTTGAATTTAAATAAATCTCCGTTCGCTACACTGTTTATTTGCTTTTTCAACATTATAGTTATTTTAAGTAAAGCACTGAAGGTATAATTATATATAAGTTCCAACGCTTAAGTTGTTCTGAGAAAATGTAGTTATTTTACATCTTACACAGGATGCGCCATCTTATATGTCAGCATGTAAATATTGAATAACTTTGCCATTTATAAACCGATTGAGTAGACATATTTTGAAACCTTAATTCAGTACAATTTTAACCCTGAAATGCTTCACAACGGAATAAAGCGCCAAAATAATGACGCTAAACATTGGAAATAGTCGTTTAAATATTTTAACTCAATGTGCATATCGCCAAAATTATCGTTGCCAACAAGCACCCTCTGAAAACACTATCCGTCAGTTGGTGTCGAACTTCAAAAATGCCGTTCAACAATGCACATGGATGTCATTTGTTTCCGTATAAAGTACAATAAACCCAATAGACCGACAACGTCGCTTGGAATCAAGCCAAACTGTCGCTCGAATGGTATCACTGAACCTGATTTTTGGATGCACGCTAACAAGCAAAATTGCTCATTTGGGGAACGAAGAATCCATACGCCAAAACCATCATTGGAGGATTTTTCTTCAGAGAAGGCGAAACACTCGATGGGAATCGATATCGGTGGATGTTGGTCATTTGTCTGCCCACGAATGTGTGAAGAAGGTCTTGACGGTTACTTGTTTCAACAAGACACTGCGACATGCCACAGTGCAAATCAAACAATGCAGTTTCTGTAAAGAAAATTCTCTGGACGTGTGCAATTCCAAACTGGGGACAATGACTGGCCATCCAGATTTCCTGATTTGACCCCTCCGAAATCATCGCTATCTATATCGATCGAGATGCTCAAAAACATAATAGAAAACGCAGCAAAAATGGCTTTGGTCACTATATTTCTTTATTAATTATAAATTTAATAAAATTGCCTCGCATATAAAAATCGGTTGTTTGATTTTTAAAATTATTAAATATTTACATACCGATACAAAAGATAGCGCGAAGATCGCATTATCAGCCGCAGAGAGACGTTTTAAAGGACAATATTTGCGAAGCCATTGGTGAAATACAGCTGCACACAATCGATAATATGCTTAAAAATTGGACCAATCGTGTAGGCTACTGCATGGCCAGCCGAGGCAGCCATTTGAATGAAATTATTTTCCATTATTAACCGGAAGGATTGTACTTTTAAATAAAAAAAGAAATTTGAGAAAATATTCAGTAGTTTTTTTATAGCATTTTCAAAAAAAAAGTTATTTGGCGGACCCTTTACTAATTCGAATACTTTTAGAATTAAATTCTGCTCGAGTTAATAAACATAATTCCACGGTAACATAGTTTCGCAAAAGCAACATTATTGCACTTGAGAGTTTTTTTTAAATAATACTTGTTGGGATTTATTATAAATATCTTCCAAATTTGAAGAACATTATTATATATTTTGTAGAAAAAAATTATTCCGATATTGATTTGTTTGTACCTAACACGCGTCCAAAAATCTATTTTAAAGTCCGCGGTAAAAAAATTGTTTGTCAAAGTTGTCAAGAGAAAATCGTAAAAAAATGTTTAATTAATAAAACAGGCGCAAATCGTGATTGTTTTTTTAAATATAGAAAAGAATATGAATTCTTTAATAGATGTTTGTATAGGTACTTTGTTTTGTCCGTTGAGTCAGCGGTGAAGCGTAATAGCAAATTGTCAATTTCATCATATCAAAATAAAATAGCTCAGGTTTGCCTAAGGTTATGGAGTTTAAAAATGTGAGTTCAAATGATTTGACGAGCATTTACAATTTATGTGCTGATTTTTTTTTTTTTTGAATCAGTATAAATAAATATCGGGTGGACTTAACATAAAACCATTATTTAGATATTCCTAAATTACTGAATGTCGGTTTAATAAAATTTTTGGGGGGAGACTTATAAATGCGTTAAATAAATGAAAAAAATTCCTTACGGTTTGGCCAAAAAATTAGTTTTCCTAAAAAGAGGGTGTGATGGTTGGGTGCTGTAGAACGAGAGTAGACTCTGATTGGCGTTAACTTGGCAATGCCCAGTGTTGCAACTCTGACTACACATCAAATGTGCTTATCTTTACCTCCAAGTGGTAACCATCGGGTACTGGTCTCATCCAACCGGATTTGACTTGCTAAACGATAAGTGCGAGTGTTGATAACACGACGAAGAACAGCAACACTATAAACACCCTGGTGAGAATGGCACGGAAGAATACCCGGCCTGCTGTCCCAGGCGAACCTAGATGAGCTGCTCTGACATATTCGGACAACAGGTTGTCTAGGAATTTCAAGGGTTAGTCAGGCCCCTTGAACAGAGATGGTGGCGGATGAACCGAAAGGCCAACGGCAGTGCTCAATCCCGTAGTGGATACTGATGGCCCCGTGTCCTAGGGGTATCTAATAAATTGGAACTGGCCCTCCTGGTTGGGGGTTGTGCTTTGGGCTAACTACCCACCCACAGAAAAAAAACATGGTTACGAAGCAACCAATAGCCTCGGAAAGGACGGATTTTATTGTTGACGACCCTGCTTAACGAAAAATGGACAACGACGTTCGTATCTGCACCTGGAATGTGAGAACATTAAACAGGAGAGGTGCAGGCGAACAACTAGCGGAAGCCCTAAACTGCTACAAAGAAGACATTACTGCCATCCAGGAAATACGATGGGATGGGCCGAGCAAAAAGAGGATGAAACACTGTGACATATACTACGGACCGTGTTATAGTGAGCAGAAACAGCGACTATTCGGATGCGGATTTGTTATAAGTGCCAGACTTAGGCAAGAAGTCTTATGTTTCCAAGACATTAGCGAACGCATAGTAACTATCCGCATCAAGGCCAAATTCGCCAACATAAGCCTTATATGCGCTCACGCTCCGACGGAAGAAAAAGATGATATAGCTAAGGATTGCTTCTACGAGCTCCTCGACAAAACCTATGAGCGACTACCGAAGTACGATGTTAAAATCGTGCTGGGAGATTTTAACGCAAAGGTAGGAAGAGAAGACATCTTTAGAAGTATTGTCGGAAAACATAGCCTACACGACGACACGTCTGGTAACGGACTTAGGCTAATTGATTTCGCTACGGAACGAAATGCCACTATAGCCAGCACACGGTTTCCTCACCTCGATATCCATAAGGGGACATGGCGGTCTCCAGATCAACGAACGTTCAACCAAATTGATCACATTGCGATAGATAAGAGGCACGCATCCAGTATTTTGGATGTCCGAACATTCCGATGAGCTAGCATCGACTCGGATCACTACCTTGTAGCAGCCAAGGTAAGAATGCGGATATCCACCACGCCACAACAATCCAGAAATACTGTGAAAAAATTTAATGTCGGAAGACTGCAATCGCAAGAGACCGCCAAGACCTTCGCACAACGCGTATCCCTTAACCTCTCGATTAACACCATACCACCAGCATCGAATGTCGAAGAGCAATGGCAACGATGCCAACAGGCCATTAGATCAGCCGCAACTGATGTGCTAGGTTTCTCGCGCCCACCAGCAAGAAACCCCTGGTTTGATGAGGAATGCCGACAGATGCTCGCAGCCAAGAACGAGGCCTACAAGGCTAAGCTGCAGGTGAAGACGAGAGCTGCCATTGAGCTCTATAGGCAAAGAAGAAGGGAAGAACATCGGCTTTTCAGCAAGAAGAAAAAAGAGCAAGAAAAGCGCGCGATCGAGGATATAGAGAGGTGCCACTCCAGGAACGATGTTCGCAAGTTTTACCAAAGTATAAAACGTCAAAGCCAAGGATACAAGGCTCGAACAGAATCCTGTCGAGATGAACAAGGAAATATTGTAGTTGAGACACAGTCGATGCTGAGGATATGGAAGAACCACTTCTGCAGACTGTTAAACGGCGATGACGAACAACATTCGCTGTCAGGCAGAACGAACCATTCAATATTGGCAACGACAGCGAAAACTGCCAACCACCCGACCTGAGTGAAGTGAGGATAGCAATATCTAAACTCAAGCTTAATAAGGCTGCCGGAAATGACGGCCTTCCCGCTGAGCTCTATAAGGCCGGCGGAGATGACTTGGTAAGTAACATCCACCAACTCATAAGCCAAATCTGGTCGGATGAAAATATGCCTGAAGAATGGAACCTCAGCATCGTTTGCCCGATCCACAAAAAAGGAGACCCTCTGAACTGCGCCAACTACAGAGGCATAAGTCTCCTCAACATCGCCTACAAGATCCTATCTGCCGTAATATGTGAACGCCTGAAACCGTTTACCAACAACCTGATTGGTCCTTATCAGTGTGGTTTTAGGCCAGGAAAGTCCACAACCGATCAAATTTTCACACTTCGGCAGATCCTGGAAAAAACTCAAGAAGTCCAAATCGATACCCACCACCTATTCATCGATTTCAAAGCCGCATATGACAGCATTTATAGAGACGAACTGTACAGAGCCATATCTAGTTTTGGTATACCGCCCAAACTCGTCCGTTTGTGTAGGATGACGATAGAGAATTCTCGCTGCTCCATCAGGGTCGGAAACGACCATTCGATACCAAAAAAGGATTTAGGAGAGGCGATGCGCTGTCATGTGACTTCTTTAATCTGATTCTTGAGAGAATTGTGCAAAACTCCAAAGCCAACACCAGAGGCACAATTTTCCAAAAGTCGGTGCAACTACTAGCATACGCTGACGATATTGACATCATTAGTAGGACTAAACGTGATGTCATAGCCATGTTTGCTAGTATAGAGAAGGAAGCGGCGAAAATGGGTTTAGCAGTAAATGAGGGTAAGACTAAGTATATGCTGTCAACACGAAAGGACATACAACATCGACGAATTGGACAGAACGTCACCATTGACAGATATAACTTTGAGGTAGTACGGGACTTTGTCTACCTCGGCTCCGCTATTAACTCTGACAACAACATCTCGTCAGAAATTAAACGAAGAATACTCTTGCCAACCGCTGTTTCTTCGGGCTAAGAAGGCAATTTAGTAGTAAAGTCCTCACTCGAACTACTAAGGAGATCCTATATAAGACCCTGATCATCCCAGTCCTGCTTTACGGCGCTGAAACATGGACCGTATCAAAAGCGGATGAAGAAATCCTTGGTAGATTCGAGAGGAAAATTCTTCGAAAAATCTTCGGTCCCGTTTGCGTTGACGGGCTATGGAGACGAAGATTCAACCAAGAACTATACGAGCTGTACAGCGACATGCCCCTGGTCAAAAAACTCCGCATTGGACGTTTAAGATGGCTAGGACATGTAGAACGAATGGACACCAATACTCCGGCTCGCAGAGTCTTCGATTCCCAGCCAGACGTCGGACGCAGTAGAGGAAGACCTCGCCTTAAGTGGCGCGCACAAGTGGAAACCGACCTCAACCAACTTGGAGTGCGCAACTGGAGGCAGTTAGCTAAGGACCGGGCTAATTGGAGAGGCATGTTGGTTGAGGCCCAGGTTCATTCCGGACTGTAGCGCCACTTAAGTAAGTAAGTAAAAAGGGGGCGTGGCAGTGGGCGGATTTAAAATTTTTTTACACTTGTTCTGGTGGCACGGACGAGGATCCTATATACCAAATTTCATTATCCTAGCTCAAAATGTAAGGCCCGAAAATCGGTGACGAACAGACAGACGGACGGAGTGACTTATGTTAGGTATCCCTTATAAGTGCTTAGGTTCAACTTAAGTGTTCAGATAGAGTTTTTCCTTTTACAATCGTTAGACATTTGATTTTGAAATGAGATGATGGGTAAATCCAAACACGAAATAGTTGATACTTTTTCGGTTTCACCTCATTCACACAAAATGGATCCCCAAAATCTTCAAAAGAGCTTCTCTTTGGAATTGAAAAACGACAAAACCCTGATTGCGAACTCACATATTTCCAATTCACTAAATTCTCTTAAATTTAAATTACAAGGTTTTGGCTTCAAAAAAGTGATCCTACGATCTTCAATAAGATGAAGAAAAATATTTCTCCATATTATGTTCATGGTAATCCGTTAAGCGGTTATTATTTACTGCCACACCACTTCGAAAATCTGACAAATATCCATAAGTTCACAAATGTCAATAGAAGCTTCCCAAATTTCCCGCTTGGAATCCGTAATAAATTGTTGGCGAATTCATAGTGCCAATGATTTAACTTAAGGCGCTGTATGGTCGGTTAATGTTTAGCATATAAATATTTTTTATACCCTATCCCATAGGAGTATATTATTAATTTTGATACATAGTTTGTCACATAGAGAAATAATTTAGCTACATATACCTCAAAGTATATGGATCAACTCAGAATCGCTAGCTGATTCGATTGAGCCATGTCTGTCCGTCACCAGTTTTTGGGCCCTTAAGCTAGAATGATGAAATGTGGTACACGTGGACTTTGTTGCTCCCAGCAGAACAAGTGTAAATATTTTTGAAATCCGCCTACTGCCACGCCCCCTTTTAAGAAAAACGTATTTTTTGGACAAACCGCAGGGAATTTTAAAAAAAGTATCTGAGCAACATATTTAGAGAATCAGAATATCTATATCGTCTATATAAAGTTTTTTGCCATCCCATTTTTTGGGGTTGTTTCCAGTAAAAAACGTTTTTGGTACAATTTTAAAATATTCGAAAAAACATTAGATGCAGAACCATTATTTATGATAAAATAATAATTTCGTTCTTCGATCATTTTAAAAAACGCCCACTTTTTAGGGGCATTTTCTTACAAAAACCATTTGTTTACCCATCTCCATAGCATATGCAGGAGAAAACAACGTTTTTTGTCGAACCATAAAATATTTAGATAAACTGTCTGAACAATATGTTGTGACAATGTTATTTTCTTTATTTTATTGCCTAAAGCCCACATTTTGGGGATATTAATTTTAAGGATGTGGTAGGATAGGATATTAAATGATCCGCACAGCGAATTGTGTACTTCTCGTATGTTTTATTGCGGAATCGATTGTAATCTATTACTATTTCGTTTCATCGCTATGTTTATTGCATTCGTGTGTAATGCTGTATATTTCTTCTGTTTCGTAACGTTTCTTACTTGGTGAATTGTAATAATTAAAATAATTTATGTTTAATGACAATAAATAATTCGTTATGGCAATTAAAAGCTTATCTAAACTGAAGACTCATTTCCGATAAAAATATTAATTATTAATTAATTTGTTGTTCTAACCCATAATTTGCAGAGAAAAGCAGACTAATCGAATCTTCGACAGACATATTTGTGTTTCACATAATTAGCACAACTTTATTGCAATTTCTATATATTTAACTAAACCGTTTTGTTACTAACCGACATTTATTTGAGCAACCAAGATTCAAGCCAAGTCAATAGTTTCTAAAACCCTGTTACATGTCTCATATTATAGGACGTAACATAGTATTATCTACCGTCTAACTAATTAGCCTACATAGAAAATAGTCTATAGAACATGAATAATCAAGGTACTGGTGTAACATAAACCGCATCATGCAGACTAAACTGGTCAAGATCCCAGCACGAGTTAACCAAGAATTAATAAATTGATGTTAATTAATACACCATGAGCCCTAGACAGTTTTAATACCGACCAGCCGTGTTCACTAACAAAATGCAACTTTAGTATCTATTCTGTATAGACAATGTAAACGTCTTCTACACACTTGACGGGCTGATTTGAAGTTTTCTCTCGAATTCGTTAGCAGTGTCACCATTATTAGGTACCACGTGAAAAATAAACTAAAAATAAAACATGGCTGCTAAAAAGTGTATTTTAATTTTTACTTTATTCTGCGCAAAACAATCAATTTGTCAATATAATACTATTGAACATAGTAGAATCAAACGTGTACCGCTTTTAATATTTCCTCCAACTGCACCAACTCGTGTCCAGGTAGGACTTTTATTAAAGATTAAGCAAAAAAGCAACTCCATATATTTTGTTTGCAGATTATTTTTGGCATTGGTATTCCCCAGGAAGATCTCGATTTTCAATCCCTTACCAACGGGTGGGTTTTTAAATACGAGTACTTTCTACCATCAAATGCGACCCAGCTATACGTTCCGTCTACTTTGAATATTGCTGGCAGAAGTATTGAAGACGATAACAAAAGAAATGAGAAATACCAAGCTGAAGCGATTCAAATTAATACCGGATTTGATGAGACTGATCCAGAGTCTAGCAGTATTGCCAATGAATTAGATGAATTTGACACAGAATTCGATGAATTGTCTGAGATCCGAGAAAAAGAGCACAAAACTTTATCAAAATACCGTTGGGCAGTTTATAAGGCATTGGAAGCTGCAGCTGACAGGTAAACATTAACTTGTCTGGCATAATTGGTAAAAAGGATTGATTTGTTTGCACATACATAGAAAAGGCTTCGTTGGTCGGTCATGTTTACTAAAGAGTATTTGTGAAACAGCTGGGACACCATTTCATTACCAAAATGGTCTTTTTGCTGAATTGATGCACATAATTTTGACGTAAGATGTTATCTCTGATGGTTTTATTGATAAATGTAAAATCATTTTTTTATTGCAGCCCGTCAGCGTCAGTAGATGAAATATCGTCTCATTCAGATAATGAATATTTCCAGGCAGAATTTTTGGGCAAATCTGGAGCACCATGTAATACAGTATTTAAAGATTGTAAAAGATCGTTGATGGATATTTTTACAAATATATTAGATGTGAGTGATGATTTGCTACACATTTTTGTGTAAATAAGTTATGTCTGTGTTGATATAATTTGTATTATCTTTTTCTTAATTCTTGTTAATACGAGTTTTGTGAAAAAGTAAATAAAAAGTCCAACAAGACTCGGACAAACTTGCCCAGGAGTGTAGAAGACTATTGTGTTTGATATGGCGTTTGGACAAATCCACTTTCGCTAAGAAAAACTATTTCATGTTTCAAGATTTTCAAGTAAAAACTGGAACTAGAATTTCAAAGTTTCAAGGCTTAAGTTGTTCTGAGAAAAATTAATTATTTTTTCATCTAATGGGTTTCTACCATTTATAGCGATAATTTTTAAGAACGAATTTAAATACGTAGCTATGAAATTTAATAAGAATCGTTTGAGAAGCTCTTGAGAAAACAAAATCTTTTAAAAATGTTGACCAAAAATATCCGTTGTTTTGGTAGTAAAATTACAAATTTAATGCTAATAAATATAATCATATTGGTTCAACTAATATTTTTACTGCACAAATCGTTTGGTCTCTTCGTGATATATACTATATATATCAAAAAGAATCGTTTGTTTGTTTTATTTAGCAAAAAACTGTTAAACTCTTGTAACAAGCTCAAAATATACCCAAAATCGGTTCATTACTTTTTGAAGAACTCCGTTATTCTACATTTAGACAAAAAAAAACTTCATATGCAGAAAAACTGTTTATGCCATCTAATTCTAAATACTTGTAAAAGCTTTTGGGAGGTTTTATTTTTGAGCTAGGACCCTAATTCCAAAAATCCTTCTGTGGGACCACCAACACCACCCATAGCCAAAATTTCACTCAACTCCATCGTGTAGTTTGGGCTCCAGTGTTTATAAAGGGTTCCAAAACTCCAGACTCCAGACTGACTCTCAAAACATAAGAATTTGTAAAAAAAAAAAAAATCTCAACTTCGAATTTCCACGCCATCACAATACCTGTACTACGTATGAGACCAAGTAAATCCATTCAAATGACAGGCAATGCAATTTTGTGTATGAGTTTTTACCTAGCTTATTCCTACCAACTCCGACTCTCAGCCTTTTTGTGGCGACCGCTGAGTGACTAGAGCCTTGACCGTAGATAGATTATCCATGCGTAAAGTCTTTTGAGGCTGCAGACGAGAGCGGGGGGAAGAGGTGTTTCACACTATGGCAGCGGAAGAATTCCCAAGATGGAGTCAACGGTGGCGATACAGTCCCTGCTAGGATGGACAACTTATTTTGCGCTGTTTTAACATATTCAAATAACAAGTCATCTAGGAATCTCAAGGGTAACTCATGCCCCTTGAACAGAGATGGTGGAGGATGAGCCGAAAGGCCAACGGCAGCGCAGGTTTGGGGTGGTGCCGTCAGAGTAACTTACATACCGCACATAAACATAACTAGTTATGAGAGAAACAACAATAGCGGATAGCAGATCGCCTCAAATACCAACCAGACGCGGAACAACCACGGACACCTGGACCGTACACACGCTGCACACCCCGGCTGCTTCTGAAAAACTGGAATCTGTCGTTGAGCGGTATACGGTAGACATTACCGCGATTCAGGAAATACGTTGGACAGGATCAGGAATACAAAAACGAATAACATGCGTCATTTATTACAGCTGCCACCCAAGCCTGCGCATATGCAGATGCGGATTCGTTGTGCGGAGCCGACTTAGGACAAGAGTAATCGACTTAATTTCCTTATGTTATGTGCACCCACCCCTACCCATGAGACAGAAGACCCTATTAAGAAGGAATTTTACGACCCAATCGACGGAGCCTGTCCGGAATACGATGTGAAAATCGTACCAGGGGAGTTCAATGGAAAGCAAAGCCTAAACGAAACAACAATAGATAATACGGATTCTGACTAACAGAATTCTCGACAGCCTGTAATACTGTTATCAGCTTTACTGGGTCTCCATGACTTTGAATAGCACAAAGCAATCTGGCGATCTCCAGATAGTCGAACCGCCAACCAAATCGGCAATGTGCTCATAGATGAAAGGCACGCATCCAACAACCTGGATATACACACTTTCAGAGGGGCAAACGTCGAATTTGAAAATTTTTCGTCGCAGCCAAATTCGACTGTCCAACGAGAAAAAGCTACGTATGGTGCAAAAAAAAGAGTTTTAACATTGGTCGCCTTAGTGAGCCGTAGACTGCCAGAATCTACAAAAAACAACTGACTGAGCGACTAGCCGCTGCGCTGTGCCCTCATCCTTCATCAATATAAACACCCAGTGGATATTAAGGGTCCGCCAAATAACCTTTTTTTTTTTGAAAATGCTATAAAAAAAACTACTGAATATTTTCTCAAATTTCTTTTTTTATTTGAAAGTACAATCCTTCCGGTTAATAATGGAAAATAATTTCATTCAAATGGCTGCCTCGGCTGGCCATGCAGTAGCCTACACGATCGGTCCAATTTTTAAGCACATTATCGATTGTGTGCAGCTGTATTTCACCAATGGCTTCACGAATATTGTCCTTTAAAGCGTCAATTGTCTCTGGCTTGTCGGCGTAACACTTATCTTTTACGGCACCCCACAAATAATAGTCCAACGGGGTCAAATCGCAGCTCCGAGGTGGCCAAACGACATCAGCTCTGCGGCTGATAATGCTATCTTCAAAAACAGGGCGCAAAACATCGAGTGTAGCTTCGGCTGTGTGGCACGTAGCGCCGTCCTGTTGAAACGAAATGTTGCCAATATCCTCCTCTTCAATTTTTGTGAACAAAAATTCGTTCAACATGGCCCGATAACGATCGCCATTGACTGTAACGGCCACTCCTTGCTCATTTTCGAAGAAAAATGGCCCAATTATGCCTCTGGACCAAAATCCGCACCAAACAGTGACTTGTTTTGGGTGTATCGGCTTTTCAATGTATGCGTGCGGGTTTTCTGTGCCCCAAATGCAACAATTTTGCTTGTTTACATACCCGCCCAGATCAATATGAGCTTCATCTGAAAAGATGATTTTTTTTTTTGGCAAAATCGGCATCTTCTCTAAGTCGATCGCAGGCCCTAAGTGGGCGAAGCGAAAACGCATTGGATGGTCAGTTGGCTTCAACTCCTGAACCATTGTATGGCGTCATACCAAGGTCTTTATGCAAAATTCGTCTCAATGATGTCTCCGAAATGTTCAATTGTTCAGAACGACGGTGAATTGATGTTGATGGCGCTTCACGCACACTTTCTGCCACAGCAGCAATATTCTCGGGTGTACGCACTGTTTTTGGCTTTTCACGCTTTGATTTATCGATGAGGGTGCCAGTTTCTTTCACTTTTTTCACAAGATAACGAACATACGGAGCTGACGGTGCTTCTCTTCTTCCAAAATCCGTACGCAATTTTCGCACACATTCTGCAACATTACCATGATTTTCAAAGTATTGTCGCAATATTTCCCAGCGTTGTTCAAGCGTATACATAACCATATTCGTTCAGCGGAAGGATAAAACTAATTATCTGTCGAATCAGACATGAGCTAAGTGTTACCATTCACGTAATAAGCACAAGTTGAAAAAAAACGTTAGATGGCGGACCCGTTGGTATCCCAATATCATTAAAGAAGTAACCGAAATCATCATAGGCTACCAGCCACACCCGAAAATATGTCCGTGGTACGATGATATTTGCAACTACCAAAAATAGATGACAGAGCAGGCACATTTCAAGGCGCTTAAACGCAAAATTCGGGGCGCACGGGAAAAGTATCGACCCAGGAGAAGGAAAGAGAAGAAAATCATGCGTAGCAAAAAAAGAAAACACGCAGCCTCCTATCTCAGGAAAATGGAAGAGTCGAAATAGGAAAAGAAGCTGACTTCAAAGTAGGAACGCAGGCTCTGCATTTACAACCTTCATTGACGGCCACCTACTCAGGCAGCATTATCAGCAAGTGGTTAGTGCGCATAATGTGGAGAGGGTGATAAGGCAACAAACCAACCGAACAAAGAGTCAACAAAAAGGTACCACTCCCTCATAGTACTGAAGAAGATAGAGCAGCCAACAAAAAACTGAAGCACAACGAGGAAGCCGGTTCTGTTGGATTACCAACAGAACTCTTCAAATACGTTGGTGTTGGTATAGAAGTGTGCATGCACTAAACCATCAGCAAAGTCTGGATGGATGAGATCATATTCGACGACTGGAATATCAGCTCCATATGTCCCATCTAAAAAAAAAAGTTAATCCCATGTCTTGCACAAACTGCAAAGGCATATTATCCCTACTAAATGTCGCATACATATAAGCAACGTGCCCAGGATCGAAGAGGATGGAATGCTGCCTTGTCTCAGGCAGAGAACCTCAACGGGTCGGGAGCCCGTCAACTATGTTTGTAAGTTCATTTGACAGGACGGGAATACCAAATAAAAGTGTTATATGAGACATCTTACGGTAATTGTAAAAGTTTAAAAAAAAATGCGAAAATTATCACAGAACTTCAATTAATAAAAATAGACTTTAAAGATGCTGAATAATAATTTTTAACTTTAACATTAGTTTTATCTAATCATAACATTGTATCCCACGGTATGCCTATTAGCGTGTCATCAATGGATATAATGTATGTGTACTTTACAAAAACATACATACTGTCTTAACTACCGTAATTGCAAACCATCATTTGTTTTACCAACATACTTAATAATTATCACATATCAGCTATATGTTAAAATTTTACTCAAGAGCGAACTTCTGCAAATGCCCTACAATCAGTAGAAACTATTCCGTCATGATGTTAGTACGTTTATTTGTTTTTCTTCCGCTTCTTGGCACTTTTACTGAGCCTCACGGAATAAGTAAAAGATTCTTGTTATTCCCCCGACAGGCACCTACCAGATATCAAGTCAGTAAATACAATCGAAATACACGAATCAATCAAAAATATTTTTAAATTTAGTTTATTGCTGGTATTGGTATTCCTGCTGATCTTGAATATGAGTCTCTGACTGTGGGATATGTTCTAAAAGCTATGTTCTTCCTGCCATGGAACGCAACAACATTTAGGAAAAATCCGTTTGTTCCTGAATATCAAAGATATTTACATACGGCGCAGGAGCTGCAGCATAAGATAACCCGCTGGAGTGTTTACGCCACAATTGAGAGCATAATTGATAAGTAAGTTAATAAGTGATTCTAGTTTTGGCAAATGATTTAACACATAATTTGTTTGTAATATTCAAATATTTCGTAGTTTTTCCTTTTACTGTCGATAAGAATAATTTTAAATTTTTTTTAACAAACACTCATTTTGGTTACATTCAATTTTTACGCAGATATGGATTTAACGGTCAAAAATGTCTCTTACTAGCAATTTGTGAAACCAATTACCTAAGATTCACAAAGAAAATCTCGATATTAGGAGAATTGCTTCACATTCTTTTAAGGTGAGCCTTTAAAAAAGCTTAATAAACTTAATATTAACCCTTTATATTGACAGTCCTTCAACGTCGTATGATACTATTTCCGAAAAAGATGTAATTGCGTATTTTCATGCTGAAAAATATGGCAAAATGGGACAATGTAAACATTTTCATTGCGATTTTCCAATAATGAAAATAATGTCCGTAATCTATTAATTATATTGTTTTTAAGGACCGGGATAATAAAGGAAAATTTGGAACATTAATTTTTTATTTAATTTAAGAGGTTATTCCATATTATTTATCATAAAGGCGACATTTTAGGAAGCACACACTGTCACTGTCAGTCCAATTGTTCACAATAGGTATAATTAGAGCAGTTGAAAAGAGTTTCTCTCTCATGGAACGGGCAATCGATAGATTTATTTAATAAAAACTACTCAAAAGAAAATCGGACTCACTTAGTTTTTTGGTTTTCATTTGAAAGAAATTAGTCAATCAGTAAGTAGCTTTTTTGGCTACTCACAAGGAGGCACCGATAAAATTATTGTTCAGAAAAGGCTTCATACACATGCAGGCTCTGCAATAGAATGCTTCGTTTAAATCTTGGGGGGGGTCCTATTTTGTTTTGAGTAGTATATTTTATCCCAATACATCTTTCAAGTCTGACTTGGTCTTTATACACTACATCTTCAAAATGGTCGTCTGATTCGTAAGCCTTTTTTCGGTCTGCTTGGTAACAGGTGATCGCCTTTTAATACATCAAGACCAACATTTATTTTTGGAATCATCATATTGTCGTCTTATACGTTTATTTATTTCTTGTGAATATTAACATAATGAAATATATTATTTTTATGTTATAAATAATCCCAATTTCTCATTTAAATCGGTTTTGTTGGCGAGGGAACTGAGGTCTGCGGTAAGAAACGGTTGAAAATCTTCAACCGATTTTGCTCTCGGAGATTTTATTCTTACGTTTCATTTCTTTTTTGATTTTTTTATTTATTCCTTTCGAATTCGACAAGCAACCTTTCTCGCCATCAAATTAAAGATTGAAGAAGAACTCAAATTTTCGTAATAATGAAGTTCAATTGTCGAACAACACCACATAACGTCCATTCGGGTATTTTTGTGTAAAATAATATAACGTCAAATCACCAATATCAAGAGAGAATTCTCTCATTTCAACAAAAACGCTTTCATGAGATTTCTTAGCAAACGAAAACCTTCACTTCTATAAATCATGATCAGTTCTGGGATAACTATAAATAAAAATTAAAATTTGTTTGGATAATCATGTTCTAAAATTCATAAGCTTTGTTTTGACACCAACTCGCCAATGGTTAAATTTATGAAAAAGCTGCAATGAGTAAAAGAAAATTTCTAATGATGGTTTTTAATGATACAGCCTAATCTGAAAACCGGAACACGGCCATTGTTTCCTCTTTATCTTTTGTTGCTTGCAAAGTTTCTGTGACCACATTTGCGGATGTATCTCTCCTATTTGGCATGATACAACTAAACAGATATCGTCTTTGAGTTTTTAATGTTGTCTGATTCTGTGCACTTACGTCATTAATGCTCAAGATGCTACTAGACATATATATTTTATTTTGGCATCTCGTGCTGCGTATACTACCTCATCGACGCTCATGTAAGCACTGTTTGAGCTTAAAGGACCCCCCAGAATGTGTATCTGTAGCTGATGCTTGTAGCTGAGTAAAAAGTTAAAGACAAGTCAACCCGTAAGCGCTTACACATTTGGTATATAGGATCAACGTCCGTGCCTAAAGAACAAGTGTAAAATTTTTCAAAATCCACCCACTGCCACGCCCCCTTTCAATAAAAACTCAGTTTTTGGCCAAACCGTAAGGAACTTTAAAAAAGTTTTTGAACAACATATTTAGACAATCTTGATATCTCTATTACGCCTTTATAAAGTTTTTTCCACGCCCACTTTTTGGGGGCGTTTTCAATAAAAAACTGTTTTCGGTCAAATTTTAAATTTTCGAAAGAATTTTTGTTGCAGAATCATTAATAATATTAATATGAACATTTCGTCAATATACCATTTTAACCCCCGCCTACTTTTTGGGGGAGTTTTTATATAAAAAACCCATTTTTAAACACTACCCCATAACATATGCAGGAGAAAACCTTGTCATTTGTAGAACCGTAAAAGTGTTTTATAAGCAGTCTGAAGAATTTGTTGTCACTACATCATTTTTTCTGTTTTATCCACATCGTGTGTTTAGCCATGCCCACTTTTTTGTGGATTTTAGTTTTACAGATAGGATGGGATAGGGTATTCAACGATCCGCACAGCGGATTGTAGCCTTCTCATATGTTAGTTAGTTAGTTGTATTTATTTAGCTATTAAGCCATTTTTTGGTTAAATATTTACAATAATCATTATCATTACATTATTTGGTTTACATTATGTTATAATAATTTATAGAATGTTTTCTTTTGCATATAGAATTAACAATCTTTGAAAATCATTTAAGTTAGACAATAATTTTATTTCAGCTGGTAATCTGTTGAAATACTGAAATCCCATGTATTGTAGAGTGTGCTGTCCACCGGTAGTATGCATTCGTTGAATTTCTATATCCGTCCGATTTCTAAGGGTATATGTCGTCGCTTCATTTACTGTTGTCATCTTTTCTCTCAAATATTGTGGGCTTAGATTGTTTTTTTATTTTGAAGACTAATACCATAGTTGCAAAGAATAATCGTTGGTTTATGTAAAGCCAGTTTAGTGCATTGAGCATGAATACTATATGTGTATACACATCACATCTTAAAATTATTCGCATAGCTTTATTTTGTAATTTTTGCATTCTGTTTTTTGATGTTATATCACAGAAAAACAAGACACTTGGACAATATTCAAAATGTGGTTTAATAATAACATTATTTACCTTTATTGCACTGTTCATTGATATATCTTTTCTTATTTTACGTAGGACACCAATTTTTTTAGACACTTTATTGCACAAGTAGTTAACATGATCTTTAAATTTGAGTTTATTGTCTAATATAACACCAAGATATTTAACACTCTCAACAATTTCGATAGGACAATTATTAATATTAATGTTTATTTGGGGTAGTAGTGTACCTTGTGGAATACCAATATTTATAACTTTTTTAACTTTCTCTTACAAAGAGAAAGATATTGTTTTCGTGAAAATTTTCGACCTCGAGATTTTGATTGATTCTAACATTACGATGATAGCGGAGCCTAAAAAAGTGGTTTTTGGAATTCCGTCCGTCGGTCCGTCGGTCCGTCGGTCCGTCTGTCCGTAATGGTCTCCCCAGCCTAAACGGATTGGCCGATTTTCTTCAAACTTCGTATCCAAGCTTGTTTTGGTCATAATTCTAGGCCATTTTTTTTTGTTTGCTTTTAGCCATGTTAATAACGGTACCTGCATATAAAAATTACACATAACCTCAATTTTCTCGAAAACGGCTCTAACGATTTTGATTAAACTTAATATATACTAAAAGCATATTAGTTCCAACAAAACTGCATACCCAGTTTTTTCGAGAAAATCCATATAACGGATTTTGTCATTCAGGCCATATAAAGAAAATTGTTAATTTCTCGCAAACTAATATGTCAAATTGAATGAAATTTAATATATATACTACTATAATAGTTTTAAACAATTCCACATATTTCGTTTTAGCCCAACTATCACCTAACGGAATTTTCAGTTTTGGCCAATAACGAAAATTAATTATTTTTCACATAGACACCGATTCCTTCAAATTTCGGGGTAAACGTTCGCATAATCACATTTCGACATTTTATATAATTTTTAGCATTAATAATCAAAATGCGCACTATTTGATCTAACACCCAACTCGCTGTGAAAGAGAAAGTTGCGTACGACCCAGTCGTGCACCCACCACTCGTTGATATTGGTTTCTACATGAATGGTATGTTTCCCAATCATTTGGAGTATTGGTTAGAACCGCCCGTTTATATAAATTTATTTTTAATAGTTTTGATTGATTTAACTCAGAATGGAACCACTCAGCATTTTCAAAAGGGATCATTTTGGTTTTTACCATTGACGACACTATTCTTTTTAGTTCTACAGAAAATGATTCACTTAATGAATTTATATTATATTCTCTTTCAATATCAAAATTTGTGAATAAATATGTTGAGGTTAGGGAAGACATAAAATAATCACAGTTAAGGCTGAACTATAATAGAAGCTGGTTGCGGACGACCACTTCCGTAACTGTGCGAACACATGCAATTTGTATTGTACGACCATAACAGCTTTTCGCTTCGATCCGTTCAGTTTTCGTTCACTTTTGCTCACTTACGAAAAAGCGAATTGATTCGCTCTTTCTCTTTCTTTTGTTCTTGCATACACAAATTTTACATTTCACTTCAACAGCTGTGTACATTTAAATTTGTAAGTTCCTAAGCAACGAAATTTTGTTTTTATTGTTTGCAATTCCATTCTCAAAAGTCTATTATGGGCAACATGAGTAATTGAGAGTACTGAAGAAAACTTAACTTAGAATTTTGACATTAGCTTCCGATTGCTTCCGTCTATTATAGTTCAGCCTTTATATTTGCATATTTTAACGATTTTTTTGTTTACATTTATATAACGCTTACATTTTATCGACACTAAAATAGACTCATGATCACTTATTTTGAGGCTGGATTCGACTTTTGACGACACTAAGGACACGTTATTTGTTAACACATAATCAATTAATGTTTTCGAATATGTTTATGTTATTGTTCGTTATTCTATACGAGAGTATGTGTATCTACCATCTGCTGGTAGCCACATGTGCTTGGAAAGCAGAAATGATTTCGCCTAATGTATTTGCCATGAAAATGGTACCTATTTAATGCCTAGCATATCTACAATCTACATCCTATATCACTGCGCTCCACACTCCACCTATTGAACGTGCTCTTCTCAATTGTCAACAATATACCATGTATCTCCACCTTACATTTCTACAACGCAGTCACACCAACTCTCAAAATGAAAAAAAAAATGAAATGACTTGCCCCAGCCTGGTTCACAGAAATTCCGATTTTGCGGTGAAAAGTCATTTCAAATCACGTTTTACGCGTATCAAGACCGGTCAGTGTGTGGATTTTCATTGATTGTTGCATATTCTAAGTGAACTAATTTTTTTTAAAAAGAAATCAGTGAACAAATATATCCAATGTAAGTTATTAATACAATTATGACTTGTTACCTCTTCTATTTATTATTATTTTTTTGATGGAAAAAATCGTATAAAATAATGATAACCTCAATTTGTTAGGACAGATCATTCTGGAATCTGTCATTCTGATAAGAAAAAAGTCGGCATAAGTTTTCGTTATTTCTCAATCTCTCATTGATTTATTTCAATGAACCTAATTGTTAACTGAAACGTCAATTGCTCTAAATAAGGAAAATATTCCTTTTAAATACGAAAATTCGATACAGGATAGCTAAATCTGTGTTCAATTGTGTATTAATAAGTTTCACTTGAAGTTATGAAATACCCTACACCGAGTACAGAGTAAAAACATGTGCTGCGGTAAATTGACCATGTCAAGTTGAGTTCACTCGATTTTTTGGATGCTGGTAGGGATTTTAAGTAAATGAGATAGGCAGTAAGTCTAAAGGGCAATTTCGTATAGTCTATTCTGCAGCTAATTTAATTTAGTGACATGTTGATTATGACAAAATGACAATCGGTTAATATCTTTCAGAACACTATTTTATGTATATCGAGTGGAGTTATATAACACTGGAACAGAAGAGTTTTGTTGTGTAATATTTAATAATGTTTTATTTATCGTGTATCCAACGATCGACTCTTTAATTAGTTCTGCTCTGAAAAACATGGTTTTCATTCATAGTTTAGGATCTTGTGGTTTATATTGTTTTCTTAAATGCCGAGTGTAGGTGTCGATTGATGAATTTCTAACATCATTTTCGTAAATCAAAAATTGAGAACTGCACTTTTCCGATAATAAAATTCTAAGGAATGCTTAGATAAAATTTCGAATAACTTGAAATTCGTTAAACCTCACGTGACATATTGACCTCCGTTATCTTGATAATAAATATTTACATAGCTTTCAGTTATCCGTTCATCTTTGGTATATTTTCTTGAAACCCTTTACAGACGTTTGATTTTACTGTTGGGAACTTCTTTAATATCTATGTTTGGTTAGGTTTTATCTCGCTATAAGGGATTACTCAGCGGTAATAACGCATTGATTTTGGGGACTATCTCATCTTCTAATACAAATTATCCTAAGCTGTGTATTTAAAGAAGAACACTTTCATTGCAAAGATTTTAAAACCAGTCGGCTTTAAGGTGAAAGTTCCTTTTTTTTAGAAGGTCGGAAAACCGAGATTATAAGTGTATTCTCTTCCTCCCCTACGCCCATACATCTTCTGCTGAAGTCATTTGCATTAAAATCAAGTCTTGTTGTGTGCTTGCAAATATGTCCTTATGTTTGCACTTCTCTCAAGTGAACTGCCCCAAGGTGCTTACAGCTAACTCTAATTGTAAATTAATGGAGGTTTGTATTAATCTGGCATTTACGGTTTGCTAGAGACCTCAAGCCTAGCTTCTCCCTTTATTTGTGTGTTTATAGCCGAATCCGAATAGCAAATTTGAGAAACTTCTCATGAAATTATTGCTCTTGGATGTTTGTCATAACATGAAACTTTGGTGTTGTTTCTGGATTCGAACCAGGGATCATGCGCTGAGTAGCCCAACTCAGTAACTACCAGCCACTGCACATACACTGGATTTTGTATATATATATACAAGGTGGCGCAAAAATAACCTTCCGATGTTTTTTTGGCTGTAATTTAAAAAAAAAATGAAAAACTTCGATTCTTCTTGTGGATTATTTTTATTTGGTCTTTTAATTTTTTTTATATAAAGTCGAGAATATGATGTCATGTAAATGGCCGCCGCCACAGTTGATTGTTATTTGAGCCCTTTTTATGGCATTTTCCATCACTTTGGCCAAAACTTCCGGCCATAGGTCCTCACATTCTTGACGGATATTGTCTTTAAGAGCTGCAAGAGTCTGAGGCTTGTTAACATAAACCCGCGACTTCAAAAAGCCCGACAAAAAGAAGTCTGAAGCGGTCAAATCAGGCGATCTTGCTAGCCAGTGCAAACGCCAAAACGGGAGATTAGGCGCCCGGGAAATGCATCCTTCAGCATATCGGTTGTGGCACGTGCAGTGTGTGCCGTTGCACCGTCCTGTTGGAACCACATGTTTTCCAATCCCAATTCATCAAGTTGCTCTGTAGCGCTCACCATTCACAGTAACCGTTTGGCCCGCGACGTCTTCAAAGAAAAAAGGTCCGATGACTCCTCCATCGAAAACAGCACACCATACAGTGACTTTGAGCGGCTGTAATGGCTCTTCGTGGGTTACACGCGGATTTTCAGTGCCCCAGAAGCGTAAATTTTGCTTATTTACGTACCCGCTAAGATGGAAATGGGCCTCATCACTCATGATTATTTTTGATGAAAAATCATCTTCCTCTTGGTGGTGATTAAGGATGGCTTGAGCGTATGTTAGACGCGATTGGCGGTCAGCAGGTAACAGCTGATGCACCGTCTGGACTTTGTACGGAAACATCTTCAAATCTTGTACCAAAATTCGCTGTAAAGACCGTCGACTGATACCCATTTACGTGGCACGTCGTCTGGTCGATGTCGACGGCGCTTCCATGACATCTTCGGCTACAGCAGCAATATTCTCTGCAGAACGGCTAATCCGGGGTCTGCCACGCCTGGCAGCATCTCGTGTTGTACCAGTCTCTTCGAGGCGAGCGGCTAAACGTCGCAGTGTTTCACCAGTAGGCGTTGGACGGCTAGGAAATCTGCGACGAAATTCACGTTGTGCCAAAGTCACCGACCGATTATTGCTCAAATAAATAGTCACCAATATTCCGCGTTCTGGAGCAGTGTAGCGTAACATTGTTTATTAACGTGTATTTCGCATGTGTTTACTACACAAATGTCAAAACAGAACTGACATTAGGGGCCAATCGCAAAATTTATAGCATTTTCTGATAGGAGGATTACTTTTGCGCCACCTTGTATATGGGTGGAAAGAAGTCATCTTTCTTAACAATTTGGGATTCAGCCTATTATATAAACTGCTCTTGATATCTCATAAGTGAGACTTCTAGTCATTGGATAGCCGCTTAGCCCCTTGATCTCTTTGAGGGAAAATATTATCGGGAAGACTTCATTGTTTTCGAAATCAGTGAATAGAATCGGTGTTTCTTCAATACGATTTGGGGAAAATGATATATGTACTTCCCGAAGTATGGAATCACCTTTCTGCATTTTTATTTAAAATTGTTGAGTGGTGATTTTAAATTCTTGACCACGATGCTTCATTTGCTTGGCAAAAGTAGGTTAACAAAAGACGCGGTGCCCCGCAAAAGATGTTTTAGGTGGAATGTTTCACTTCTGCACTGACAAGCAGTTCTTTCTTAATTAGTTTTACAGTATTTATGGGATTTTCACAAACTTCGTGGAATAGGATTCTCCAGATCAGCTAGATCTAAGGCAGTCATTTTACCCAAGTCTTGCATACAAGAGTAATGATTTGATAGCCACAAGTTCCGACTAAGACGGTAAGACTCCGTAGAGTCTTATCGATCCATATCTATACGAATGAGTAGAATCGTTTGCTTTTTCCAAGGGAAAATAAATATTTTCTGAAGGAAACCTAGAAGGTTTTTCGGTCTTTCCAGAGTTTTGTTGAATGCCCAATTTGAATTCTAAACCAATTTTTGACAGCCTTCTATTTATTAACCAAAAATGTAAAAGGCTATTAGACCACTCTAATGTCCCCTTAGGGTGTTCACGTGTGTATTTTATAAATAATAGGAAAAGTGGAATTTCGGTCAGAGAGCGGAGGGAATCAAAGTGTGTTCCACCGATCCACTCCATCCACACAGTTTATGTTTGACATATCATCTTTGAAGGACAACATCTTAAAGAACAGAAGTTCTCAGCTATTTTCTCCCAATATCATTCTTATAACAATAACACTCTCACTATGCGTGTATCTCATTTCTCCTCATTATATAATTTCGCTAATTACTCTCTCTATTACAGATGTATCGCCTACCAGCAACTCTTTCTCGCCTCTCTGTTGCACGCCAGTATGCCGTACGTCAAATGTCCAAGGACGTTCGATTCGGTGCCGAGGTCCGTGCTCTTATGCTCCAGGGTGTCGATGTTTTGGCCGATGCTGTCGCCGTAACAATGGGACCCAAGGGTCGCAATGTTATCATTGAACAGTCATGGGGTTCACCAAAGATCACAAAAGATGGTGTCACCGTGGCTAAATCAATTGAATTGAAAGACAAATTCCAGAACATTGGAGCCAAACTGGTGCAGGATGTTGCAAACAATACAAATGAGGAGGCTGGTGATGGCACAACTACCGCCACTGTATTAGCTCGCGCCATTGCCAAGGAGGGTTTCGAGAAAATCTCCAAGGGAGCTAACCCAGTTGAGATTCGTCGAGGTGTGATGATTGCAGTTGATTCGGTTAAGGACAAATTGAAGGCTATGTCCCGCCCAGTAAGCACACCCGAAGAAATCGCTCAGGTGGCAACAATTTCTGCCAACGGCGATACAGCTATTGGCAACCTTATCAGCGAGGCAATGAAAAAGGTAGGCAGGGATGGTGTCATCACTGTAAAGGATGGCAAGACCCTGCACGATGAATTGGAAGTCATTGAGGGCATGAAATTCGATAGAGGTTATATTTCACCATATTTCATCAACTCTTCGAAGGGTGCTAAAGTTGAGTTCCAAGATGCTTTGGTTTTGTTCTCCGAAAAGAAAATCTCATCTGTCCAATCTATTATTCCCGCTCTTGAGCTGGCGAATGCTCAACGCAAGCCCCTTGTGATCATCGCTGAAGACATCGATGGAGAGGCTTTGAGCACTTTGGTGGTCAACCGATTGAAGATTGGTCTTCAAGTGGCAGCTGTTAAGGCACCTGGTTTCGGTGACAACCGTAAATCGACTTTGACCGATATGGCTATTTCATCAGGTGGTATCGTATTTGGCGATGATGCCAACTTGGTAAAGTTGGAAGATGTCCAAATTGGAGACCTCGGCAAGGTTGGAGAAGTTGTCATCACAAAGGATGATACACTTTTGCTGAAGGGCAAGGGCAAGAAGGAAGACATTGATAGCCGTGTGACTCAAATCAGGGACCAAATTGCGGATACCACATCGGAATACGAGAAGGAGAAATTGCAAGAACGTCTGGCACGTTTGGCATCTGGTGTTGCACTTTTGCGTGTTGGCGGCTCAAGTGAGGTTGAAGTGAACGAGAAGAAGGACCGTGTCCATGACGCTTTGAATGCTACCCGGGCTGCAGTTGAAGAAGGTATTGTTCCCGGAGGTGGCACTGCCCTAATCCGTTGCATTCCCACATTGGATGGCCTAAAGGGAGCCAATGACGATCAGGTAATGCCATATATGACTAATCCGTAGGTGTTTATATTAATTAGAATTCTTTTTACAGAATATGGGAATTGACATTGTTCGTCGTGCCCTCCGTATGCCATGCATGACAATTGCCAAAAATGCTGGCGTTGATGGCGCTATGGTTGTCGCAAAGGTTGAGGTCAAGGATGGTGATTACGGTTACGATGCATTGAAGGGTGAATATGGAAATCTTATCGAAAAGGGTATCATCGATCCCACCAAGGTGGTGAGAACCGCTCTGACTGATGCCTCCGGTGTTGCTTCCCTCCTGACAACAGCTGAAGCTGTAGTGACTGAAATGCCTAAAGAAGAATCCGCCGGTGGTATGCCTGGTATGGGAGGCATGGGCGGCATGGGTGGTATGGGAGGAATGGGTGGAATGGGCGGTATGATGTAAACAAGTGAATACTTTTTCAGCTCATCACTGCTTTTAGATAATAATTGTAAATCTTTTCGTTAATTTTTTTTTTATTATTACAAAATTCCGTTTCTTTCATTATGTTACTTCAATTATGATATACATATTATATATGTAAAATAGAGCATTTTCGTTGTACTGACTGCCAAGATGAACAGTTGATCAAAAAACTTGCATTACATTCATTAAAAGATTAAACTATTTCGCTTGGTGGACTCAGTACAGGGAATATGCTTAAAAATAGTTTTTAGTTACCTACCTGTTATTTGAAAAAAGCCGTGTCTTAAAAAACCTGTTAAATTGCATTTACCTTTTCGGGTTTTTTAATTTATTGCGTATGTTATCGTGTTACGGGGAAATAAATAACAAATTTTTAAAAAAAAGTTTGCTTTCATTTTTATTGAATTTGTTTGTACAATCGGTTGAACTTTGATTTTGCAGCGGACGAATTCCAAATGTGGAGTCAATGTTTACGTCTCGGTGGCAGAAAAGTGGGAAACATCCTTCTTGAGCAAAGCTGACATTAGGCCAGTAATTTCCGGGGTCAAGAAAGATTTTTAAATATAGTCGAGGATGAGGTCAACACGCCAACGGATTCACTGTTTGGGTTCAACATGACTTCCTCGCTGCCTAAAAAAATTTGTTATTAGAGAAAAATTAGTTTTGAAATTTGGATCCCCTCAAATGACAAACTTGTGCGTAACGTCAACGGATATGGATTTACATGTACCTATCCACGATTTATATCACAGAAGCTACTCAAAAAACAAACTGCCCGATTTTCCAGGGGAATTTCCTCCCATTCTTAATCAACGGTGAAAATGTTTTCACTTCGAAATCGGTAGGGGGAATATTTCGAAATCAGCTTTTTTGAATTCTCTCAGAAAACAAAAATGTAGTTTTCACTTTTCATAAATGAACTATAATATATATATATCCATATTAGGAGTGTCGATGGATTAGCTACTCGCTATGTTTCGACCGAGACCATAGACTTTGGTATTGTCCAAAGCCAATCGACAGAGACCTTTATTATTATGAATAAAAACGGATTATTGTGAATACAAACAGCTTTGACAGTTGATTTTTTATTTTTAAAAGAATCCATGGATGGTAGGGACATGTTTACATTTTGTAATTATCAAATGAACTAAAAAGATTGCTAAAAATATATAAAACTAAGTTGTGTTTGTTGAATTTGGTTTGTCGAATCGGATGATGAAAATCACGATATCGGAAGTAGCCAACAGATGTTTCTTATCCTTTAGAGCTGGGCAGGTAGTGCTTATGTTTTCTGATATTAGTAAGACCTATGTATTCAGTCTTCACAATACTGTCAGTGCGTTCTGTATCACACAAAAAAAAACATATGAGAAGGCTAAAATCCGCTGTGCGGAACGTTGAATACCCTATCCCATCCGTCATTCTATCTTTTAAACTAATATCCCCAAAAGTGGGCGTGGCTAAAAATTTTATGGGATGAAATAAAAAATGTAAATGACATTGTCACAGCTGTGTTCACACAGTTCTTCAAAATCTTTTATGGTTTGACATAAAATGACGTTTATTGTCTATTGCACAAGGCCCTCTAAAAGAGGGCCTTGCTATTGCATATGCTATGGCATACAAATAGTTTTGCTAAGAAAACGCCAACAAAAAGTAGGCGTGGGCTAAAATGATCTAAAGACTAAATATTCATGTTAATATTACAATAATTTTGCATCAAATATTTTTAAATTTGACTGAAAATGGTTTTTAATAAAAACAACCCCAAAAAGTGGATGTGGCAAAAAACTTGTATAGACAAAATATAGGTATTGAGGTTGTCTAAATATCTCGTTCAGACACTTTTTAAAAATTTAATACTTACTTACTTACTTAATTGGCGCTACAGTCCGGAATGAACCTGGGCCTCAACCAACATGCCTCTCCAATTAGCCCGGTCCTTAGCTAACTGCCTCCAGTTGCGCACTCCAAGTTGGTTGAGGTCGGTTTCCACTTGTGCGCGCCACTTAAGGCGAGGTCTTCCTCTACTGCGTCCGACGTCTGGCTGGGAATCGAAGACTCTGCGAGCCGGAGTATTGGTGTCCATTCGTTCTACATTTCCTAGCCATCTTAAACGTCCAATGCGTAGTTTTTTGACCAGGGGCATGTCGCTGTACAGCTCGTATAGTTCCTGGTTGAATCTTCGTCTCCATAGCCCGTCAACGCAAACGGGACCGAAGATTTTTCGAAGAATTCTCCTCTCAAATCTATCAAGGATTTCTTCATCCGCTTTTGATACGGTCCATGCTTCAGCGCCATAGAGCAGGACTGGAATGATCAGGGTCTTATATAGGATCTCCTTAGTAGTTCGAGTGAGGGCTTTACTACTAAATTGCCTTCTTAGCCCGAAGAAACAGCGGTTGGCAAGAGCAATTCTTCGTTTAATTTCTGACGAGATTTTGTTGTCAGAGTTAATAGCGGAGCCGAGGTAGACAAAGTCCCGTACTACCTCAAAGTTTTATCTGTCAATGGTGACGTTCTGTCCAATTCGTCGATGTTGTGAGTCCTTTCGTGATGACAGCATATACTTAGTCTTACCCTCATTTACTGCTAAACCCATTTTCGCCGCTTCCTTCTCTATACTAGCAAACGTGGCTATGACATCACGTTGAGTCCTACCAATGATGTCAATATCGTCAGCGTATGCTAGTAGTTGCACCGACTTTTGGAAAATTGTGCCTCTGGTGCTGGCTTTGGAGTTTTGCACAATCCTCTCAAGAATCAGATTAAAGAAGTCACATGACAAATTTAATACCATTTGTCCAAAAACAACGTTTTTCTGAAAAGTGGGCGGATTTTAAAAATGTTTACACTTGTTCTGCTTCATCGGGCGGAGAGTCTATATTCAAAATTTCATCACTCTAGCTCAAAATTTAAGGCCCAAGAATTGGTGATTCTGAGTTGATCCGTATACTTTGAGGTATATCTATCGAAATTATTTCTCTATGTTACAAACTTAATGTCAAAACTTGAAATCATGGTTATCTAACACAGACAATCGATATTTATCGTTGGTCGATTATCAAGCTTGGGTATAGTGTATAATACCCAAGCTTGATAATCGACCAACGATAAATATCGATTGTCAAGCTTTTCTTTATTTGTACACAGCATTTCATATAACAAGGTTATTGTTTTAATGGCATTCCATTTAATCACACATACCTTCTTTTCCGTTTCATCATAGGTGATAGGTGTCCCGAATTATAGTTCTTTATCCCTTTTTAATTCCTTTTAAACCGTTACATTTGTATTGTTTATCCATATTACAGTCAGATATAAGGTCTGTTCCCGTACTTTTTCAGTAAAAATTAGTAAATTCTCAAATTTCTTGGAGTGGGGGTAAATTATCTCAGAAAGAGACAAAATTACCAAAAAGTACGGGAACGCGTTTAAGTAAAAAAACAGTAAAATTATATATTTTGCATGCCTTTTAAAGAGCAAATGACATAAATCACCTGTCAAAACAAGCGAGTTGTCACTTTTAGATACCAACTGACAGAGTACTGATTTTTACCAACAGAAATTTCTACAGTAAATTTTTTTACAGATTTTTATGGAGGGATAGTTTTTTGCTCTCTCGAGAGCTGTCTCTTTTACTTATTTTTGCGTACGGGAACGGCGATAAGTAAAAATCAGTAAATATTATTTTGTACGGGAACAGACCTATAGACTTTGTTGTTCAACCAATCTGCCAATTTTAAAGTTTTGACAATTCTGTCAGTAAACACAGATTTTCTCAATAGTTTTACAAAATGTAAAATCTTAAGAACTTTGTCTGCCAATGGCTACAGTTTCTAATGTGATAACTGATAACTACCAATAATGGGTTAGTATTTTTTTAGTTCAGAAAAGAGAATAAGGGGTAGGGGTAGACCAATATAGCTTGGCTTGCAAAACGTATCAACTCCTAATAATACGTTTTTTTTTTTTTTTCAAATTTAAAAATAAATCGAGGTTTCAATTTTCAAAAAGTTAGTACAAAACGTTTTTTTGTAGGACTAGAAGCTTTCAGAAAATAATAATATAAAAAATAAATCAAATAATTATCAGTAAAAATTACCTTTTCCAGGCGTAGCTCAATTTGTTTGTATTTTACTCAGTTTATACCGTTTTTATACGGAAAACCCAGAAACCATCGCAGTAATCGACCTACTCGTTAGCAAAATTCTTCGAACAATCAGCTCGAGAGTAAGAGCTCTCGTGTACAGACTACAGAGAGGTAGTCCTCCAAAAAGTGGATGGTACAAAAAACTTAATACATTCCACAACGGATATAAGAAACCTCTAAAATCAAAAATTATATCCGAGTTGTTGTATAAGAAACAAAGTTTCTTATATGAAAACTGATATAAGAAGTTTTTAACGTTAAAAATTTAATTCACTGTGAAACAAGAAAAAAAAATATCACATATGTATTATAGATTGTCCCCTTATTAATAAACGCTGATTAGCTAATCAGTGACTAACTTTTGACATTTGCGCGAGTATTTCTTATGGGGAAAACTGTCAAGTTAGTCATTGATCTGCGTTTATTAATACAGGTGGTTACATACATTTACCTATCACACAAAAAGGATATTATGTCTTCCTAATGACTTATAAAATTATATGAATCGTTGAATACCCTATCCCATTCCATCCTTTAATTATATATCCCCAAAACGTGTAAGTGGCATTTGCACAAAATACTGGTCAGGCCGTTTATCAAATTATTTAATCGTTTGTCAAAACAACGTTCTTTTGCTATGGGGTAGAGTATACAAATCGTTTTTTTTTTTTTTTTAGGAAATCGCCCCCAAAAAGTGGGCGTGATTCAAAATAATATATGGACGAAATGCATCTTAGATTAATTTCGAAGTATTTGCATCAATTTTTTTTTCGAATTTTACTAAACTTTTGCGAAATTTGTTTTTAATAACTTGGTACATACACGCAAAATATTGAAGCAATTTGCAAGACATCAAGTATGTATAGGTTCATACGCATTTACAAATTGCAATTTTGAAAATTTGTCCTCCATTTTTTTTGCAAACAAATTATATCGCGATTTTTCGTTCATATTTTGCTCGGCATCATTATCGAAATAACGCCCTTTAAAACAAAAAAAAAAAAAGAGACATGACAGCTTCAGCCCTTGTTGTCGTGGTAATTGTTTCAATAAATTTTCCCAAATCCTTATCTACCTCCTCCACCTCCTCTTCTATAACTTATAGCATTTTCGATTGGGATTTTTAGATTTACTCTCAGATTTCAGATTTTACACGTCCCAATTGAACATTAAAGAGGTTACTCTGGTTTTCTGTATGTGTTAGTGTGCCAATTGACAGCTTTTTCTTTATCTTTAGGCCGCAATTATAGCTATTAGCTATCAATGTAAACCATCATTTGAAATGTTCTTTTACTCATTGCGGCTTTTTTATAAACTCAACCATTGGCGAGTTGGTGTCAAAACAAAGCTTATGAATTTTAGAACATGATTATCCAAAAATATTTTAATTTCTAATTATAGTTTTCCCCGAAAATCACTTGTTAATCATCAAACTGCGAAATGCAAACTTCAAATTGACATATAGTCAGATGTTAAATGTTTTTGTGTTGGTGCATGTTGGTGTAAATCTGACTTGGAATCCAGATTCTTCAAAAGTACTCTAGAGTAAAAAAAGAGTGCTTTTTATATCCCAATCGAAAACGAAAAAATATATCTAGAGTAAAAAAAACTGCTCTAGAGTATAAAAAGAGTGCTTTTTGTATCCCAATCGAAAACGCTATTAGTTTATTATTTGTCTTTCATCCAGTGTTTCGGGGAACACCCTTCATTTTCCAATCATGTGATGTGATTCGTTTACATGCATATTGCATAGCCCAACTAACAATTATTCTTCCATAAGGCACACAAATTTAATTTCCACAAGCAATTATTTCTATAGGCCTTATATGGTACTTGTGAGCGGGGGTTAAGTATTTTGGCAGTCGATTGTTTGGGTAGAAGCTTGTTTAAGACAGTATGCAGGAAAATTCTCAAGCATAATCGAAATTATAATGCAGCAACTTCTGTAAGGTTGTTTGTAAGCTTCCGGAGATGCGTGTACATGTACCATACGTTAAGATGTTTCGGTAGAACTTTGCACGAAGTTAATCCGAAGCATACCGTGCGAGAGAACGCGAATTTGAATCCCAGTAAGATAAGGGTTTTTATATGATTGCATTGAATTTCATACTTTCATAATAACGACAGCAAACAAATTTGCCTTCATGCTAATGTTATGGCTGTCAGATTACCGTTGTTGTGAAGAAGGTACTCTATCTGACAGCGTTATAATTTGTACGACGGCAAATTCATTGAAAACGTTGAAAATTGTGTGCAAGTACAAAATAAGAACAGAACAAATTATAAATCAAATAAAAGTATCAAAAGGTGTGTTTTTACGAGAAAAGAAAAACATAATAATATCTATACTACACGAAACCTTATTAACTTTGTTTGCAATCCAATTATTTACACTTTGCAATTACACTGTTTATCAATTTACTCTTTTTATAATTTGTGTTTCACTTTGAACAACTTATATTTTCAATATTTCAATATTTCAAAGCAATTAATCCAAAAACGTACTCTCGCCATATAAAATATCTCATTGTTTTCCTACATATCGTTTCGACATTTTAATGAAATAGACAAAGCACTTGGGAGGGAGCTATTTTCCCTAAAAAAAATAAAAAAGTGTAAGCCTAACTTAAGATTAAGAGAATATTCCATTTACAATAAGATTTTCTTCGTTGCAACCTCCCCCACATTTCGTCAGCCGCCTCTTTTAACGGATGACCTCAAAAGTCTCTGTATAAACAAACGTTTCGTATCTACCTCATTCGTTTCAATTACTCGTTATACTCACTCCATTCGCAACTTTGAAATTGTGCTAAAACGAAGAAATATTAATTGTACTAAAAGATAAGAAACATGGCCGCCATGACCTGACTTCTTTCGAGACTTTTACGAAGTGATTTATCTGTTGCTTCTAAATACTAAATGAGTGTATTATAATTACAATTTAAACATTCTATTAATTAAATCACCCAGTTTTGGATCAAGTTAATGTTTGTATACACTTCTGTCTCGTTTCCCTAATTGATAAAAAAAAACATTAATGAAAGCGTCGTGTCATAGTTTTTTTTCGCTTCATGTCGGTTCTTCGTCGTCGTCGAGAGAACCATCAAGAAAATGAGTGAAAAAATAAACGGACGAACAAAACGAGCGAGTGTGTGAAAAGAAATCAAAAATATAAGAATGTATTTCCTTTTAAATTAACTTTCCGATTTATACATTTAATTTCCTTTTTCTCAACATTTCGCGAGTGAACATTGCCCAGTTTTTTTTTGTTCTTTTGTATTTTGTTTGTTAGTAAAAAAAAGAAAGAAACATTTTATATCAATTCCGGGACATGAAATATGTACATATACATGGGTTGGGACCGCTTCTAAAGATTTGACCAACATGTGACCTCATTTATGACATTTTGTCCATACAACAAACTATTTAACTATTTCCGAATGCAATTATAAAATTAAATATCCAGTTCGTCATCTGTACCAGCATCATCGTCGTCGTCGTCGCTGTAGTCATTCTTTTCAATTGATCATCGTTTTCGGAAAGAAGAAAAAAAAAGTTTATAAATATACGCATACACCACGCATCATTTATTGCAACAAGAGTACAGAGGCACAAGGAATCCACGAATGGGGAAAATGTGATAAATATCCATTGGATTTCGTTGTTTTTTTTTTATCTGTTGTTTTGTTTGTCCCTTGTATGTCACACGGAAAAAGTTCTTAAAATAAAAATTCCTTTGGGTTGGTGGCTCTGTGCTTGCACTACTCTCTGTTGCTGCGAATGTGCTAAAAACATTCACAGCATAGACTATACACATACAGTATTTTCGTCGTTCATTTTTTTTTTACTTGTAATTTTTAACGTGACTCATTTCAAGAAATGATTTCCAGTTTATATATGCGATAGAGGGTGAAAATAAATCATAACTCCAGAAGAAAAAAAAAACACGATAGAAGCAAAACCTTCCCTTCCCCCCCCACCTACAACAATAATGAGAGACCATCAACGACGTGTGTATTAAAACAGCATAAACATACATAATATGAAACGTTTTTTTAAATCAAAACGAAACGACAAACGAACACAATTCATAGAAATAATTGAATAATGTGCTGCAAGCTTATACACAAAAATAATAGAATGAGAATAATGGAATAAACATTTATCACCAGCACCACCACCCACTTGGTATACATTGTGTTTTGTTAATTTGTTTTGTAGTTGTTCCTGAATTGTGGTGACCATACCGGTAGTAGCGGTACAAAACGACACGGAAAAAGTGCATAACAAATTTGAAGAACAAAAAAAAAATAATAAAATAAAATTAATTATGAGAACGCCGCAAATGATTTTTTATGTTTAATTGTGTTAGAGGGACAATTGTGTGAAAATGCAATCCACAGAAGTCAACAGTGATTGTTCGAGGTATATTCTGCAGGTAATTATATGAAAAACAAAAAATAACTCTTGACATTTCTGCAATTTGCAAAGTTAGTTCTTCTTTTTTAATAAATGTAGATATTTTGAAGTAGAAGCCGGTTCTTTGTTTCATAGTAAGGGACTCACATTTGTGCTAAATAAAGAATTCATTCATTTCAAATGAAAACAAAGAAAATGTGTACAACTCATTGGTATCAAGATGAGTTTGATTGGGAGTGTATAATATTGTATTGTTCCCAGCATGGTCTGCAAAAACAGGGTGGACTGGAGGACCGTAAAAACTATTGGCAAAATAAACTTACTATTGTAGGGTTGTTTATTTGTTCGCCTTATCTGCTAAAGGTAAATAAAAACATGAAAACTTCACACCTGGGTCGTACTTTATTGTACACAGCGAAGTGCGAGGTGTTGTTACTTTTCAACACATCGGTGATGGCGGGTGTTATAATAGGTGCATTGCTTCTGTTTCGCCTGCTAGGTTTGTCGTGATTTTTACCTTGTGTTGAGTGTTCCTTATTGAGAAGTTGGACTTAGACCATTACCCACGTGTTAATTTGAAAGTCCTTTTCCATAGATGATCTGTGGAATAAATATAGTCTGGTAAAAAGCAAGTACCTACTTTATAAAAATGTTGATATTATTATTTATTAAGGTGTCCCAGGAATAATTTGAAACTGGAATGGAAGTGGGAAAATTGCTTACTACTGGAATAAAACGCTATACCGAGGATACACATTAGGTCTGTTCCCGTACAAAATAATATTTACTGATTCTTACTGATTTTTACTTATCGCCGTTCCCGTACGCAAAAATAAGTAAAAGAGACAGCTCACGAGAGAGCAAAAAACTACCCCTCCATAAAAATCTGTAAAAAAATTTACTGCAGAAATTTCTGTTGGTAAAAATCAGTAAACTGTCAGTTGGTATCTAAAAGTGACAACTCGCTTGTTTTGACAGGTGATTTATGTCATTTGTTCTTTAAAATGCATACAAAATATATAATTTTACTGTTTTTTACTTAAACGTGTTCCCGTACTTTTTGGTAATTTTGTCTCTTTCTGAGATAATTTACCCCCACTCCAAGAAATTTGAGAATTTACTAATTTTTACTGAAAAAGTACGGGAACAGACCTATAATTAAAAGGGTGGTTAAAGTTTCATTTTATTACCAGTAGGAATCGCAATGTTACTTTTTTTTATCTAATCCTGAAGGGGAGTGGAAGATCTCGCATATGGATTACATACCTACTTTCTTTTAGTGGACCTACAGTGCGGAATGAACGTTTGCCTCAACCAACTTGATTCTCTAATTAGCCCGATCTCCAGTTTGCTGACTACAAATGGGTTGAGGTCGGTTTCCCCTTCTGCGTTCGACGTCTGGCTGGGAATCGAAGACTGCTACCCGGTGTATTGATGCCCTTTCGCTCTACATGTCATAGCAATTTTCACAATATTTTTTTCCGTGAGTGGGAGGGCCAGTTCCAATTTATTAGATACCCCTAGGACACGGGACCATCCGTATTCACTACGGGTTGGGGAGCCTTTCGGCTCATCCGCCACCATCTCTGTTCAAGAGGTCTGACTTACCTTTAAGATTACTAGATGACCTGTTCTCCGAATATGTCGAAGCAGCTCATTTGACGGGCCGAGTGGCGCGATGGTTAGTACGATGAACTGCCGCGCAGAAGGTATGGTTTTGATTCCCAGCCGTAGCAATGATCAATTATTTGTCACTGGCCCTCCTCTTGTGGTGATCTAACAAATTATCCAAGTAGTATCAATTTCCAAAAAAAGCTTTTCTCAATTTAGCCGTTGGGAATCGGCATAAAACATTTGTCTATGTCGCTCTACAACTCGTATGGTTCTTGATTGATTCTTAGTCTCCTTTACGCGTCAACGCAAACTGATTTTATGCCCAAAACGACCAAGGATTTCCTTATCCGCTTTTAAATATGGTCCATGTTTCAGCGCCGGACTGGAATGGTCAAGGTCTTTATAGGATCTCCTTAGAGTTCTCGAGTGAGGACTTTACTACTTAATTGCCTTCTTAGCCCGAAGAAACAGTTGGCAACAGTAATTCATTGTTTGATATCTGACAAGGTGTTGTTGTCAGAGTTAATAGCGCAGCCGAGCTACACAAAGTTCTGTTCAATTCGTCAATGTTGTGTGTCCTTTCGTGCTGATAGCATATACTTAGTTATAACATTTACTGCTAAACCCATTTTTGCGTCTTACTTCTCTGTACTAGCAAACGTGGCTATGGCATCACCTTGAGTCCTATCAATAATGTCAATATCGTCGGCGTATGCTAGTAGTTGCACAGATTTAATGAAAATTATTTTTTAAGCACAATCCTGTCAAATATGATCTTTAAGAAGTTGCAGAAAAATACGTCACTTTGTCTAAATCTTTGCTTGGAATCGAATGTTTCGGTAAGATCAGTGTTGACGACCCTGATGAACAGCGAGACATCGCCATTTCCATCCTACACAGACGGACGAGTTTGGCCTAAAATTAGACATTGATATAGATGAGGAGTATCATTGCAAATCGGGCATACGGTGCTAAGGTTACATTCTTTATGTATTCTATAATCCGGCTAAATTTAGCTTATGAGTTGGTCAATGTTACTTACCAAATTATCTCCACCAGCTTTATATAGCTTAACAGGAATGCCGTAATTTCCAGCAGCCTTGTTGATCTTAAGTTTATACTGGGTCGCGCTTAGTGTTAGCTGACGTCGCCAACATCGAATCGTTTGTTCTGCTTGATTATAAGGGGTTGTTTTTCACCGCTATTTAATAGTATGCACAAGATTTCATATTATCACCATCTACTGTGACTCAACTACGATGTTTCCCTGTTCATCTGGACAGGATTCGTTCGGGCTCTGTTTCTTTGGCTTTCACGTTTTACACTAACACACTAACCTACGAACAACATATCTGAAGTGACACCTCTCTCTATATCTTCAATCGCGTGCTTTTCTTGTTCATTCTTTGTTCTGAAAATCGCTGTGTTCCCTCCTTCTTGGCAGCTTTCGTCTTTACCTGCAGCCTTGAATATGTCGGCATTCTTCTTTAAACCAGGGGTTTCTTGTTAATGGGCGGGAGAAACCAGAACATTAGTTGCGGCGATCTCGTTGCCTGTTGAAATCGTCACCAATGTTCTTCGACATTAGATGCTGGTGTTATGGTGTTCATCGAGATGTTTAGGAATACGCTTTCAGAAATGTGGTGTTGATACTTTCTTTTGATTGACTGTGGCTATGTTATTAATTATACCGAGAGCAGCGAAGTCGACTACCTCAATTTTCCAGAATTTTTGTCGTTTTTCGACAATTCTGCTAAAGATGTCCTATCTTACCACATTTGCGTTAAAATCTCCCAGCCGGATTTTAACACTAATTCGGTAGTTGCTCATAAGATTATAGAATCTAAGGACTGTTTAGATAGATAGGTATCTTCGCTTAGGTCCCATTCTTTGTGGCAAATAAGGAATCTATGTTTGGCACATTAAAGTCAGATATTTCATTTTATTGTAGCTTTGCTTTGTTTTATCGTAACTTTAACAAACTATAGCCAGTTGTATTTATTTATTTAACTATTTAGCCGAAATACTGGCTACGCCTTGAATGCTAATCAGTTTACCCTTGGACGTAACCTGAAACTTAGAGATTCGTACCTAAACCAAGCAACACGAATGTGGAAACATTGTTTTCCCTTCAAATGATAGCTTATAGTCATTTCAAATAAATTTGCATCGCTACTTCCTTTCCTAGTTTCTTAGATTTTCTTAACGCCCAGTCTCCTACCTTTGTAACGGCATTTAAAGGGCAAATTATAAGAAAAAACTTTTTGATCTAACATATCTGTTTAGGACAGCTGTATAAACGGTGTTCAAATCGTTTAGATCGTTGTAAGTTGGCTTTGATGTTTAGTGAAAGAACAAAGGGAGCCTTCTATTGTTTAATACCTCCTTCTCGTTTCTGCAACTTTTGCTGAATTCGTAAAAGGCAATGCACATTCGAAGAGTACGCCTGCCTAAGATGCAATGATATGTTTATAACTTTAGAAGCAGTTTTCCGGCTTATTTCTATTAGCTACGTAGATCTGTTGGTATCAAGTACAGGGCAAATGAGCCGGAACATTTTGCAGTAGTCGAGATTGGCAATTTCGTTCTGCAAGTTTTCTTAGAATAGTTAATTGAAGTAAATATTACATCAACCCTTTGGTATGTTTTAGAGTGTGCATTCTTAATTGGAGGCGCTTTAGTTTCCTGAGAAGCAGGGACAATTTTCTTTTTTAATTTCTTATTATATACGTTGAATCTAGGGTGGTTTCTTGATCATGTTACGATACTGCTTCCACTTTGTGTTAACGTTGGTACAAGGTAAAGGTACAGCTGAGATCCTCAAAAATAAGAGGCTTCGCCTCTTCAGATAGTAGAGCTCTAAAATTTACATTCAGGGACCCGGGTGGGTAGTTTACAATTACAATACCAGCATGTTTGATTTAATTGGCATCTCGACTATTTCGAAAACCCAGTAAGGTTTTTTTAGATTTTAAATCGTAGAACTAAGAGCTGCCTGATACCGTATTACAAGCTCTTGTAAAGTTATTAGTCGCAAGCCATTTAGGGTTATCGGGAATTATTTTCCCCAAGGAATTTTCCCATTCAGCAATGTAAATTGATTAAGAGTTCCTGATAACCCTAATTATCAGTTGTCGGTTAGTAGAACCTGTGCTTTCTAACTAACCAACTGAAGTTGTAATAAATCTCAAGTTTATTTTTATTGCAGCAACATGCACTTTTAACTTTTAGCTCGATGACATTAAAATCTACAAGTGCAATTTTGTAGGGTTTTCTGTTTCCCAAATTTATGTCTTTGTTTCGGTTTTTTGTAGTAAAAATTAGGAAACTCATATTTCCTGATGCTATTATAGGGAGATTCAAATTTACAGAAAGGCAGTTTGTAAAATAGAATGAAGTAATCTGTTCCGTTGTGTGCAAAAGGAACAAATGATATAAAACACATGGCAAAAGAAAATGATTTGACATTTTAGATATTGTCAGTTAATAAACCTATTTTTTGAACATTTATATGGTAGAACTCTCACCTAAGTGACCAATTTCAACGATGTCTACGCTATAAGCATTGACTGAGGTTATGTGGAACGCAAAATCTAACCGAATGGTAAGGTAAAATTCAAACCCTGATTTTTAAATTTGATTATTCCATATTTATAATATTGTTTTTAAACGTTTACCTATTCAGAATACTTATTCTTTATAAAATAGTAAGAAATAACTTAAATAAACCTATAATATCGGGTAATTTTACTGAAATAAAAAAAACTTTCCTGATAGGTCGAGCAAAATCAGCTGTTTCACTCATATCTGAGTGCTCATTCAGAAATTTTCCCTGCAATGTCACATGACTAAAATCGTAGATTGACCAATAAGAACAGAGCTTCATCCAGGTTAACCTACAAGGTGGCGCAAAAATAACCTTCCAATGTTTTTTTTTTGTTTTTTTTTTTTTTTAATAGTCACCAATATTCCGCGTTCTGGAGCAGTGTAGCGTAACATTGTTTATTAACGTGTATTTCGCTTGTGTTTACTACACAAATGTCAAAACAGAACTGACATTAGGGGCCAATCGCAAAATTTAAAGCATTTTCTGATAGGAGGATTACTTTTGCGCCACCTTGTACTAAAACTGAAACCCGGAACACAACCACAGATCCACCACAAAAGAAACACTACGGAATTTATACCTTTTGTGTCAGATAATTTTCTGAATTTAAAAATGTTGTAAAGGGCGCTTAATTTTAAGTGGTAAACAACTTTATGTTGGCAACACTATTTTAACTGGCTTCCATTTTGTCCTCGATTTTGTCAGCTGTCAAGTGATTTATTTTTAGTTTGGTTTGGCATTTCATTGAACAACGCTTAAAAATTGTGCAAATTTATTTTGAAAATCTGTTCGGTTCAAAATACGTATCACGCATTACGCCCATTTTAAGGTCAACACTTTTGGTTCAATGGATACGTCAATAAACAAAACTGCCGTGCTTGGAGTGAGGATAATCCTGAAGTGTATGTTGGGACACCGTTACATCCACAAAAACTGACTGTTTGGTGTGCTTTATGGGTTGGTGGAATAATTGGTCCGTATTGGACCTTTAAAAACTATGATGGCCAGAACGGTCAATGGTGACCGCTATAGAGCCATGATTACTGACTTTTTCGTTGATCAATTGAACAACCATGATGTGTAGGAGCTGAGGTTTCAACAAGACGGCGCAACATGTCACACAGCTCGTGCCACAATTGAAGAACCGTTCGGTGAGCGCATAATTTTGCGTTTTGGTCCTGTGAATTGGCCTCTGAGATCGTGTGATTTAACGCCGCTTGACTATTTTCTGTGGGGATATGTGAAGCCGGTAGTCTACACCGATAAGCCTATAACGATTGACCACTTGTAGGACAACATTCGCCGTTATTGCCAATATACGACCACAAATGTTGGAAGAAGTCATCGATGATTGACATCCAGATTAGACTACGTCCGACCCAGCCGCGGCGGTCATATGCCAGAAATCATATTCAAATTATAATGCCAGAAGATTTTCTTTCGAATAAAGTAAATTTCATGTCAATTTAAAAAAATCATCTTTGTTCTATTCGATTTTAAAGTTCTATACCTATAAAAAAAAGGGCTCAGTGGCGCGATGGTTAGTGCGATGAACTGCCGCGCAGGAGGTCTGGGTTCGATTCCCAGCCGTAGCACCTAAATGATTTTTCACTGGCCCTCCTCTCGTGATGATCTGACAAATCATCCGAGTAGTATCAATTGTCAAGAATAGCTTATCTCAACTTAGCCGTTCGGAGTCGGCATAAAACAGGAGGTCCCGCCATCGTGCAAGAAGTACACACGCACACATGAATGGTTGTGAGAAAGCTAGGCCCTGGGTACTAACGAGCCTGTTGCGCCAAAAATTTGTTTGTTTTTTTGAACAACCATGATGTGTAGGAGCTGAGGTTTCAACAAGACGGCGCAACATGTCACACAGCTCGTGCCACAATTGAAGAACCGTTCGGTGAGCGCATAATTTTGCGTTTTGGTCCTGTGAATTGGCCTCTGAGATCGTGTGATTTAACGCCGCTTGACTATTTTCTGTGGGGATATGTGAAGCCGGTAGTCTACACCGATAAGCCTATAACGATTGACCACTTGTAGGACAACATTCGCCGTTATTGCCAATATACGACCACAAATGTTGGAAGAAGTCATCGATGATTGACATCCAGATTAGACTACGTCCGACCCAGCCGCGGCGGTCATATGCCAGAAATCATATTCAAATTATAATGCCAGAAGATTTTCTTTCGAATAAAGTAAATTTCATGTCAATTTAAAAAAATCATCTTTGTTCTATTCGATTTTAAAGTTCTATACCTATAAAAAAAAGGGCTCAGTGGCGCGATGGTTAGTGCGATGAACTGCCGCGCAGGAGGTCTGGGTTCGATTCCCAGTCGTAGCACCTAAATGATTTTTCACTGGCCCTCCTCTCGTGATGATCTGACAAATCATCCGAGTAGTATCAATTGTCAAGAATAGCTTATCTTAACTTAGCCGTTCGGAGTCGGCATAAAACAGGAGGTCCCGCCATCGTGCAAGAAGTACACACGCACACATGAATGGTTGTGAGAAAGCTAAGCCCTGGGTACTAACGAGCCTGTTGCGCCAAAAATTTGTATTTGTATTTTATCGAAAACGGAAAGACAACAATAAGAACAAAGTTCCATCAATAAATAAATTACTTAAATGAGATTGAATTCAGTGGGTTACCGCATTATTCAGTGATGCAGTTTTAGGGTCGTTCATGAAACGTCGTCGTAAAATTATAATCTTTCTCACGTAATAAAATTACGACGTTGCATGAATACCCTTATTGTGACATTCTGCACCTACCTATTATGCTCTAAAGAGGTTTCTTTGCCATTTAATTGCTTAAAAACATATTGCTCTTGGATTTTGAATAATTTCTATTATTGCTGTTTTTTTTATTATGTTTGACTTATAAAATGAACAAATATAGTGACAAGAAGACATATAATATTCTTTGAGGTTCATCCACCCTGACTGACTAGTGCAGAATATGCAAACAATTGAATTCTCATTCCGATAACTTCAAGCTACCAATAATTACCATAGTGTTGGTTTCCTTGCTGTTTAAAATGTTAATGACCATTTAAAGAACAATAAAAATTGTCAGAATGGACATAAACCGAAATTAGATGTCGACAAGGCTTTCGCTTTGACCAATAAGCTTCAATTGTTGAACTGGTTTTATTTTATTTGGTTTTTAGCATTAAAACAATAGTTTCACTTATATCTTTAACTTTGCGTTTTTTGTGCGTCATCTGAAAAAAAATTACCAAAAAAAAACTAATAAACTAAATAAAACAAATGTTTTTGGAATCGGCATCATAGCCAACATTAATAGTACCTACCTACCATCTTACCATTTTGAAAAAAAAAAACGAATTTTCTCAACGATTTTTATTAAACGTAAGACGATTGAATGATTTTTCCCTAAAAACTAAAATAACTGATTTTTGTATTTAGGCTTAATATGAAAATCATCAATTTTTCGTGAACAGCTCATATCTACAAGCTGAAAATATTGGAAATCAATGGCAGTTGTGTGACGATAATGTCGATAGATGTCTTGATTCTTCATTCGTTTGTGGACGAGATATCAAACATCCAAGTTTTTGGTCAAACCGTAAAGAACTTTGAAAAAGTGTCTGTAACAGATAGGCATTCCTAATATCAATTATTCGTTTGTAAAAAATAAAAATATAAAATTTGGGCGTGGCAAAAAACGTTATACAGACAAAATATTGATATTAAGACTGTCTAAATATCTTGTTCAGACAATACTTTTTATTGGCAGTGGGCTTTAAGTTTTATCTAGCTAAATTATTTACCTATGTTACAAAATATGTTTGCCAAGCCCACTTTTTGGATCCGTTTTGAGTAAAAAAGAAACATTATCGGAAACTTTAAGAAAATTCAAAATAAACTTTCTATGAAAATACTTCGGAATATTCTTTGAACATTTCTTCTATAGATTATTTTAACGCACGCCTACGTTTTGGGGCGTTTTCCTTAAAATAATATTTATTTATCTCATAGGGTTCGTAATCGTCCAGCCTAAACGGCTTGGCCGATTTTTGTAGGCCTTTTTTTGCTTTACGCTATAATATTAACGGCACCAGCGTTACCAGATAAATTTGTTTAAACCTGCTAAAGGTAGGACGAAAAACTGCAAAACCTGCTAGACGGAAGTGTAAAAAAATGCTAAAAAAACTGCGATCGATTTTTCCTTGAGAAATACGTTTTTTTTTTTAGTTCAAAAAAATATTATTGTTATTATATAAGATGATAATTTTAAATTTAAATATGTACAAAGTTATTAAATTATAGAGAATCTTTGAATTTATTGAAGTTACCATTTTATTTGTTGGAACAAAGTTATAACAGCCTTCACCTTAAGAAACCCCCGGCTTTACTTGCAAAGCAACATTTTCGTTACTGAAGCGATTACGGTTTTTAGTTTTTAACTTTGAAATATAATGTTGAATTTGTTTACCATAGGTAAAATGTAATCCATAGCATTATACTGTCATTCAAACTATTAAAAGTAAATTAATTTGGGACAGAGTTTGTTGTAAAATATTCAACTTGGAAATGCAGTTATAATGCACTCCATTGTTCTATAATTTGATTGACGCAATCATGTAGCGATAGCCAACTAATGTCTTAGTGGCCAAAATCCTATGCTTTTCTGTTAAAAAAAACTTTTGGAATTCTAAAAATTCTCGTTGTCTTTTACTACTTTGAGAAAAGTATGATTAGACATCTTTGACCAATTGCTCAATGGATCTTGGCAATTTCTTACTGTCATGACTGACAGCTAGAGCAACCGAGTGAAATACGCATAATAAATACACAATTTGGATTGAGTGTCGTTGTCCAAACAATGCCTATGTAAATAATATAATAACTATCTGCACCCTTTCCTTTTGGAAATGCTACGCAGTTACATCAATAGGTATCCACCACACCGACACTTCCCATAAACAGCTGTTTTTGCTTTCTGACCCTAACTCTGCGTATTTGCATTTCTTCTTTGGGATCATTTTTCTTGAAGATGATCGTGTATTCGTATTTACTGTCGCCCAAACAATTAAAAACATGTATAAATTTTTTTTGTTTGAAAACTGCTAAAATTTAGGAAAATGCTAAAAAAAAGCTGCTGCAGGTCATTTTCATGATCAAAAACTGCTAAAATCGCAGGAAACTGCTAAATCTGGTAACGCTGAACGGCACTTGTCCTATAAAAATTATACATAATTATATTCAGCCCTATCGAGGTGATGACGGAGCGGACAATTTTCCGCAACGCATACTTCGTCGGAGATTCAAATTCCATTCGAGGTATGTGTCATCGAAAAAAAATACTACACAGACGCCGACGGCTTCACTTAACTAGAATTCGTAAGTAAATTTCGCAAAGAATTTGTGAGGAAATCGGAAAAAGAATTCCACGTAGCTGTCAAAAATTGCACGAAAAATGCACCTGAACGCAATTCGCCGGGATGCGTTAAAAAATGTCGGAGAAATATTCCGAACAGCTTTTCGGAAGAATACCTCGAAGCAAAATTCCTCCCAATCGTACAAAATCGGAGAATTTTTCGCTCCGACGGATACCTCGATAGGGCCAACTATTTTATAATTTTATCGAAAACGGCTATAACGATTTTGATTAAATTTTGTATATACATGCTATGAGCATATCCGTTCATAAAAACTGCATACCTAGTTTTTTCGAGAAAATTCATATACCGGATTTTTGCATTTAGGCCATATAAAGGAAATTGTCAATTTCTCGAAAACTATGTGGTCAAAATGAATGCAATTTTTATACCCTATCCCATAGGGGGGTGTTTTAGTTTTGACATTAAGTTTGTAACATAGAGAAATAATTTCGACACATATACCTCAAAGTATATTGATCGATTCAGAATCGCTAGCCGAATCGATTAAGCCATGTCACCGATTTTGGGCCTTAAATTTTGAGCTAGAGTGTTGAAATTTGGTATATAGACTCTGAAATTTGGTATATAGACTGGCACGCCCCCTTTTAGAAAAACGTAGTTTTAAGCCAAACCGTAAGGAATTTCAAAAAAGTGTCTGAGCAGCATATTTAGACAATGCTAATATCTATATTTCGTCCATACAAAGTTTTTGCCACGCCCACTTTTTGAGGGCGTTTTTAGTAAAAAACGCTTTTTGTCCAAATTTTAAAACTTTCGAAAAAATGTTTGATGCAAATACTTCCGCAATGGTAATATAAACATTTTGTCCATAGATAATTTTCACCTACGCCCACATTTTGGGGGCGTTTTCTTACAAAAACCATTTGTACACCCCATCCCAAGGCATTAGCAATATAAATACGTTGCTTTTTGTCGAACCACAAAAGATTTTGATAAACTGTCTGAGCAATATATTGTGACAATGTCATTTTCTGTATTTCATTGCCATAAAGCCTATATTTTGAGGATATTAATTTTTAGGATGGGATGGGATAGGGTATTCAACGATCCGCACAGCGGACTGTAGCCTCTCATATGTTATTTACATATTACTCTTACTGTCTGCAACAATTCCACATGATTCGTTTTGGCCCAACTATCCCTAAACGGAATTTTCAGTTTTGGCCAATAACGTAAAATCATTATTACATACTCACATAGGCACCGATTTCTTTAAAATCCGAAATAAACGTTCGCATTTCGACATTATTTAGATGATTTTTAGCATCAATAATCGAAATGAATATTATTGTGTATTTTTTCAAAATTATGCAAATCGTCAAATTCTCGCATTTGATCTAACGCGCCCAACTCGCTGTGAAAGAGAAAGTTGCGTACGACCCAGTCGTGCATCCGCCACTATATTCATTAAAATCGGTTTTCTGTAATATTTCAAAGAAATTTGAAAAATCTTTCGACGCTAAAACGTCGGTAACATTATTATAACTTTTCGTCCAAATATCATTTCCACTTTTTGGGGGCGGTTTCATATAAAAACTATTTGTTTACCCCACCCACTAATCCACCCCATACCATACGCAATAGAAATGCGTAATTGTTTGTTGAACCATAAACTGGTTGAACAATATGTTGTGATGCCATTTTTTTGTATTTCCTCCACATAAAACCCACATTTTGGCGATATTAATGTTAAGGATGGGATAGGGCATTATAAGATATGCACAGCGGATTGAAGCCATCTCATATGTTTTTTTTTTTGATAGAGATTTTTTTAGAGTATGAACCATACGTAGGTAGTCCACAGCCTTATGAGTAATTAGTAATTTAATGGATAAAGATTTACAACTATGGATTTAAGCCACCGCTATAAACGTAGTCCACACCTTATGTGACAATCGATAGATTTTGTCTAAAAAGCCATGATGTTTCGGGTAAGATGTCATCGGTAACTTAATTCATCATAAATGTTTAATTTTGGTGATAAAATTCGGTCCTGACAACTTTGCTTCGGACCTCATATCATCGTATCACGACATGTAGGCCCTAGTTGTGAGCATCGATTAGCGATCGACAATCGATATTTATCATTCCTAAGCACATTTTGCATAACAAATTCGCAGAGTTCTGGTGTAATTTCAGCAAATTCATTTCTAATGAGATTGTGGATGGTTTGTTGATGAGACCTTTTCCATCAATTACCCCCATAAGATGAAATCGAGAGTTAGTGGATCGTGGAGACCAGTCGATATCACCACTTTTTGACATTATAAGGCCGGAAAAAAAAATTCGCATCCCAGCATGAGCTGTGTGTGATGTTGCACCGTCTTGTTGGAACCACATATTCTGTAGGGCTAATTTTTTCGATTCGGGCACCATAAAGTTTTCCAACGTGTCTCGATAGGGTTCACCAGTTACTGAAACAGCATTGCCCATGGAATCCTCAAATGGCGCACCATACTGTTACTCTACGAGTTTGTAGTGTTCTTTGGTGTTTCAATGGATGGTTTTGTGGGCACCAATTCTGTTTATTAAAAATGTCAGCCATGTCGACAAACTCGCACTTCAATATCGTCACGTTATATGATACATATACATATAATCAATTGAAATCGACCACTCTCTACAAAAAATTTCATTCACAGAAAAACTGCAACCAAATTAAATCGACCTGAAACATAAAACGCACGCTGTAGCATACTGTTTCTTATCCTATCTAGCATGATTATGTTGCTATTTAAGTCACTGCCAGAATAAAATCTATTCTGCAATCCACATTCCTTTTATCAATCTATAATGCTGTGGGCCTATGACATATAATTTCGCATAATCCTTCCAGTGCGTTAGCTGTATTTCTTGGACTATAATTAGGACCTACAACCGTATGCAATTGTGTACAAGGATAATTTATTAGAGCATCAAAATATAGGCTAAAATAATAATCATGTCTTATTATTTTATTTCTAGGTTTATGTGGGCGCACTCTCACTTCACTATGAAGCTCTCAGCGTTGAGGCTTCCAAACAAACGACTGCGGAAGAAATTGTATCCTGCATTGTTGAGCGTCTGGGTTTGCTGGGGAGCAACTATGAACTGGCTGAAGTTGCCGGCGAGTGCAAAGAAAGACGCTTGGCTCCTGAAGAAAAACCCGTATCTGTGATGTTGCTATGGCCAATGCATTCAGATAGAGATTTCCATAGGTAAGTGTCTAAAATTAAAAATAAAATTTATTAAACATAATTTTTTGGTTTTCTTTTTAGATTTTATTTAAGAGAATCACAAAGTGACATCACCTGGTTAGATAGTTATGGACTTGACTCACAAATCTTCCGAGACTTCATACCTTTCCTATTACAACCAGAAAATAGAGAATATCCCGATTTGTGCCAATTGCCAGGTAATTTCATTTCTTTGAAAAGTTCTAGTAATCAAATACGAGGAATGTATGATAAGTTCGCGTTACTCACTTAAACACCTTTCATGTTGTCTAAAACGTTGGTAGGTTTCGTTTGCAATATGGTCTTTATATTGCAAACGAAACCTACCAACGTTTTATACAACATGAAGTTCTGTTTTGCCGGCTTTTGAAAGTGAGTCAATTTGTGTGTCAGGAAGTCGAAACACATGTTTTAAGCAGCTTGTATGATCATAAAGCTTCGATAACATCTATCATAAATTGAATGAAAATAGCATGACCGAATACTACCTGCTTCTGGCGATCGAAACCCAGTTCGTCTTTTTGAAATAGTTTCGATGAATTCGATTACTTTATATAAACGGACAGTCGCAAGAAGATTATATCGATATTATAAACATTGGTAATGAACTTGAAAGCTTTATAAAAATTGGTCATGTACGAAGGCCACGTCAAATTGATAAAAAGCCGAATCGCTGATAAGTTAAAATGTTTTGTTGACCAAGATTATGCGTAATCAAAATAAGCGCCGTGCTGTGCTGTACGATAATTGATAAGAATTAGCTTAATCACTACACACAAAAATAAATCGACTAGAATATAAGGTTTTACCCAGTCAACAATGTACCAAAGGGCGAATCAAGGAAAAACTGAAAATTAATTGATTTAGTCATTTCATGAAGGATCCATCACTTAACGCCTAATGCTAACTGGGTCGAATAATGTCACTTAAAATATTTAACATTGTATAACTATTAGATTAACTCATAAGCATAATCATAGGTAATCCATTTCGTCTGTACTATCGTGGGGGCATATGGCATCAACGGATCATATTGTTGGTCACTGACTCACTGTCTCTACGTAAAAACCGAACGTAGTTTTGGTTTTCGTTCTGTTAACATTACTTTTGCAGATTTTTGATATAAAGCAAACAGAGCAATATCAGTACAAGATTATATTTGAAATGAGTTGGCGTAAGCGGTATTTATGTTCGAACGATGAGGCTATGCATTCTATCAAGAAAGAACTTCATGACATCGTAGACGGGACATTCGGAGCCTGTCTAGAGAAGATGTTGGTGAAATATTTGGAAAGTACAACCTTCATGAAACGATAAGCAATAATGACTTTGTAGAAGCATGCAGGAAGAGTAAATAGTTAGCTGTCGAGGTGATGGATATAGAAGAGTACCGCAGCAAGAAACATAATTTACAAGAAAGTCAAGTAACTTCCAGCTGCCAAATTGATTCCATGAATCATAAATCTCAGAGCTAAGGAATCATCTACACCGGAGTCAAGCAATTGTCCGATCGGGTCAAAGTTGGAACACCGCCTATACACAAAATATCTACGGGAGATATGAATATCTATCCCAGAAAGCCAAGCAACTGACAGCTGTCTTCAAAGCTAGAACACAGGCTGTAAGATATAGCGACTGTATGAAACACAGATAATAGTTGATCTTTTCAAGAACCATTTGAGCAGCAGCTTTAGAGTATCAAAACTGACCCAGATGTAGAGATTAACGTGGAAGAACACATGATTTAGTGTTCAAGATTCCCATACGACATCAAATTCTCCCAGTGTTAAGTTGCATATCATTTGATTTTCATTGATAAGCAGGTGGGCGGGGACGACGATATTGTTATGATTGGTCACCTCCATTGGGCCGTTGTAGAATCATTTACAGCACTGAAGTGTGATGAAGAGACGATGGTCTTGTAGTTACCGAGGACAAGACAAAGTACATGCTATCAACAAACAAAGTATTGTCGACGAACAACTTTGGACAAAATGTCATAGCAACAATTTCGAGGTAGCTAAAAAGTTCATCTACCTTGGAGTCAACATCAACCCTACGATGACCCTAGAAAATCGATGCTATTTCGGTTTAGCAAATCAAATAAGATTAAAACTCTAAACCCGAAAATCCAAATATTTACTCTACCGGACCCTTACCCTACCAGTCCTATTTACGGCGCCGAGTGCTGGACAATAATCTTCGAACCTCCAGTTTAAAAATCAAGCGATCGTGGATGCCAGAGCGCTTTGGACCGAATAACTGAAAGCAACGTGCCCAGAATGGAAGGCGTCCTTATCTCAAGCAAAGACCCTTAAGCGTTTTGCTAATAAACGCGAATTCCTTGATTCAAAGAGCGAAAGTAATAAATACCTAAGTTCCGTTCGGAATCAGTGGTGATCTGAAGGTCCCATCTTTATGACAAAATTCGTATACACAAATAAATGGTGGAGAAAGGTTTTAGGCCCTGTAAGTGCCATACACTGCGCAGACACTTCGTTGCATACCTTAAGTCTGTGCAAACATGATTTCGCCACACACTGTGCAGACAATCTGCACAGACATTAGTTTGTATCATTTCGTCGTGGTCGTCGGGTCTGAAAAATGACGGATACTGCTTGTGCTGCACTTATTACGCATTGAATTTTCTCGCTCGTCTGTGCAAAATTCACTATACACCACACATACATGTCGTTGCAGACCAAGAAAAATTCAAAAAGTCTTGAATTCACGCAGACCATAGCTGCAAACCGTAGCTGCAAACCGTAGCTGCAAACCGTCGACAAGGATACACACTATACAGATGGTTTGCCCAGATATGTGCACAACAACAAAATATATTGGTCTGCAACGACGTGTCTGCGTAATGTATGGCACCTATAAGTGCCTCTAATGCCCGATTTTTTTTTGTAAGCAAGCAAAATGCATTGGTTTTTAATTGCTATTAACAACAAAAGGTTATCAATTAACAGCTATAGTCCCATCGTGATTGCTGATAACTACAAGTTCATGGCAGTTTAGGGGCTCATCTACAACATCAGTTCAACGATTAACACCGAATTGTAGATCCACGGAGATTAACCATTGAAATTGTAGATGCTGTGAGCTGAGCAGGAAAGCGAAGCAAATATGCAATAGACCCCTGACTTTCCAAAACTAGGTATCCCGTTCTTAAATGTTTGTTCCCGTACATACCGAGTGAATCAAGAAAATTACATTGAAATACAGGTCTTTGGTGCTGCCTATGCACCGAGCGTATCGAAGGAAGCGTTTTCGTATCGATAATTCTGGGAACGGGCTAATCGGCACATACTACTGCGATTTCATGTGTAATCGATAAAATATTCGATTGAAATCGATTCTTATTAACTTTTGATCGACTTGGAAGTAGAAGAGCGATATCAACATCAAACCATAAATTAAGGCGAAGTCGGTTTATATCTCATAAAGTTGGAAAACATGAACTACAGAGACTCTAAAAGCGTTGACAACATTCTGCATTATCGTTTTATTTATTCTATTACATGCTGAAACATATAGAGAGTAGGGTAGCTTTCAACACGGATGCTAATTTCTTCAAGAGATCTGTTCTTTTCTGTGGACATCCATATCGTACGTTGCCATAAAGGGTAATAAATGTTTCGACTAGCTAAGCACAATCGTTTCAAAGCATTCATCGCCATTATGATAACTAGTTATAAAAAGAGCGCTTCCACCTAATGCTAAGGGTCCAATTATAGCTATTATTGAACAACTTAATTAGAACACAAAACATGATGGAATTGAAATATTTCCTCCGTAACGCTTATATGAATCATTGGAAAATTTCGTTTCATTTCGGAAGAACGACAAACATTACTTCAGAAAATTTTCGGATAATCTTGTTTTAAAATTCATAAGCTTTGTTTTGACACCAACTCGCCAATGATTGAATTTATAAAAAAAGCCACAAGAATTAAAAGAAAATCTCCAAGGAGTGTTTTCAATGAGAGTTATAACAGGACCCTTAATATGAACGAATGAGCGCCTGAAGTCGTTGGTACTTCTACTGTGGAATCCCGTCAAACAGTCGATGATGCAATTCAGTACGAAAATATAAGCCTTCGGAATTTGGGTTTTAAGACGAATTCAACGGATCTCATTAAGAAGAACAAAGATGTTTACGATTCCGAAGAAGACAAAAAAGTCTGTTAATCGAGTATTAAAACTGAAATAAATAATGACAACAAACACCAACATCTTCAACTTATCTTACAGGGGAAGGATGATAACATTGAAGGATGAAGAAGCGCTGGAAGACAGCGATTGACTCTATTGCCAAACCAAAGAGAAAAGTTCAATCTATCAACGGTAGCCTCATTTAGTAGAGTTACAAGCAATGAAATACTGCATCGATAATTTACAACCCCCGAAACGGAGTGGAACCATAAAAAAGTTGTATATATGCAATAAGATGTACAACTGCAATGTGCAATCTTTAAATAGGGTTCAAACGCGTGGGAAAAGGAGACAGGAATTGCGAACTCTTTAGTTCCGCCCGGACATTGTTGAAATATCTCCTGCCTTACCTTTTTTTATCGCTGTTTTAATAAACAATGCACAAATCAAATAGCCAGTTGCACTCCTACCATTCAACAATTCAGCCGCAATGCTCGCTACTCTACAAATGCAAATCAATTTACCCTCAAGCCTATCTTCGGATCGCTGAAATATGGAGATTAATACATAAAACGAACAACACGAAAGAAGAGTGCTATACCAAACACTGTATTTCCTTTCCATTATAGCTTACAGTCTTTCAAATCCAATCTACATCGGTTCCACCTTTTGTATTACTCCCAAGGTTCCTTAACGCCCGTACTGTGCTAAAACATATAAAGGGTATTCATAGCCCTTTGAGTGCGCTCAAATTATAAAAAAACTGACAATCGCATATAAATTACAGTCAAGCCTTCATAAAGGTGTATTCTGATAATTCGCATTGAATGCGAATCAGTCACTGCTTTTATCGAGGACTGAGTTGAAAACTCTACAACAGACTAATAAGGACTACAAAAAGCATGATCAATGACTTTACTGACGTAGTAGATTGATAAATCGCGTTTGGATTTGCTACGAGGACTGTGGAACCGCACGCACAAAACCAGCAACAATGGTTGTTCTACAGGAACCGTTCCTAGGCGAGTTACTCTCGAGCTTTGTCGATTTGCACAGACCTGCAAGACTGTCTGATTTAACCGTATCAAATTTTTCTCGTTCGATCAAATTTTCACACTTCGGCAGATCCTGGAAAAAACTCAAGAAGTCCAAATCGATACCCACCACCTATTCATCGATTTCAAAGCCGCATATGACAGCATTTATAGAGACGAACTGTACAGAGCCATGTCTAGTTTTGGTATACCGCCCAAACTCGTCCGTTTGTGTAGGATGACGATGGAGAATTCTCGCTGCTCCATCAGGGTCGGAAACGACCTCACCGACACATTCGGTACCAAAAAAGGATTTAGGCAAGGCGATGCGCTGTCATGTGACTTCATTAATCTGATTCTTGAGAGGATTGTGCAAAACTCCAAAGCCAACACCAGAGGCACAATTTTCCAAAAGTCGGTGCAACTACTAGCATACGCTGACGATATTGACATCATTGGTAGGACTCAACGTGATGTCATAGCCACGTTTGTTAGTATAGAGAAGGAAGCGGCGAAAATGGGTTAAGCAGTAAATGAGGGCAAGACTAAGTATATGCTGTCATCACGAAAGGACTCACAACATCGACGAATTGGACAGAACGTCACCATTGACAGATATAACTTTGAGGTAGTACGGGACTTTGTCTACCTCGGCTCCGCTATTAACTCTGACAACAACATCTCGTCAGAAATTAAACGAAGAATTACTCTTGCCAACCGCTGGTTCTTCGGGCTAAGAAGGCAATTTAGTAGTAAAGCCCTCACTCGAACGACTAAGGAGATCCTATATAAGACCCTGATCATCCCAGTCCTGCTCTACGGCGCTGAAGCATGGACCGTATCAAAAGCGGATGAAGAAATCCTTGGTTGATTCGAGAGGAAAATTCTTCGAAAAATCTTCGGTCCCGTTTGCGTTGACGGGCTAGGGAGACGAAGATTCAACCAAGAACTATACGAGCTGTACAGCGACATGCCCCTGGTCAAAAATCTTCGCATTGGACGTTTAAGATGGCTAGGACATGTAGAACGAATGGACACCAATACTCCGGCTCGCAGAGTCTTCGATTCCCAGCCAGACGTCGGACGCAGTAGAGGAATACCTCGCCTTAAGTGGCGCGCACAAGTGGAAACCGACCTCAACCAACTTGGAGTGCGCAACTGGAGGCAGTTAGCTAAGGACCGGGCTAATTGGAGAGGCATGTTGGTTGAGGCCCAGGTTCATTCCGGACTGTAGCGCCAATTAAGAAGAAGAAGACATTTTTCTCGTTGGGTTTGTATTAATTCAAGGGGTTTCACAAATAACCTACAGGTATTCTACTGAGGTTTTGGGAAAAGTCATGTAAAATGTTGAAAATCGCACCAAACTTCATTGTTGGCGGCAGCAACTTGACCTCTATTCATCTTTGCGACTTAATAACAAAATGCATCCACTTATCATATCAACCTCGTGTTAGTGTAATATAGAAACGTTGTAAAACTGTGAAACGCACAATCTAAAATGCAATTCGTTATTTTGTTTTAGATTTAAATGAGTCAACCTTGTTGGAGAATTTAAGGCAACGTTTCGAAGCTGGATTCATATACACCTACGTCGGGAGTATACTCATCGCTGTTAATCCGTTCAAGTTCTATCCTATTTATAATCCAAAATATGTAAGACTGTATCAAAATCAAAGAATAGGTCCCATTCTGCCACCACACATATTTGCAATAGCTGACAATGCATACTACTCAATGCTTAAAGAAAATAGGAACCAAGTATGTTCAAACTACCCTTTGTACGTTTAGTTCCCAAAAAATGATTCTCGTATGTTTTTGTTCCTGCAGTGTATTGTTATAAGTGGTGAAAGTGGATCAGGAAAAACGGAAAGCACAAATTTTCTCCTTCATCACCTTACGGCTCTGTCTCAAAAAGGCTCCCATGGATCTGGTGTAGAACAAACAATCCTAAGCGCTGGACCAGTACTGGAAGCATTTGGAAATGCCAAGACTGCCCACAACAACAACTCCAGTAGATTTGGAAAGTTCATTCAAGTAAGTAGGATTGATTTTATTTTACACACATATTCCACAATGTGGTGTCATGTTGTTACAGGTAAATTACAGAGAGAATGGAATGGTTCAAGGAGCGATAGTCCAAAAGTATTTATTAGAAAAAAGTCGAATAGTCTCACAGGTGAGTGCAAACAAGAATTGTAGAAAATCGTCACAATATAACTCTTAATTTTGATTTTCTTTTATCAGGGTCCATACGAGAGAAACTACCATGTATTTTACTATTTGCTTTCTGGTGCCACGGAAGCAGAACGTGAATCCCTCTACCTTCTTCCAGCGGATAAATACAATTACTTAAACTCGAAAAATCTCACTCTCGAGAACTGTAACGAGAAATATGAATTCTCTCGTCTCAAACAAAGCATGGAAATGGTTGGATTCTCTTCTGAAAAACAACGGCGACTGTTTAACGTATTGTCTGCGGTATTACTTTTGGGAAATGTAGAGTTCTTTCCAAAGAAATCCACCTACCACCATGATGAAAGTGTCCAAGTCCGGAATTTAGATGTTGTAGCGATTATTTCGGAATTGTTAAAAGTCAAACAGGACACTTTGTTAGCGGCTCTAACGTCGAAACGAGTGAAAGCTAGTGGGGAAACTCTTATAATGCAATATAAGCTGCCGGAAGCAATAGCCGCCAGAGATGCATTGGCCAAGTGTTTGTATGGTGCTTTGTTTGATTGGATTGTGTTACAAGTATGTTTCAAAATGACAACGCGAATATGCATTTTTTAAAATTCCTCTTTTCTAAAAGGTGAACCATGCGTTACTTAATAAAGACCAGACACCACATACTGGTCACTCTATTGGAGTGCTCGACATCTTTGGATTTGAAGACTTTGGCCCACAGAATAGTTTCGAACAGCTTTGTATCAATTACGCAAATGAACACTTGCAGTACTATTTCAATTTGGTTGGTATTTCCTCTTTTTGTTTATTTCCAAAGACCCATTTCATGAAATTTAAATTGTTTGTTTGATGTAGCACGTTTTCAAATATGAGCAAAACGAATATAAGCGTGAAGACATCAAGTGGAGTGATATAGAATTTATGGACAACTCCGGTTGTTTACATTTGTTCGAATCGAAACCAACCGGACTTCTTTGCATTTTAGATGACCTATGCAAGTATGTATCGACAATTCGGTAGTGTAAGGTATCTGTTACATTTGTTTTGTCTTAGCTTTCCTGGAGCCACCAATGAGACGCTACTCCAAAAATTCAATAGCGTCCACAAGGATAACAAGTTCTACGAGAAGCCGCAACGCAAAGAGAACGCATTTATAATCAAACACTACGCAGGAAAGGTTAAATATCAGGTAATCATCGTGTCTCCTTAAATCGAAACAGAATAATTCAACTGCTTACTCTACAGGTTGCTGAAATGAGAGAGAAAAACTTAGATCTAATGCGACAAGATATTGTGAGTGTACTCAAGAATTCCAGTATGGCATTTGTGCGGGAGCTCGTTGGAGCCGACCCAGTTGCAGTATTTCGATGGGCTATTATAAGGGCTTTCTTCCGGAGTTATTTCGCATTTCGAAATGCTGGCAGTAAACATAGAAAGGAGCGGACTGATTACGCTTTGAACAAGTACAGCGGAAAGAATCGCTATCGTCAGCAAAACGACATCATTTTAAGGTATGTTCACTTTTTCACTGCTTGGATTCGAGGGTATCCTTTCAAAGAATAACTTAAACATACAAGCAACCCACCATTGCATATTAGTGAATCACATTTAGTAGTGTTTGCATTAGGTTTAAATACAAAAGGAAACGTTGCATTTTGTTTAGACAAGACAACCTAAATTCCCGATTTTAATTATTCGCAAATACATTATCAGAATGCATTTGATACGCTTATGCTTCCCCATTCCACAAGAGGTCTATTGCATCCAACCATACACTTGATATATGAAGGGAGTCGGACACTCTTTCACAGACACCCACTACTTCATAAGAAACATATTCCTCAATACCATTGAAATATCGGTAAGAAAAAACTACCTCCCTGGTGGAGTGAGGACCTTAGTAAACTTAGGAATATGACCAGCGTCATCTTTAACATCTGCCATATATACAATTTTTGGCAGCCCTATAAAGATTGCCTCAGAATATACAAAGCGGCTATTCGTAGCGCCAAGAAAGAATCTTGGCAGGAATACTGCGAATCCATCAATACCCTTAAAGACTCTTCCAGACTGAGCAAAATCTTAGCGAAGGACAATTCAAACTCGTCCTTAATAAGAAAGTCGGATGGTAGCTGGGCAGAGACCTCATCCGAATCTCTGTCTATCCTTATTAACACACACTTCCCGGGTTGTAAAGAGGTGCCGCCAGCATCTGCTGACTCTCGGCCCGCTGACCATGCAACTTGGGAAAATATCAAATCCATCATAACCAATGAAAAGACATCCTATGCAATAAATAGCTTCTCACCCTATAAATCACCTGGCCTTGATGGCATCTTGTCGATCATGATACAAAACTTACAGGACACTGTATTACCGTGGTTGTTGCCAATTTATAGAAGTTGGATTTTATTAAACTTTATTCCACACTCATGGAGACGTGTCAGGGTAGTTTTTATACCAAAGGCAGGCAGACGTGGACATGAATTTGCAAAAGATTTTAGGCCCATCAGCCTTGCTTCCTTTATACTAAAGACCCTGGAGCGGATCCTTGACATCCATGTGCGAAGCATTCTCAATGAATCACCGCTATCCACATCACAACACGCTTATCTCAAAGGCAGATCGACTGAAACCGCTCTGCATGAGGTGATTGGGACCATCGAAAAGTCCCTCTACTACAAAGAGTACACCCTAGCCACTTTCCTTGATATAGAAGGGGCTTTCAATAATGTACAAACTGACAGCATACTAGAAGCCCTAACCGTAACTGGTGTAGAGGAGCATTTTAGCCAATGGATTATATCCATGCTAAGGTCTAGAATCATTCAATCAACACTAGGCAACAGCAGCTTAACGCGATATGCTGACATAGGTACACCACAGGGTGGTGTGATATCTTCTCTGCCATGGCTTATTGTTATGAACAAACTGTTAGTCCGACTTGATCGGGATAGGATTAAGGCAGTGGCATACGCGGACGACGTGGTGATCCTAGTGTCAGGAAAGTTTCTCCCAGTGATTAGCGAAATCATGGAGTACGCTCTGGGTTCTGTGAGCACGTGGGCTACAAGCTGTGGCCTGGGTGTTAATCCGAGCAAAACGGAAATGATGCTCTTCACCACGAAGACCAAAATACCAGCCTTTAATCTCCCCCGACTTAATGGACAAGCGCTCTCACTTTCATCCAATGCCAAATACCTAGGGACTATCCTAGATACTAAGCTCAATTGGAAAACCAACATAGAACAAAGGGTCAAGAAAGAATGTATAGCTTTCTATGCCTGTAGAAAAACATTTGGCAAAAGATGGGGCCTACAACTAAAGATGACACTTTGGATGTACACTGCTGTTGTTCGGCCGATACTCACCTATGGGGCACTAGTCTGGTGGCCTTCTGTGAGTAAAGGGTATATCATTGACAAACTTAAGAGGGTACAAAGAACTGCTTGTATCGGCACAACTGGGGCTATGAGATCTTGTCCCACTGATGCCTTAACGGTTCCTCTCCACCTTCTCCCTCTAGTTATCCATATCAAAGACATTGCTATGTGCAGTGCAGTCAGGCTCAGAGAATCTGGCTGCTGGTTCAATAAGCCCTATGGGCACAGCAATATCCTAGATTCAATGCCAGCAGGTCTAGCTGACCATCATACCGACTACATGATACCCAAACTGACCTTCCACAAACACTTCACCGCTGGCTTTCAAACTAGAGAGGATTGGAAAAACGCAGTGGTTGAAAAAGATTTTGACACACTTATATACACCGAAGTCTCCAAAATGGACTGCGGGCGCAGGTGTCTACTCGGACACACTAAAAATAAAAAAATCGTTTCGCCTCCCTGATTCCTCCAGCGTATTCCAGGCGGAATTGTTGGCTATTAGGGAGGCTTGTCACGCGATTAGACACGATAGTAGTCCCAAGCAAAATATCGCTATTTTTGTCGACAGTCAAGCCGCTATTAAGGCGATTATCTCGGTATCGACGTCATCAAAACTAGTTTTTCAATGCCAGAACGAACTGGCCTCCATTGGGAGTCGGTACAGTATCACTCTCATATGGGTTCCAGGCCACAGTGACATAGATGGAAATGAACAGGCTGATGCCCTAGCCAGGTTGGGCTCGTCCCTTCCCAGCTCACGTGCAATCGGCATTCTCACTCCTTTAAAAACTATCATGAATAATATCAACACACACTCTCTTAAAACAGCTGAACATAGGTGGCGAAACCTCAGTGGGTGCGCCATTTCAAGAGATATGTGGCCTCGCTACAACAAGACAAAAACACGCGACCTCTTAAGCAGATCCCGTAAGGAAGTCTCCAGGGTGATAGCAATTACCACTGGACACTGGCCCATCGGTGACCATGCTGTTCGAATGGGTATACCCCACAACACCAACTGTCGCAGGAGGTGGGGGAAAAGGAAACTTTAACTCACTTTCTGTGCAAATGCCCGGCTCTGTCAAGAGCAAGACAACGAACTCTAGGCAAACCTTTCTTTGACAATATCCGCGACCTCTCTGATAAACACATCAAAGAACTGATCGCCTTCCTTAATGTCACTGGTTGGATTTAGTACACGCCAACTAACAACAAGATGTAACATTTAACCGCACGAGTATTTGGCATCAAAACGGCGCACTCCAGCGCTAATTGTGTTTCGTCTTGTACGAACAGCCAATCTAACTAACTAACCATTGAAAAACTTTGAGTAAACAGCGTCTCAACTTTGGTGTCTATACTTCACGACCTGCAAATATAGATTGAAAAAAGAAATGTTCGTCTGCCATTTAGATGAACAGGAAATAATAAAACACTCCCTCCAGTTGGGAACTTAAAGTTGGTTAATGTCGGTTTCTTATTGTGCGTGTCACTAAAAGCGGCGACTTTCTCTGCTACGTTTAACGTCTGGCTGGGAATCGAAAACTCTGCGGGCCAGATCACACCATATTTGCAGTATTTTTTTTACCAAGGGCCTTACTTTGTGCTTCGTTCTGAAATGCCAAGTTCTAGTCGCGAATGATTTGTTAAGTTGTGGAAATTCCTGGTCTAAATCTTATACCACTCTAATAGGAGCCGATCGGGATGTTGATGAACTGTTTCAGGTATTCAAATATTACGGCAGATATGATCTTTTCGGCGATATTTCGGCTAATGTCTTGAAGTTGGTGCAGCTCAGTGGGTCTCTTTTTTTCTGGATCGTGCAAACGTGCAATTTTTCAGGCATACTTTCGTTCGAGCAAATTTTTCCATTAGCATACACGATCATCTTCACCTGCTTTATGTAGCTCGTCAGGAAGGCAATAAATTCTGATAGCATTGTTAAGGATAAGATTTCATATTGCTATTCTCAGTTCATTTGGATCGGGTAGCAAAATATTTTTGCTGTGGTAGTTAATATTGAATAGTTCGTTCGGCCTGACAGTGGCAGATTATTTGTCACGCCGCTTAACAGGGCCTTGTATCCCTGGTTTTTAAGTTGCAGATATGGTAAAACTTATGAACGTTTACGTTTTTCTTGCTATCTTTCCTCCTTTCTTTCTTTCATTCTCTATTAAAACCGGTATTCTTCGCTCCTTTGCTTATAAAGCTCAATGGCAGCTTCTTCAGGATTACTAGTATTCACCTGCAGCTTTGATTTTCTCTGCAAGCATATTTCGGCATTCTTCGTAAAACCATTCTTCGTATTGCTGGGCCGGAGAAACCTTGCGTTAGAGTTGGGGCCGATCTAATGGCTTTTTGACAACATCGCCATTGGTCTTCTTATGTTAATTTTCGCAAGATAACCGTTTTGATGCAAGCCTTCTTGCGATTGCAGTCTTTTGTCACGACGTTGAATTTTCACCGATTTTGTGGCCTATTGGATTTCCACATTCATAACTCGGAAGCAACAAGGAAACAATAATTGGGGTCGATGCATGCCTTTTGTCGGTCGGTCGGTTGGTCTGCAAACCGCCATGTCCATATCAAGGTAAAGAAACCGTGAGCTGGCAATAGCAACACGTCGTTCCTGATCGAAGTCAATAAGCCAAGTCCGTTTGTGGTCCGTGGTGTTGTGTAGGCTGTGCTTTCCTCAGCCCTATCGAGGTATCTGTTCGAATGAATTTCCGAAACGAAATTCAGTTCCGATCAGAACTCAGTTTGGTTTCGAATTATCCGTTGCGGAACAAAATAAAACAATGGATTCCGCAACAATTCTTCGTTGAACAACTTCGGACGAAATTCATCGCTTAGTAGTCAAAAATTGTTGACTTAACGCAGTATGCCTCTGCGCGATCATGTGCGATATATTTCTTCGGAGAATCTGTTTGAAATAGTAATTGGAACTTAAACCTCGCTAGAGATTTCTTTTATTTCAAACCAATCTGAAAATAATTTCCCCCGATAGGTCTGAATGTTACCAAAGATCTCCTCTTATCCTACCCTGGCGTTCAAAACAGACAGCACAATTTAAAAATCATACTTCGGTTGTCGTACTTCCAGGAGATCGTAAAGACAGTCGTAAGTAGTATCATTTTTTTTCTGTCGGAACTTGAGTGCGTATTTAGGGCTTTTGTCGGCGAATTTGGTCTTTATGCGAATTGTTTCAAAGCGTTATTTACGAATTTGAAGCTTAAGACTTCCTATCGTAGTCTGTCTCGTATGACACTTTCATCCCACCGTATTTTCTAGATGGTAGTAATGTCTTGTTTGTATCATCTTACGGCTTCTGCTAAGAGTTCTAACATTCCAAGTCGTTGTCATTTTTGCAGCTACCATGGTCTGCTCGGCAACAATAAAATCAGTCCTTTCAGAGCCTTTTGGCTGTTTTGGCTTCGTAACAATTTGATGATTGAGAAGCAACTGCAAACCATAACGTCCAACCTGAGGCCAATTCCAATTTCTCAGTTTATTCTTGGGCACGGGACCATCAGTACACATTACGAGATTGAGCCCTGCCGTTGGCCTTTCGACTCACCTGCTACCATTTTTATACTTTATATGCCTATATGCCCTATTGTCTGAATATGTCAGAGCTGGTTATTTACTTCTTCCAACCTAACTGATATTGTAGACGCAACCTTTGATTTCATCTGCGAATTCTTCCGCTAAAGCCTGGGAAAAAGGAGGAGGTGTCTTTTTGAAATGTTCCCTTTTCCCAATAATACAGATTTCACGATATATTTGAATTTTGTGTGTTTTTTCGTAAAAAAAAACCTCCTGATTGATCATCCTTTATAAGCATTCATCGCTTCTGTTGAGTTGAGTTTTTCTTTCTTGTATCTTAATTCGGATCTTCTTTTAGAGGGCATTCGCATCCACGCCATATCCTGTATCCTCTATCTCTAGAAGTAAGCAAGACTTACCTGTAGGTTAAAGAGAAGAGGATACAACTCGCCCCAATGTAGCTCCTTCTTGCTGAGCTTTTGGAGAATTGTCTATCACAAATAGTCACGGCTCCTTTCAAGCGTTTATGAATGCAAGGCTTTAAGATTGGTGTTAAGGTTGAATAATTGCCTGAGTTCCTGTTTCTACAGAATCTCCTTCCAAGCGTTTATGAATGCAAAGCTTCAAGATTGGTGCAAAGGTTGAATAATTGCGTGAATTCCTGTTTCTACAGAATTATCCCTTTGATAGGCTTAGCGTGATTTAGAGATATGGTTATCAGATATGGAAATATGGTGGATAAGTATAAAAGATTTCAGGGTTATCGGTTTGTAATATTAAGATGGAGTGTGTGAATAAAAATAACTTGTACACAGTTCAGTTACTGGATATAGTACTTAGCGAGACAGCCTCTTAGTATGTAAACTATGCAAAACTGTCCATTCTAGCTTTTACCATAAATCTCCTCAGAGTGATTCTTTAAGAGGGTGCTGTTCAACTGGACGTGTTCGTTATCCGTGACTGGCGAGCTGCCGGGAATATGAGTGCCCATTAACAGGTCTAGAGATTTAACTTGGTTTTACTTCTACCTTGGTACCATTTGGGTGATGAGGACACTATATATCAGCCTAGAAAATTCGGTTGTACATTCGATCTTGTCACAGGAGTTTCGCCAGGATCTATTTTAAGATTTCATTATTCTCTTCCTGCTGTGCGTAGGTACCTTTGTAGATCACCCAATCCGAGAGCTTTTTGTTTAGTGTTCCAACAAAGGGGCGTTTACCATATCTGAACCCGATATTGGGAAAGGTTTTAACGAACGATTTGTTAAGGGTTAAGGTCAGGACATTTTTTTTTATCTTAAACGGATATCGTTCAGACGTTGAACTTGGTGTTCGGCTTAGCTGATATGAAGTAATTATGACTATCTTGTTCGCTTTCCCTCCAGCGGTGATGGTAGGTTAGCATTTTATGGTAGGTACAGCTTTTAGTTTGATCTGTTAGTGTCTGTCATAGGAGTAGGGAGGTTCGATGGATGATTTCCTTTTTTTTTGTTTTATAATTTGCGCGCACTCAAGGGGTTATGAATACCCTTTATATGTTTTAGCACAGTGCGGGCATTAAGGAAATTAGGGATAAGAAGAAAGGAGATACCGATGCACATTGGTTTTAAATGTCTGTAAGTTATAATGGAAAGGAAAAACAGAGTTTGGTAGAGCATTCCACATTCGTGTTGTTCGGTTTATGTACGAATCTCTGTATTTCAGCGTACGTCTGAAGATAGGCTTGAGGGTAAACTGATTTGCATTCATTGCGTATCGAGTATTGCGGCTGAATTGTTGAATGGGAGGAATGCAGCTGGCTATTTCATTTGAACATTGTTGGTAAAATAGCGATAAAACAAGGTAAGGCAGGAGATGTTTCGACGGTGTTCGAGCGAAACTAAGGAGTTCGCTATTTTTATGTCTCCTATAAGTTTTTTCGCACGTGTTTGAATCCTATCTAGTAGGTGCAATGTTGATTTTGGTGCACCTGACCAGACGTGGGCGTTGAATTCAAGTTTTGGGCGTATAAACGCTTTATATATTGTGGCCAGATCAGAAGGGGTGAAATATTTCTTACGTCGATTTAGGAAACCTAGACATTTCGCTGCGTTTTTAGCGACTTCGAATATGTGGTCGTTCCAACGTAAGTCGTTACTAACACACATACTTAGCATGGAAAGCTTTTCGGTTTCTTCGACGTAAGTGCCATTCATGGATAATGGCTCTAGATTTTGGTTTCGCTTTAATGACAGAAGACAGCATTGTGTTTTGGAAGCATTGAATTCCACTCTATTAGATTTACCCCATTTGATAATGCTGTCAAGGTCGGAATTCAATGAGCTTGAACATATTTTGGCGTTTAGAGTCCACGTTCGAAGGTGAGGGACGAGGACCTGTAAACGAATATGAGAAGCTGAGGGTACTGTCATCAGCGAAGGAATGAATTGGATTAAAAGTTGCAGACAGGAGATCATTGATAAAAATGAGAAAGAGAGTCGGAGACAAAACTGAGCCTTGAGGGACACCAGAATTTTTTTGGTGAGTTACGGACTTGAAACCATCCAAAACAACTTGAATTGAACGTTTCGAAAGATAATGTCTAATCCATAGAAGAAGTTTTTCGTCGATTCCAAATGCACGCATTTTCGACAAAAGGGCTTGATGCCAAACCCTGTCAAATGCCTTTGAAATATCAAGCGCAACAATCTTGCTTTCGCCACCATGGTGGATTGATTGGTTCCACTTTTCGGTGAGATATGTCATCAAATCACCAGTAGACCTGTTGCTTGGAAAACCATACTGCCGGTCATTGAGAAGTTTTCGTGTTTCGAGATATTTCATGAGCTGACGATTTATCAGCGTTTCCATGACCTTGGAAAGAAGGGACGTAAGTGCAATTGGTCGGTAGTTGGAGAGAGAAGAAGATTCGCCTTTTTTTGGTACAGGCTGGATAAATGCTGTTTTCCACTACTCGGAAAGAGTCCTGATGAGTAGGATAGATAGAAAAGCTTACGCAGTGGTTTTGCTAGCGTAGAAGAACACCTCTTTAGAATGATGGGGGATATACCATCTGGACCAGCGGATTTGTGTATGTCAAGATCAAATAAAACTCTTGCAACTGTACGAGTACGAAAGTGAATTTGTCCCATAGAATGATCTACGTTCTCAAGTACAGGAGGAGACTGAACACAATCTGGCAATGTAGAATTGGCTGCGAAATGTGCAGCAAGCAGATTGGCTTTGTCTAAATAGCTGACAGCTGGAATGTCATTGTGAATGAGCGTCGGAATTGATGATGAGGCCGAAACCAAAAGTTTTTACTACCTCTTGGACATTGTAGAATTTTTTGCCTCAACTTTTGGTCATAGAGGAATTTGACACGCTTTAAATGGGCATTACAGTCATTTCTGGCTTGTGTGAACTTTGCTCGGTTTTCCTCTGTTGGGTTGGTCTTGTACAACCGAAAGTTTGTCTCTCAACCTGATAGCTTCTTTGCAGCTCAAGTCATACCACAAGTCATACTTTTGCCTTTGGTCTGATACTCTTAATTCTGTTGGGAATAAAAGATCTCATACCAAAGAGAATGATATTTGATATCATATCAGCAGCAGCATCCACGTCACTATCGAGGAAACATAGTGAACAGTTAAAATTCCTAAAAAAAACTGTTTAATGCTTCCCAATTGGCTTTCTCGTATTGCCATACAGTTTTTTTTGGGAATTTGCTCTTTTACTGTGTGGTTGGAGTACGAGAAATTTGTTGATATGATACAGTGGTCTGACGAACCTAGAGGCGATAATACATTGATGGTGTATTTATCAGGGTGAGAGGTAAGAAACAAGTCCAGGGTGTTGGCGGCTTGACTGTTAATATCCGGTATGCGTGTCGGCTCTTTACAAGCTGGGTTAGGTTGTTTACCTCAGCAAAGATCTCAACATACCTTCCTTCGGGTGTTGTCTGTCCAGAATGTTGAAGCCACGTAGAATTGTGTACATTGAAATCGCCCGCAATGACGATTTCAGTGTGAGGATGCAGGGATACAATTCTAGAGATGGAGTCAGACAGTGCATCAAACTCGTTAAGGGTTGAATTACTGTCAAGGTTTGGGCTTCTATAAATGAAACAGTAGTGGATTAAATGCCTACGGACATGGCATTTCAGCCATATAAAATTAAATTCCGGATTGGAACATTGGCCGTATTGATGTTGAATTTGGTAGGCTACGTCACTACGTATATATATGGCGAGACCGCGGTGAGAAAAGAATAATAGCACTAAATTATATCCAGGTAGGGTTAATTCTGATAAGTCAGTATTCACCCCCACCTGTGTTTCACTTAGTGTCAAAACAGCTGGTTTGTATTTACAAATGTGGACGTATGCAGAAAAAAGATTCGACTTTAACCCACGAACATTGCAAATGTCCACTCTAAATTTCCTTTCCATTAGAACACATACATTAAAAAAACACAATACCGACGACAGACTAAGTTTGGCTGAGAAGTGAAGGTTCACGTTGATCGTCTAAAACAACTTGTCACAGGTGTTATGCCCGTATGACAAGTTAAATTATACTTACTTTCTTACTTAAGTGGCGCTACAGTCCGGAATGAACCTTGGCCTCAACCAACATGCCTCTCCAATTAGCCGGGTCCTTAGCTAACTTCCTCCAGTTGCGCACTCCAAGTTGGTTGAGGTCGGTTTCCACTTGTGCGCGCCACTTAAGGCGAGGTCTTCCTCTACTGCGTCCGACGTCTGTCCCGTACTACCTCAAAGTTATATCTGTCAATGGTGACGTTCTGTCCAATTCGTCGATGTTGTGAGTCCTTTCGTGATGACAGCATATACTTAGTCTTACCCTCATTTACTGCTAAACCCATTTTCGCCGCTTCCTTCTCTATACTAGCAAACGTGGCTATGACATCACGTTGAGTCCTACCAATGATGTAAATATCGTCAGCGTATGCTAGTAGTTGCACCGACTTTTGGAAAATTGTGCCTCTGGTGTTGGCTTTGGAGTTTTGCACAATTCTCTCAAGAATCAGATTAAAGAAGTCACATGACAGCGCATCGCCTTGCCTAAATCCTTTTTTGGTATCGAATGTGTCGGTGAGGTCGTTTCCGACCCTGATGGAGCAGCGAGAATTCTCTATCGTCATCCTACACAAACGGACGAGTTTGGGCGGTATACCAAAACTAGACATGGCTCTGTACAGTTCGTCTCTATAAATACTGTCATATGCGGCTTTGAAATCGATGAATAGGTGGTGGGTATCGATTTGGACTTCTTGAGTTTTTTCCAGGATCTGCCGAAGTGTGAAAATTTGATCGGTTGTGGACTTTCCTGGCCTAAAACCACACTGATAAGGGCCAATCAGGTTGTTGGTAAACGGTTTCAGGCGTTCACATATTACGGCAGATAGGATCTTGTAGGCGATGTTGAGGAGACTTATGCCTCTGTAGTTGGCGCAGTTCCGAGGGTCTCCTATTTTGTGGATCGGGCAAACGATGCTGAGGTTCCATTCTTCAGGCATATTTTCATCCGACCAGATTTGGCTTATGAGTTGGTGGATGTTACTTACCAAGTCATCTCCGCCGGTCTTATAAAGCTCAGCGGGAAGGCCGTCATTTCCGGCAGCCTTATTAAGCTTGAGTTTAGATATTGCTATCCTCACTTCACTCAGGGTCGGGTGGTTGGCAGTTTTCGCTGTCGTTGCCAATATTGAATGGTTCGTTCTGCCTGACAGCGGAATGTTGTTCGTCATCGCCGTTTAACAGTCTGCAGAAGTGGTTCTTCCATATCCTCAGCATCGACTGTGTCTCAACTACAATATTTCCTTGTTCATCTCGACAGGATTCTGTTCGAGCCTTGTATCCTTGGCTTTGACGTTTTACACTTTTGTAAAACTTGCGAACATCGTTCCTGGAGTGGCACCTCTCTATATCCTCGATCGCGCGCTTTTCTTGCTCTTTTTTCTTCTTGCTGAAAAGCCGATGTTCTTCCCTTCTTCTTTGCCTATAGAGCTCAATGGCAGATCTCGTCTTCACCTGCAGCTTAGCCTTGTAGGCCTCGTTCTTGGCTGCAAGCATCTGTCGGCATTCCTCATCAAACCAGGGGTTTCTTGCTGGTGGGCGCGAGAAACCTAGCACATCAGTTGCGGCTGATCTAATGGCCTGTTGGCATCGTTGCCATTGCTCTTCGACATTCGATGCTGGTGGTATGGTGTTAATCGAGAGGTTAAGGGATACGCGTTGTGCGAAGGTTAAATTATACGCACAACAAAAAAGTTCAATCACAGCCCGCTATACATCGGTTATTGCCTATGCTTCCCCAATGCGCACGCATGAAAAGAAAATTCATACGGCACTTGCATTGGATGCACGGGCAAATAGCAAACGAGGTGGAGAGGGACGCGATGGACTACCACACACTGCACTATTTTATTAAGCGCGTTGTTAAGCGCTTGGGAGAGATTTTATTTTTGATTTAAGGTGATTGATGATGGGAGGTAATTTTAATTTTAATTGGGGTAAAAAAAAAATGGACAATTTATTTTGTTTTTCTGTATTGTTTTGTTTATTTTGCTCGTATTTATTGTGTTTTTTGGGGGTTGGGTGGAGAACGACAGAATGCGTGTGTAACCGCGACGGAGAGTGAATCGGTACAGCGAATAATCCGATATAGAACATCCATTTAGGTAGGTGTTCTCAGACACAATTATTATTTCTAGCTACATACGTATACAAGAATATTACTACCTTCTAAAAATGAAATGAAATATCTGGCATTAATGGACCAAACAAGCCTTGATCAAACCTGCCCTCATTTGTGTTTGTCTTGGGTATTTTTCAGACTTTTCGTAGAGGTGGAGTAGTGGAAAAAGATTTGGTGTTGTCACTTTCGGGATTTTAACTAGGGACCCGCGCTTAGTAGTCCACCGCAGTAATACCTACGCCACTGCACCAACTATCAGTATCTAGTAGGTTTTCAAATATAGACTTAGAATAGTGTCGTTACCTATGTATTAAGTTTTAATGTGCACCATAAACACTAGCGCCTTCTTCCGGCTAGCGACACTTTAACAACCTTTGGTTAATCAGTGTGACGGATTGTGGGTCGTGATAGTTTAAACATCCTGCGACGAACTAGGAAATTTCTTTCGGTAGCAAGTAATGATGTCCGCCTATATTGTATGAGATAATTATCCCCCTCTTACAGCTAATGTTTGCGTTGTCGTTGCGAGTTCGTGATTCTCCTTTACGACAGAATATGTACATACTTCGTTAGTGAGTTGAGTGAATGCAATCACCCTATGCATTCCTATATTTTCCCGAAACCCTCCTAATTTTACTCCGAAAATAGATTATCCTTGCAAAAGAAACACGAAAAATGCAAGACCTTATTATTTTCTCATTATATTGACACACTACAATGTGCACATTTCAAAATTATTAAAACAAAATTAGTACAACATATCAATTGGAAATTCTTTTTTTTTTTTGTGTACTCATTATACATTTTTGATATAGCCACCTAGTGACAGTTTCATCTGTAAATCTAACAATAAATAGAATTGCGTAAGTCAAAAATAGCAGTTTTGAGTGTACAAAACAAATTTATTGCTGTTGCTCAATTTTCCATTGCATGGTGTTGTTTCCATTGTTGTTTGCAAGTAATTTGTTTTCTTAATTTAACTTACCTTGCAATATTATATGTATATTTTATCTTACGTTTATGCATTTTTTTTTTTTTTTTTTTGTAATTTATTATTTTTATTTTTTTTAAATTCTGTTTTTGTGTAGTAAGAAAATTAACCTTAAAAATGAGGCACCTAATGCACCTAATCAACTGCCGACTAATGCGTGCCGTAACATAAGAAGATCATGGACAAGTATTGCATTTAATAACAAAAATTTCCCTGATGGTAAACTTGTCTACGAGAGCAGTCAAGCTGGCGTCACTGAAAACAGTTCGAATAAATTGTTTTCGAAAAATTATTCGAGATTTGAGCGCTCCAGTCAGGAAGTTATGGCTAAAGCATCACAAATTGTCCAGTAAGATGTTTTCTTTGTTTTTTTTTTGTTGTTTGTTTCCTTTTTTCAAAAAACTTTTTTTTTTTTGTTATGTGTTTACTGATGCAATTTGCTAATAATTCTTGCATTTCTTTTTAATTCATGCAGAGTTGATGATAGCTATTTGAATTTGTTCATGTGTGGTTTCTGTTTTTTTTTTTCTGTTTGTGTAGGAAAAACAAATCGTTCCGTCCGCGAGAGAGGCCAAAGAAAGGACTTAAAAATCTTCAAACGGTTAAAATGATGACGGCTGGGACAAATCTGTTCAATCAGACAGGGATTAAAACACGCAAACAACCTTTGACGGTGACGGCGCAGTTTCAAAATTCACTAACTGCCCTTATGGATACGTTAAATCAGGTAAATTTCAAATCTCCAGCTGCAAAGTAAATGAATATAATTTTTATCATCTTTGGCAGGCTAATCCATTCTTCATTCGATGTATCAAATCTAATGCACAAAAAATACCAAACAAATTTGACGAGACGACGGTTGTTAGACAAGTAAGAACAGAGATGATTGTTATTTACCCCTAGGAGCATGTGTAATTATTTTCTTCTTTAGCTGCGATATACTGGAATGTTGGAAACAGTTCGTATACGAAGGGCCGGCTACAACGTTCGATTAACTTATGAAGAGTTTATACAACTTTATAGGATTCTATTACCAAAGGGTTTAGTTAGTTCGCAAAAAGACGTTAAGGATTTCCTAAGCACTATGGACTTAAATAAGCAGCATTATCAATTGGGTATGTATTCAATTTTTATATGTTAGAATACCTAGAGGTATTTTTTTAAATTTATAATTAAGTAAAATATGCGTCTCTTACCAATATTAAGAGGGAAACCCATCGAGAAACAATTTTTTTGTTTATATTTATTTTTTTCTACGTGAATGCTTAAAAACAATCAGCCCTATCGGGTTATTCGTCGGAGCGGACAATTTTCCGCAACGCATACTTCGTCGGAGGTTTAAATTCCATTCGAGGTAAGTGTCATCAAAAAAAATACTACACAAATGCGACGGCTTCACTAGAATTCATAAATAAATTCCGCGAATAATTTGTGTCGGGGGAAATTGGAAAAACAATTCCACGTAGCTGTCAAATTGGAACGCAATAAGCCGGGATGCGTTACAAAATGTCGGAGAAATATTCCGAATACCTCGAAGCAAAAATCATCCGAATCGTACAAAATCGGAGAATTTTCCGCTTCGACGGATACCAATTGTATGATTGTACTGAATATCTCATTAGTTATTTGCAAGCTAATTTTACAAAATAGAGGTATACTTGTTTTGTTCTTTACGCATTTATGTAACGTGGTTAAGAATTCCCCTATCAACGGGGTTCATCCTCCCCAATTCAGAGCTGTTGTTAATCTATCAAAACAGCGATGGTTATCAGAAAGCAATGTTAAATTGCAAAGATGAATGTAACTTTAGAGTGACATACGATTAGTAAAACCAGACAACATGTCTCTATAATTAGCCGGTCCTTAACTAACTGCCTCCAGTTTCAGAATTCAAGTTGGTTGAGGACGGTTTCTTCTTGTGCGCGCCACTTAAGAAGAGGTATTCCTCTACTGCGCCCGACGTCTGGCTTGGAATCGAAGACTCTGTGAACCGGAGTTTTTCTGTCCTAGCCATCTTTAACGTCCAATGCGGAGTTTGTTTTTTTACTAGCGGTATGTCGCTGTACAGCTCGTATAGTTGGTTGAATTTTCGTCTCAATATCTTCAACGCAAACTGGACCGAAGAATTTTTATCTCAAAACGACCAAGAATTTCTTTATCCGCTTTAGATACTTGCTTCAATGCTTCAGAGAAGGACTGGAATGATCAGGGCCCTTTATAGGATCTGCTTAGTAGTTCTAATGACAGCTTTACTACTGAATTGGCTACTTGACTACAAATAAACTAGCAAACGTGTCTGTGACATCTTGTTGAGTCCAACCAATGGTGTCAATATCGTTGGCGTGTTAACTCGGTTTGTCTACCACAATCCTCTCAACAAATATATCAAAGAACTCACACGACAAAGTGTCATCTTGTCTAAACCCTTGTTTTCGGTGAGGTCGAACCCTGACGCATAAGCGATAATTCGCTATCGTCATACTGCACGGACGAAGTTGGGCGGTTGATGCTTCCAAATCGATTGTATTTCCGATTTGATCAGCTCTGGATTTTTATGGCTTTAAAACCTCACTGATAATGGCCGATCAGGTTGTTGGTAAACGGTTTCGCGGGCTTGTTTGTTTTGTATTGATTGGTTTTTCGGCGATTGAGTTGACCCAAATCGCAACCCCCGACATGTAGGCCCTGGTCCATGTTTTGACCTTAGGACAACAGGCCGGATATTATGTGCCAGTCCGATCGGATAAGAGGTAAATAAGCACAATTGATGTGTAGTCTTAGTTAAAACGTCCGGTCTCTGCAATTTTACCGCCGCTCGGTGTTCGTCTTCGTTCTGCAACATACAACCATCGGTCTTACTACACTTATACTGGATGTCCGGTGGTGGATATATGCTTTCAAAAAGTTAAAAATTGTGTGGGAGAGGGTGTTGCCATTTGAATAATCCGGGAGAGTGCGGATTAGACAGTCGCAATGGTCGGGGCAGCATCATGCGTTCGCTATCGACGCGTTTTTTTTTTAATGTGGCGATTCTTACTTTAGTGTGCGCCGACCATTTTGCTCACGTTAGAATATTCGGCGATTGAGCGATAGACCAAGTGTAAATTTGATTCGGTCTTCGGAGGGCCCAGCAGAAAATGAAGGACCACCGAAAACATTCAGGCAAAGTGTCTATCAGTGCGGAAGAGAGCGTTCCTTGACAACCCCAGAAAGTATTGTTCATAAAAATATAAAGAAAGTATTAAAATGTCATCCTTTTAACATTAAATTAGTGGAAGAACTTAAAGAAAATGACTTTATTTTACGCAAAACTTCTATGAAACAATAGCTGACTTCCAACTTAATGGCTTCACAAATACGTAATCCGGGACTGAAACACCACTGACCCCTACATTGCCCAAGAGTAACTGTTTGGTGCAATTTATCGACGAAAGGAATCATCGGGCCATAAATGTGAACAGTGAAAAGTATGGACGCATGATCACCGATTTTTTCATACCAAACATGTGGGCACATCCATCTAACTCGTCCATCACATACGTGGTTTTAGCATTAACTAAACAATAAAGAACATACGTTTCATATTTTAAGTTTTATTAACTTTTGAAGCATAAATCCGCCACCGAACACCCTGTACTTTTTGCTTGCTCTTCTAAAAAAAAAAAAAAAACATCTCTTTTCCAAGCCATACTATGGCGTATAATGGACGGTACATTCGAAAACGTCAAAGTAGCTTAATGGGGTGTTCACCAACTAGCCCGTCACTACTTTTCTGAAAAATTAACCGCCGCGCGTCGTATGGAAACTGAATAAACTTCAACCTGCGGGCCGTGGAAAAAGTCCGCAAAAAAAATGATCTTTAGTTTGGACAAAGTTAATAACTGACTAAATTATTTTATTTCAGGTGCGACAAAAATCTATATGAGAGAATCACAAAAAATGCGATTAGATATTAAATTGCACACGAAAATCATTGATAGCATTGTTCTGATTCAACGATGGTTTCGAGGTATTCTTCAGCGGAAAAAGTTTTTGCTCTACAAAAGTGCTGCCATCACAATACAGTCTTATTGGAGAATGACATTGGCACAGGATAAACTTACGCGCAACCGTCACCGTTGGAGTGCAGCAATAATTATCCAATCCTATTGGAAGATGTTTAAGCAGAAGACATGGTACCATAAGCTTCGATTTGGAATAGTTATAATTCAAGCCCATGCACGTGGTACTCTAGCTCGATTGCAGTATAGAAATCAAAAAATGGTGAGTGTGGTATTTGACTATGACCAACCGCTAACTTATGTTTTTTTTTTTTGTAATTTTAGCGTTTGCAAAAAGAGAGAAGTCGACTACGTTGTACTCAAAGTTTGCCCAGCACCGACAGGTAAGCTAATTCAAAATTCAATTGTTTTTAAAATGCTAAACATTTCGTGTTCTCTTTTAGAGCGTTTAGTGAAATTTACAAAACAGAAGATGTCAAACGTTCCTTTCAAAGACCTCATCATAGCTTGGACAGCAACTACGATGACAAAATGATGCCTGTGTTACAACACAATTTGGAAGAAACACTACTCGAATCACAACATAATGAGGTGCTACAAAAGGCTGGCAATCAGTTAAGAAATCTAATGATTCTATCGGGCAACAATAACAGATCGATTCCACTGCCGTTGGGGAATGATTATGCCTTGCATCAAGCAAACTTCGATATAAAACTGCATTTTAGACAAAGTACCGCAGACAGTTCCGAAAAGGGAAAACAACTCTATCCAAATATGGATGGAAGTGGTCGGTACATTGAGAATAGCCCCGAAAATTTCAAGAGGTACGTCCAAATACGATGCAATGTATTAAAATCTTATTAATTTCTTGTTTTATGTAATTTATAGGCTCGAGATAAGCAAAGCTCCAGTTATCCGGACAGATTCCGGCCCAATTAGTAGTTACTACAACATGGACTACGAAGACATCGGTGACTACAACATGTTGGAAGCAGACAATCAGCAATGCAACTTACCAACGAAGAAAGACTTTGGTCTACCATCAAAGTTGAATGCAGTGGAGGGAAGTTCGCAAAATGCTGGTGACACTATCGCGGGTCAACAGCAGCAGCAGCACGCGCGATATCATCAAAACGATTCACAAAATCTCCAGAAATCAATTAGCCCAGTAGATACAGAAATAAATTCCAATTACTCTAAACTGTATGAAAACATAAACGTAATGTCTGACACACACTCGAATTATCCATTAAACCCAAGTACTCATCAAGCAAGTTCCTATTCACAGAAGCATTACACAGCCGATGAAAGCAAACCGACGACAAAACCCACCCAAACACCATCAGCAACAAATATTGCCACAGCATCGGTACCCAAAGGCAAGGCCGCAGCCCTCTTGGGATCAATATCGGAAGATCAAGCCCAGTACAGTATGATGGCTAGTCGCATAAATAAGCCGCCGAAAAGTCGTCGAGTCAAATCAAATTTGAGTGACGACCTAAGTTCGGCTGAAGTGATAGCACCGCGATTCCACAAATCATATGAACAACCTGCCGACAGACTGCAACGTCGCAACTCAGATCCGAGTACAAATAAAATACCACTGCTTGAGGTGAATCGAGGCAACGATATGTATCAATCTTCAACGCACATCAACATAGCTGGTCACCGATTCCGGAAAGCGGCACGCATTGGTAAGGCGGAAAAATGTGCGAGTTGCCAAGAAAGTGATGCGTTCGTTAACGAAGGTTACCGTTGCTTGGATTGCAAAGTGCTAGTACACACAAAGTGCATTCAAAATGGAGGCGTTAAAACATTGATATGTGAAGCGAAGCGATCGAAACGAATGCGAAAGGGAAACGACAAGTCGATGACTCCGAATTCAAAGTATTCAGCCAGAGAGTATACCGATTCGACCGATAGAATCATAAGCGATGCAAAGGAGCTAAACTTGATGCAAGATTTCATCACACAAAAGATCTACAAAATGGACGAAAGCGAGGGAGAGAAATCCTCAGAAGTGGATCGAGTTTTTAAACAAGCATTGCGAGCCTTTAAGGACAATCTAGTGACCCAATACAGTGTGGCACATAAGCAAAACTCCGACTCGTTAAATATTAAGTATAGAGATTTAATTGATAATTTTGGACAAGTCATGGAAACGTGTTGTGGCAAACAGAACGACTTCCCATTGACAATGGGCGTGAATGCGTTTCGAGGTTTCATGAATGAGTTTATGAATTCTAGAGAAACGGAAAAACCAAAGGCAAAGAGGAAAAAGGAGAAGAAGAGAAAAGTGGAGGAGCACACTAGTTATAATGGTAATACACAACAAATATTTGTTTTCTTTTGTTGAAATAACTAAAAATTATTTTTTTTGCAGGACATACGTTCCAGTTAACGATAATAAATATACCAACAGCTTGTGAAATATGTCAGCTCTTCCTTTTATGGCCAATTGAACGGGGTTTGGTAAGTACTTGCGAATTGCAATTCCTACTAATTACTGTTAAGTTTTATTCATTGACAAAAACCTGTGGTGTATTTATTTAAAAGAGATATTGACCTCCTTATATGTCTTCGCTCGAAAACCAAACGCATTTTCCTGAGTAATTTTGTTTAACTCAGCCCACTTAAACGGTGCTCAATTATTTTTGAACCATAAACACGGTTCTTTAAAAATCGATTTGGCCTGTCTTCTCAGTCTTCTTTCGTCCGGTCGTCGGGAAAATTCGTAGTTGTTTTGATCCCTGTTCCTGAATATTTTATTTATTTGCGGGAACTTTTCCATGATTCTGATTTTTATAGCCAGATAGTTCGCTCCCTTGGCCGTATGATCATTTATCTGGAGTAAATGTTGGTCGATTTCTTCGTTTGTTAAGTGTCTCTTTTTGTTGAGATCAAATACCTCATTGACTGTTAAACTCATTTGACCCGCTATGTTCTCTCTACTAGAAAATGTGTTAATGGCATTCCGATTAGTCTGACTCTGACCAATGATGTTAACATTATTGTATTTACATTATTGACTAAAGCACCATTTTAATAGGTGCTTTAGTCCTAAATAAAACTGGGACTCAACCTTTCCAATAAGCCTGGTCTCTAGCTAACTGTCTCCAGCTGCACACTTCATGTTACTTACTTACTTACTTAAGTGGCGCTACAGTCCGGAATGAACCTGGGCCTCAACCAACATGCCTCTCCAATTAGCCCGGTCCTTAGCTAACTGCCTCCAGTTGCGCACTCCAAGTTGGTTGAGGTCGGTTTCCACTTGTGCGCGCCACTTAAGGCGAGGTCTTCCTCTACTGCGTCCGACGTCTGGCTGGGAATCGAAGACTCTGCGAGCCGGAGTATTGGTGTCCATTCGTTCTACATGTCCTAGCCATCTTAAACGTCCAATGCGAAGTTTTTTGACCAGGGGCATGTCGCTGTACAGCTCGTATAGTTCCGTCTCCATAGCCCGTCAACGCAAACGGGACCGAAGATTTTTCGAAGAATTTTCCTCTCGAATCTACCAAGGATTTCTTCATCCGCTTTTGATACGGTCCATGCTTCAGCGCCGTAGAGCAGGACTGGGATGATCAGGGTCTTATATAGGATCTCCTTAGTAGTTCGAGTGAGGGCTTTACTACTAAATTGCCTTCTTAGCCCGAAGAAACAGCGGTTGGCAAGAGTAATTCTTCGTTTAATTTCTGACGAGATGTTGTTGTCAGAGTTAATAGCGGAGCCGAGGTAAAGTCCCGTACTACCTCAAAGTTATATCTGTCAATGGTGACGTTCTGTCCAATTCGTCGATGTTGTGAGTCCTTTCGTGATGACAGCATATACTTAGTCTTACCCTCATTTACTGCTAAACCCATTTTCGCCGCTTCCTTCTCTATACTAACAAACGTGGCTATGACATCACGTTGAGTCCTACCAATGATGTCAATATCGTCAGCATATGCTAGTAGTTGCACCGACTTTTGGTAAATTGTGCCTCTGGAGTTGGCTTTGGAGTTTTGCACAATCCTCTCAAAAATCAGATTAAAGAAGTCACATGACAGCGCATCGCCTTGCCTAAATCCTTTTTTGGTATCGAATGTGTCGGTGAGGTCGTTTCCGACCCTGATGGAGCAGCGAGAATTCTCTATCGTCATCCTACACAAACGGACGAGTTTGGGCGGTATACCAGTTCGTCTCTATAAATGCTGTCATATGCGGCTTTGAAATCGATGAATAGGTGGTGGGTATCGATTTGCACTTCTTGAGTTTTTTCCAGGATCTGCCGAAGTGTGAAAATTTGATCGGTTGTGGACTTACCTGACCTAAAACCACACTGATAAGGGCCAATCAGGTTGTTGGTAAACGGTTTCAGGCGTTCACATATTACGGCAGATAGGATCTTGTAGGTGATGTTGAGGAGACTTATGCATCTGTAGTTGGCGCATTTCAGAGGGTCTCCTTTTTTGTGGATAGGGCAAACGATGCTGAGGTTCCATTCTTCAGGCATATTTTCATCCGACCAGATTTGGCTTATGAGTTGGTGGATGTTACTTACCAACTCATCTCCGCCGGCCTTATAAAGCTCAGCGGGAAGGCCGTCATTTCCGGCAGCCTTATTAAGCTTGAGTTTAGATATTGCTATCCTCACTTCACTCAGGTCGGATGGTTGGCAGTTTTCGCTGTCGTTGCCAATATTGAATGGTTCGTTCTGCCTGACAGCGGAATGTTGTTCGTCATCGCCGTTTAACAGTCTGCAGAAGTGGTTCTTCCATATCCTCAGCATCGACTGTGTCTCAACTACAATATTTCCTTGTTCATCTCGACAGGATTCTGTTCGAGCCTTGTATCCTTGGCTTTGACGTTTTACACTTTGGTAAAACTTGCGAACATCGTTCCTGGAGTGGCACCTCTCTATATCCTCGATCGCGCGCTTTTCTTGCTCTTTTTTCTTCTTGCTGAAAAGCCGATGTTCTTCCCTTCTTCTTTGCCTATAGAGCTCAATGGCAGCTCTCGTCTTCACCTGCAGCTTAGCCTTGTAGGCCTCGTTCTTGGCACACTTCATGTTAGTAGGTCGCTTTCTACTTGTCCGCACCACTTAAGGCGAAGTTTTGAAGAAGGTTGTGCCTCTGTTGTTGTTTTTAGAGTTTTTTTTTTACATTCCTCTCAAGAGCAATATTGAAAAAGTCGCGTGACATTATTATTAAATACTGACCTCGACAGAATAATTAAATCAAAGCAAAATTAAAATCTGCATTATCCATGAATGGCACTTGCACATTGAAAACCGAAAAACTGGTCAGCTGCAGCCAAAATATCTTTGCATTTACTAGTTAGGATACAAAAGCGTTCAAAAAAATGATAGGAGACTGATAGAACTCTATAGCCTTGATCGAATATCGTAGGAATGTCTCCTGCCTTACACTCTTACAAACAAACAACCAAATGAAGTAGACAGTTGCATTCTGCCCCTTCAACAATTCAACCGTAATATGCGCCATACCACGAATATACTAATCAAGTCACCCTGAAGCCTACGTTCGGACGTAAGTGAAAATATTTTCTAGAAACTTTGGGAGTAGGTCAGATATAAATTGTTAGTTACTGCATACAAGATAAATTTTATCGAGCAATTTTTCAATTTTGGCAGGTTACTTTTTATTAATAGATCCTGCATATTACCCAATTAAGGCGGTTATTCATTACCTTGCCAAGTCTAGTAATGATCTGACAAATTATCCAAGTAGTATCATTTGTCAAGAAAAGATTATCTCGACTTTGTCGTTCGGAGTCGGCATAAAATAGGAGGTCCCGCAATCGTGCACTAAGTACACACGCACACATGAATGGTTGTGAGAAGGCTCGGCCCTGGGTACTAATGAGCCAGTTTGCGCCAAAAATGTGTATTTTGGATATCCGCCAGTATCTATTCCATTGATTTACTTTATTCTGTGTGTTCTGGAGTTTTTCAGTCATTTCTACGATCTTCGATCAGTCTAATGCTAGGATAGCGGCATTATTGATAAACGTAGCAACAGGTAAAGAAACGGCCCAGGAACACTTCCTTGCGGTACGCCGGCCAAACTTTCTTCAAGCTCCGAGTATTTGTTTCCATGTGTAACACGGAAGGGTATATTCCCGAGATATGATTCTGACATATCGTATGGGCGTCCTGGAAGAGCTGTCATTATTCGCATTTTAAGTCTTCGTGCCACACCTTATTAAAGTCTTGCGAGACGTCCATGAAACGCTTGACCATATCATTTTTTCTTCGAATGCTTTCTCGATTACGTTAGTACTTCTATGCACGTAGTCAATCGTGAATGCTTACTTCTAAGCCTAAACTGTTGGTCAGGGATAACATTATTTTCTTCTATACCGGACTGTAAACGCCTCGGTTATATCCTCTCGAAAATGTTGGATATGAATTGAAGAAACGATTTTTTTTTAAAGTTTTAAAACCATTATGACTTGCTTAACTTTCCACGTCTTTTAATATGAGCGCAGCATTTATAATATGGAGAAGCTTAATTAATGCCTTCATAGATAGAACTTCTACGGTGATTAAACCATAACCAGGAGCTTTCGTAGGCTTAAGATTACCGATCTCGAGTTTTAAGTCTCTTGTGAGTGCTAAAACTTCAAATATTAGTTCCGTCCTATTGATATTGGCGTGAATCGCTTGACCAACAGTTTAAAGGTTTCTTCAATATGGAGTGCGTACGTTTCGCTTTTTAATTATCATTCCTTGCCCATTTATTTTGATTTATTCTTTCCAAAGTGAAAAATTGGACTCTTTCTTTGCTGTTAGACTTTCAAGATAGGAGCCCATCGCACGATTCTTAAAATCCCTAATAGAATTCTTCAACAAATTGCATATATAATTCAAATGTGCTTTATGTTGCGGAACACGACTCTGTTCCCAGTTCCTTGACCTTGACCAATTCTTTTATTTCCGGAAGATATCGTAAAACATATTTTTCCGGCGTTTTCTGGCTTACGATCTTGACGACGCGATTAAGTTTATAGGGTGTCGTTAGTGGAACACTCAGATCAACATTCTCTTCGATTTCGTTCTACTAAGTAATCTCGTTGGCTCCAGGTCATAGGCAAGTTAGTTTTACGCTTAATATCAAAATAACTGGGGAATGATCAGACGACAGAGCGAAGTTCTCTTCAACTTTTATATGGTTGGTAGATATTCCAACTCAGAAACCTGTCACGAACGTGTTTCGTATCGCTGCCAATAATGAAATTAGGTTTCAGAGACTGAAGCAAGTTAGTAAAATCACTTTTTCAAGCTCGGAACTCGGTGCATCTTAAGAGTACACTGACTACTTTTAACTATGACCGTGGATAGCTGTATAGTCTCAAGTTCTATCTTTAGGTCTTCGTATTGTTCGATGCAGTCTTAAATAAACGAATGTGGAATGCCTTACCCAACTTAGTCATTCTTCGCCATTACAATTTACTGAAATTTAAGACCCACGCCCATCGGTATCTCCCCTTTTCTTACTCTTAATTATATTAATACCCGCGCTGTATTAGTATTAGGATACAAATACACTTTCGTGCTCGTATAGTCGCAAGAGTGTAATTCGATATTGACCACACAAATCGCCTGGTCATGATGGTATCCCTCATAATTCTTCAGATGTGCTGGCACGCTGGGTAAGCGCGTGTTGATTATAAAAAAAAGTCCTTTAGCAAGTGCTTAGCTCAAATAAATTAAAAATTGCTTTTTCTAAATGTTATGCAAAACAAATTCTGCATCACCGTTATTTAATGTCGATACTCTTTTATATCTCTTTTCAGGTTTGTCAAAATTGCCGCTTAACCTGTCACAAGAAATGCTATCAGAAAGCATGTTCATGCAACAAGACATCATCATCACACGGTGGATGTATATCGTCACAATCTAGTATAACTGACTCAAAACTTTTTGGTGTGCCATTAACGAATTTATGCTTAGCTGAAGGGGCTAAAATTCCCATACAAATTGAACAACTAATTACGAAAATCGAAATGTTGGCTCTCTACACTGAGGGTATATATCGCAAGAGCGGCGTAAACTCCAAAATTCGAGAACTCAAGCAGAAAATGTCTGAAACACCGATTGGTTCGGAAATTGACTACGAATCATACAATGTACATGTATTGGCAAATGTTCTCAAATCGTTTCTGCGCGAAATGCCCGAACCGTTACTATCATTCGATCGATATGATGATTTCCTTCGTGCATCCGATTTGCCCGATACAAATGTACGCGTACAGACATTGCTGTCGCTGATTAAAAAACTATCGGCGGCACATCATTTCCTTTTGGAACGCCTAATCTTCCATTTAGCTCTGGTAGCACAAAGAGAAAAACACAATCGTATGTCGGCGAGTTCGCTGTCGATTGTCTTTGCTCCGTGTGTTTTACGAACAAATCGTATGGTACCTGCGCAGGATAGTCTTAATGATATTAGTAGACAAACAAAGTGCATAGAAACGTTAATAACGCAAAAAATGCTGAATGTCAAAAGCACTTTAGCTGATATTGACACCTTGGACACTGCAGCGCATACCGCCACCACAAGGCTAAGTACTTTACGCAGCTCGAAGGTGTTTGCCCCCGAAGAGTTGACCCAACGGTCATCGCAAATCGAGACTGAAACCGAGGAGATGATATTGGAGGGCCACATTCAAGAGATTCGCAAGGAGAAAGCATTGCTGACATCTGCATTGCCGAATTTGGTGAGAACCACGTCAGATGATGACCTGCTGTCGACCGACCTCGATGGAGAGGGTGGCAGTTTGGATGATTTGAGTACGGGTAAAGACAAGGACAATCATTCATTAGCTGAATGTAAAGAATTCAAGGACAGCATTGATTCATCCTTTGGTAGTTTGGGTGGCGAAAGCAATGTAAGTCGAAAGGGATTTGACGAAAAACAGTCACATCTGCATGAGCAACAGTCGCAACAGTTCCCCGTGCAACAGCACCATCATTTTGACGCAGATTCGGCGAGTGATTCCATTGTGTTAAGCTACAACCTGCGAGATCAGAATATTGATTATATTCCAAGTCCACGGCATCATGTTTCGCTAGATCATGAAATGACATCATCGGGCTACCCATCGGTGAAGAACTACTCATCCACTCCGAAAGCGTCATCAAATAACAACAGCTTCACCGGCAGTGGCACTCGACGTTCGGGCAGTCAACAGAATCTCAGTTATTCCATGACACAGTCATCAGCGGGACCGAGTGGAATGAATTACACAGCAATGAGTCAGTCGGGCAAACCAATGGCTGTGCGTAGCATGTCAAGTGGCTACGATGCGACCACAACACATTTACTCCCAAATGCAGCCGATTCAGCTGATGGATTTCAATTTCTATCGGCCATCCCGTCGTCGTCTTCAACAACAACAACATCATCATCATCACCGAATGTAGTGGCAGGTACGACTCTGTCTGCTTCTCCATCACTATCCACACAATATACCAGTAGCAATAAAGTAGCAAGTATTAAAGAGGGCAGTAATATAAAAACGGCTCGAAAGAAAAAGAAGCAGGAAAGTTTAGATGACGAACCAATTATGGTGTAAGTTCTAAGTTCTATGTTATAATTTATCTCTAAATCTATATAAATATATTCAAGTATATATATATTAAATAATTTTAGGCACTGATTGATTATTAAAAACAAAACTAAAGAAAAAAAAAAACAAAATTTTAAATTTAAAAAAAAAAATTAAAATAAAATCATATTATACATATATATTAATGTATAACAAAATATTTCCAAACATACAAGTGCATATAAAGTTTAAAATTATATGTGTCTGTATTATTAATAAAATCACTATTAAAAGACATTGTTTTTCAATTCGAAATCAAAAGCAGAAAAGGCAAAGCAAAGTACATACTAACAACAATTATAATTTTTTTTTGTTTTTTTTTTTTCATATAACTAATCCCACATAAATATCATTAAATATATTGTAAACGAATAAATTTTGTTTTTAATAATGTGAAACACAAAACGAAATTATCTCACAAATTTATTGCGTTTGGCCTACGAGATTGAGGGATGTAATACGAGGAGTTGAAATAGACTGCAGTAAACTGAGTTTAAAATAGTTATGGTGTGTGTGCTTGAATTATTGAATAACGAAAAGCTTTGACGATATTATCAATTTCATTTTAACATATATGACGATATTTACAATCGCTAAGATTTGTTTTATATTTCGTCTGCTTTAAGAACCATGAATGTTCTAAAAGCTGACGAGAAATAAAAAAAATTGTTGCAATTAGATACTATTGCTACGATTCTGTAAATAACTAGGAGGACTTTGACAAAATATTAAAATTGTATATATTTCTACGGGAACGGCGCAAAAATCCCCCTCCCCTGTTTATCACCATGGTTCTAGAAATCGAGTCCATTCGAAAATTCTAAATCGAGTGAATTTGTTTTTTTTATACCATTCTGCTTAATTTTATTTTTATTATTTGGAACACCAAATTTCACTTTCATCTAGCTTTATGAGGATGTTTTTGTTAACTAAATAAGGAACATAATATCTTACAAAATCGGGGTATAAAACAGCCATAAATTGAGCGCAACAGTTTCAACGAATGAAGTGTTTTTCATTAAGGACTGGACAACTTTTTTTTTTTGAATAAAACGCAAACTACTTGAGATATCCAAAAAAATGTTATTAACTTGAATTACTATCAAAACATTTATGAGTGGAATTCGACTTCGTTCATCGGTACGTAGAACCCAATTTTTGATGACTCGGCCGCACATATCGACCGATAGGGCCGCTATTTCTTGTTCAATATTGCCTCTGAGCTCATCTACCGTTGTCAGCTTGTTGGCATAAACCAATGATATAATGTAGCCCCCCAAAAAAATAGCTAGAGGCGTTAAATCTCACGATTTCGGCTCCCAATCGACAGTGTCGTTTCTCGAGATAACATGTTCACCGAACTGAGACTTCAATAATTCTTTTATTTATTTATTCGTTTATCAACTACACAATCATTTTATGAGTTAATTTTCGTAAACTTGTAATCAAAGGATCTTCTTGAATAATGAGTGTGAATTTATTTTTTTAATTTTTTGCAATTAATATCGAAGCCAGAAGATAATATGATGAATATTGTGTTACATCGCTCACCAATGGCAATTGTCGTGGCTGCATCATGGCTAGGAAAAGTATTAATGTATTTTTTCGACCTCAACTCAGCAACGATGACCTAGCAGCAGTCATGTGGGAAAGGAAAGATTCAACTCCGTTGATTCGCTCCTCAATTGTTACACCCGTTGTGTGGCTTGTTGGAACCACATATCATGCAATTGCTCATCAAGTCTCTGTAGCGAATACCATTCACCGTAACGTGACGTTAATTTTCATCGACGAAAAAACGGCCACCGGCATGAAAATCGCACCAAACACTGACCTTTTGCGGATGAAGTGCTGTTTCCTGAAACACATTTGGGTTCTCACCTGTCCAGCAACACATATTTAGCTTTTTGACGAAGCCGTTTAACCATAAATGTTTAACCATCATGGCCAGAGCCCAATTCCAGAACGTACGTCGCTTCATATAATCAAGTGGCTTTAGTTCATGAGTCGGCGTGATCTTGTAAGGATGCAGGCCAAGTAACTTACGCAAAATTCGTCACAATGTGGTCTGCGAGAGGCCCAAATCCTTGAGAACTACGTGAAATTGACTAATTTGGCTCGTTTGCGACGGATGCCTCTACGGCAGCAATATTCTCCACACTTCGGACAAAACTTAAGCTACGTTCAGACGATTGGAAGATCTTCCAATTTTGTCATATATGTCAGTAAAAAAATTGTTCCAAATGTTTTCCAACCGTCTGAACTCCCAATTTAGTGTGACAATTTTGTAAGACAATTTATTATCGGCAATTGTAAGACCACATTCTGACCAATTAATTGCTAGGTATCATACAATCGTCTGAACACGCAATTTCAGTTTTTGCAATTTATTGTCAGCTGATTGAGACTTTGTGAGACAATTTTAAATTGTCCGATGTCATAGTTTTATACATCTTCCAATTGCCGACAATTTCTGCAAGATTTCGGTTAGTAAATTAATTCCCAAGTATTGACAACTGTAGGTAACTCAAAAAAAATTACGCTATTTGTATGGAGCAACAAATTGATATCGTATTTTCTTATTTTAACAAAATCTTAATCACACTACATTTTATATATTTAGAAAGGTTATTAATTATACAATCAAAAAGCATTTACAAATTTATATTGTACAATAGTAAAATGTTGCAAATCCGCTTTTGCCACCCAGTTTTTCTGTGGCAATTCTTCCTCCTCGCTGTCTTCCAACACGTAAGCCATTCATATGGTACAAATCGCAATATTTTGCTCCATTTTTATTGATTTGTTTATTTTATTTTCACAAATGTGTTCACTTTATGTAACTGACCTACGAATACAAATTTAAATATGTCCGACAATGCCTGTCAACCGATCTCCCAATTTTTTGTTAAACAAATATCTTCCAACCGTATGAGCACACAAGTTTGAAGGTGACAATATTTTCTCAAAATAATTTGTCGGACAGTTAAATTGGAAGACATTGGCAATTGAATTAAAAATTGGAAGATAGTTGGAAATTGTGAGCAATTTGCAGCTATTGTCACAGCTTTGACATATACGCCAAAATTTGAAGATCTTCCAATCGTCTGAACATAGCTTTAGTCTCACTGGCACGGCAACATCAAGCAGCGAATATTATGATTATAAATTGCTTGTCTACTGGGACAAGAATTACGACCGCAAATTGGAGTAAACGCTCTTAAAGTTGCGACCACCGACTCGGAGTTTCGGTAGTAAAATTTAATTATTTTTAAACATTGTTCCTTAGCGTACTTCACCGTGAAGAAAATGTTGATTTTTCTGAATATTTTGACATTGAGAGTTCGGTATTCGGTTTAAGGGTGCGTTCACACTGAAAGTTCGAAGTTTGCAAGTCGCTAATGAAAGACCCTTTATAACTCGTTAACCGGTAACTAAGGTTACCGGCTATGAAATCATATGGCTGACTGACAGGCATCTTCAGAGGCTTGTCTGTACAAAGTGGTAGAGTGTTCGCCCAATACGCAGCGGTAGACATTTTAACGGAGCTCCCTCCGTCTTCAGCTCTTCGGATTGGGGGATCTTACTACCCATTGCCGAACTAAGTAACCTTTACTATATGTCTTCTTTTCTAGGTGGTGTTTGAGAGTTTGAGAAACAAAAATAAAGACTCGAATTTATATCCCCATCCGATTATCTTGTGTCGGTGTTATGTGTTGGACGAGAGAAATTAATAGACAGCGTTTTTCTATAACGTTATAAAACCTTGATTATTGAAAACTGTCTTAAGGGGAAGATCGGTTAGAGCAAATTTCATTGTTTTACGAAGTAACGTACATATATTACAAATTAACATATTACAATTGACCTTTTTTTTTATAAAATTAGCAAATTCAAATTGCAACATTTAACTTATAACAGTCGGTGTAACACTTTTTTTCCGAAACTTGAAGACAACTGGTGGAGAGAACTAGATGTGGATGTTCCACCCCTAAGCCAGAATCGACGGTTACCTCACCTTGTTAGCTTCGTTCACATATTTAAATGTAGCTACCTTTTTACGATACGATACTTAAGTGTCCCTTTGGCTGGTCTTTTGAACCCGAATCATAAAGTTTAATAAAAATTTTAAATTCGATTCCATGTGGCCATAATTTCCTAAAAAAACGATTTGTATACCCTACACCATAGCATATGCAATATAAAAACGTTTTTTTTTTTGTTTTTTTTTGTCGAACCATTCCACGCCCTCTTTTTATGGATGTTGATTTTAAGGATGGGATAGGGTAGTTGAATTATTCGGAATTGGGAGATTTGTTGAGGATGGGTTTTCCGCTTCGTCGGCAAGTCTGCTTTGATTTGTTGATATCTATTGGTTGATATTTCCTTGAAGGATTTTTTTGTCTTTCTCTTGGACTTTTGTTCACTTCTTTGGAATTTCATTGGGGTCGTAGTACACGTTCTTGGGGCTTGGATCACTTTCCTGTACAGCGTAGGGCACTTATTTCTTTGATTGGTATAGTGCTCTTCTTTGTTGGACGTGGTGCCTTTCCTTGTGGAGTGTTAGGCACTTATATGTTGCCCATAGTGCGATTCCTTGCGGAGTGTTTAGCATTTCCTTGGTGCATGTTGCACTTTCTTAGGGCGTTTTCCACGTTTCCAGGGTTACTCATTTTTATTTGAAGCTTCGTTTTTTTATGTTATCTGGGTTTGGTCACTGTTTCTTCATTCTTCTTTTTTTCGGACACTATCGGACGTTAGCATCAGTGGCACCCGAAACCGATATTCTGGATAGTGAATTTCATTTGTATGTTAGCGATGGTATATCAGCTCGGAAAAATATGGTACTCGCTCACACTCTCGGTTACTCTCATACTTCCTTTCTTTGACCGCCCTGTTTAGTTTAAGCCGTATTTGTATTCCTCTGTTTGAACAGGTACGACACCTTCCGTATCACTGCAGTGGGATTATACCTCCGTTTAATTTATCTTCTCTGCGAGAAAAAATCTCACGCTTGTCGTGTTTCTCGCATGCTAGCGCACTGAGATTATGACCATCAACAGTCTTGATTCATAGTATATTAGGTCTGTTCCCGTACAAAATAATATTAACTGATACTTACTGATTTTTACTTATTGCCGTGCCCGTACGCAAAAATAAGGAAAAGAGACAGCTCACGAGAGTGCAAAAAACTACCCCTCCATAAAAATCTGTAAAAAAAATTTACTGCAGAAATTTCTGTTGGTAAAAATCAGTAAACTGTCAGTTGGTGTCTAAAAGCGTTTTCGATTGGGATACAAAAAGCACTCTTTTTTTACTCTAGAGTACTTTTGAAGGATCTGGATTCCAAGTCAGATTTACACCAACACAAAAACATTTAACATCTGACTTAATATGTCAATTTGAAGTTAGCATTTCGCAGTTTGAAGATTAAAAAGCGATTTTCGGGGAAAACTATAATTAGAAATTAAAATATTTTTGGATAATCATGTTCTAAAATTCATAAGCTTTGTTTTGACATAAACTCGTCAATGGTTGAGTTTTTAAAAAAGCCGCAATGAGTAAAAGAAAATTTCAAATGATGGTTTACATTGATAGCTAATAGCTATAATTGCGGCCTAAAGATAAACAATAAGCTGTCAAATGGCACACTAACACACACAGAAAACCAGAGTAACCTCTTTAATGTTCGATTGGGACGGGTAAAATCTGAAATCTGAGAGTAAATCTAAAAATCCCAATCGAAAACGCTATAAAAGTGACAACTCGCTTGTTTTGACAGGTGATTTATGTCATTTGTTCTTTAAAAGGCATACAAAATATATAAGTTTACTGTTTTTTTACCTAAACGCGTTCCCGTACTTTTTGGTAATTTTGTCTCTTTCTGAGATGATTTACCTCCACTCCAAGAAATTTGAGAATTTACTAATTTTTACTGAAAAAGTACGGGAACAGACCTATTGTCACGTTTAACTGACTTTTCTGGTCTGGAAGTTTCAACTATCTCGTACTGCACTGTCCAGTTCTAGTTTCTATTCATTCAACAAAGACAAGATGTGTTCCCGTACATACTTTTTTTTCGTACTGATTTTTACTGAGGAAATGTATTTACATACAAAAATTGTGAACCGGAAAGGTTTTACTGTTTTTAAATCAGTAAACAAAAATATTACTATGCTAACCGACCTATTGTTACCGTTGGACAAGACGAGAACTAGAATGTAATACCAATAATCCATTGAGTGCATTATTTTTAACCCTAGAAGGCGCATCTTATTTTTTATAAATAAAGGAAATTCTTCATCAACACTTCCAATATAATAAAACTTTAAAATTTAAATTGTATTAGTAAACAACAAATTTTTTGAATGATATTTATCATCTCTCTTGTTTAGATATATCGTAACAGCTTGCAATTAAAACGGTTAAGAATGAGCTTCAAGTTTTTGTTGTTCTTTACTAAACGCATTTCTAAAAAGTGATAAAGGTTGATATCCTAAGCGACACTTAGATACAACTAAAGCAGGTAAAATCGCGCAAAATTCAGCAGTATTATGAATAAGAGCTCTTCACTGAATAAAAATAAAACTGAATGAAAAAGAATAAGTTATGTATGTCGAGCCGACGAAGAAAGTTCGATTAAGGTTAAAACCAATAATAAATTAATCAGCGACTTCAATTAAAGGCCGAACTCTTCGATGAATGATATACGACTATATTTCTCTATGTGAATTGATGTATTTTCTCTGATGTCCATTGTTTTGTAATATTGACTCCCGACAGCTGCTCGCAAAATACGTCCTCTTATGGAATTCTGGGGTCGAATAACCACATCAGTTATTTAGTGAGTGAAATGCATACGTTATCGAATAATCGAGTAACTAAATTGGGATGATCACATATGAATGGTCACGTATTGAATGAACATTTAAAATTGTACCAATTACTAGCAAAATTCTGCTACATTGATGTAAATGTAATGAAAATAAATTGGTGCTTTTAAAAAAATTCTTAATTTTCAAATTGGGTATTGATTGTTTTTTTTTTTTTTCATCAGTCAGAAGATGCACGTTGTGAATCTATTGAACGAAAACGTTGAGCAATCATTGTAAAGATAACATTTGAAATTTTAATTTTCTTGAAACATATTTCATAAACTTATCACAGTTTTATTAATATGTTCAGAGTCCATCCTTGTTTATAATGGAGAAACTTAAAATATTAAAATGAAAATATCTTACATTTTTCTCACAAAAATGCATCCACTCGACACCACAGACCCTACCGTATGAAAAATCACTGATGATAGAATACCAAAATTAGATACTCGAATCTCGGATGCGATCATACCAAATCAACATTTATCAGCCACGTATGACTCGATAACTGGTGTGGTAATTCGACCCCTGGAAGCAATGGTATCAAAACATGTGTCCATTTCCGGAGTTACTTAGATTGCTTAGACTAGAAAGTCAAACTTCTGTATCCACTTGGAAATTGACTGTCGAAAGCTCTTATAGGGCAGCTCGTAGCGATTTCGCGAATAACCCTAAATAAACACCCAGATGCAGTTTTATTTTCTGCAAGCCATCAAAATTTATATGAATAAAGACGCTGTGCCGCCTCAGGACCGCGAGGTCAAATTCTGTCTACGTTCGGAAGGTTTATGATAACATCGGTCAACTAAGCCTATTTGTATTATGTACCCTGCCTCGATTACGATATTGTCAAAAAAGCTTTTATTAATAAGACTGAGCTCCACAGAAAAGTACAGCATTTTACTTAAAAAAAATGTTTACTTTTCTGTGCACCTCAGACTTGATATCTATTCTTCAAAGAAATGCTAGATTATATATCTGATTATATATTGCACTTAAATTCAATCGAATTTACATTGAAAATGTTTTAGTTCCATTCTGAATCAGTTTATTGCGAAGACTTTACTTGTGAACGTTTTTTTTGATGAATAGAAATAAACATTTGCATAACAAATTCAAACATCTCCCAATCATGTGGCGACGTCCACTATCATCAGTTTACATAGTTTAAATCCAAAACTCACATTACAAACTTATTTTTATATAGTCAACTATACACCCTTTGCATTTTTATTACAACTGTTAACTATATTATTATTCATTCACATAAAATTATACATTTTCTTTTTATTCTCATTTCACTCATATACAGCAAAAACATTGTTTAAATTAAATTTATATAGACAAGAAAATAACTTCATGATTGCTGTGCTATAGTTTTCGTTCGTTTTATATGGATTAATAATATTATATAATATAAAAAAAAAATACCCGTTAATATTCTCAAAAAGCATTATTAAGATATAAAATATGTAAAAAAAAATCGCTAACTATTTGTTAAACATTTGTGTCGCCTTTTTTAATCATATCTCCCTAAGCTTACGATACACAAACAAAAAATGTAAACATTTTATTGAACATGAAATAGTGATAGATTTTAATAAACCACATATAAGAAGCCGCAGAAATAAAAACAACAAAGCAAAATGAATACTCCTTAGCAAAAATTGTTCTTTTTTATACACAAATTTTAAAATATACATACAAACATATGTATTGACATGCGTGAATCTCTTTAATTTGGTATCCAATTAAACTCTTCCATTTGTATAAACAATAATTTGCAATTTAAAAGAAAAGAACAAAAGCAAAAGAAAGAAAATGGAAAAGTAATACGGAACAAAATATGTTCTAAATATATAGATGATTAAACATTATTTTTTTATTATTATAATTATATACATATATTTTTATGTAAGTGACCAAGTCAATATTTAGGTTTCACTATTTGTACAGTATACTTTCATTTATTTTGTTAAATAAAGTGGTAAAATTAACAATGTCTATTTTCTTGTCTTTGATTTTTAGTGTCAGCTTGTGTGTCTAGTTGAATTTGTTCTTAAATTGCAGCAGACAAATTACCAACTAACCAAAGCACAGTGGTTTTGTTCTATGGGAGATGCATATCTTTTGAAATAAACGGTTCTGATAAATGAAGGCGACTGATTCGTAAACAAGACATTATATTCTACCAGAAAAAAAGATAATAAGTAAATTATTCCATCCTTAAATTAAACATCCTCAAAATGTGGGCGTAGCTAAAACTAAATGGGGATTAAAGTATAGAAAACGACATTGTCACCACATCTTGTTCAGAAAGTCTACCTAACAGCTAGGTTCTACTTTTCACTTTCACTCGAAATGAAATTGAAATTGGTCTAAAGTGAAATTTCGGGTTCCACATTCCACTTTACCGATTTCAATTTCACATTTTTCGAAGTTACAAAAAGTAAATTTACGTGTTCCACAATTCGGTTTTATCGTTTTGTGAGTGATTTCAATCCGATCATTTAAGTATCTGTGAAATTTTTGGGATGTAGCTCATCCCGCGATTGAAAATGTAAGTGAATAATATCTGAGTGCAGTAGTGTTATTTAGATGTTGAATAAATACATTAAAACATAATGTATTTTAACAGGGGTAAACACAAGAATACTTCACAGGAGGCAATATATATTGAATTCATGGAGAGGCATAAAGATCTTGCCAGAGGACTCATGAAAAAAGATCGTGAAGCAGCCGACGCTTTGTTTTTGAAAAGATACTATTTTTGAATTAACTGAGAAGTATTCTTTCCTGCCGTCGATGTCGATGACCCCAGGAATACGAAATTCTTCCATGAAATGTTGTTTTGATTTCCATTTTTCTTCATCCGACATGGACCAAAGCAACATCAGAATCTTTTCCAATTAATATCAGAAAGCTTCTTTCGGCAAGGAAACGCAAAACTGAGGCTAACTGCAACATACAAGAAATCGATGATGGTTTTAAATGCGGCGCAAAATTTGGAAATCATGTTTATAAAGTCGATAATATGACATTAATCTAAATGAAATAACAATTTTTAATTTTCACTTGAAATTTATTTGTTTTAGTTACGCAGCATCTGCAATTTCTAAAGGATTAGAGAGGGGTCTAATCGTAAGCCTTTTCACTTTTTCCTCTGCATACTTTTGTTTTTCAACTTGCAACACCGCAGCAATATAAATAGAAGTCATAAGTTTATAATTTATTATATATTTTATAAAAAATGAAGCAGAATTTTTAAACAAAACAATTTATCAAAATAAAAATAATTTTGCAATGTGATTTCGAAAACTTTTCGAAGTAATGAAATCGGTCGGAATTCACTCGATTTACAGAAGTAATTTCACTTTCATTTCACTCGATTTCTGGAACCTAGCTGTAAATCTCTTATGGTTCGACAGAAAAAAAAAAACGTTTTTCTATGGGATTGGTTTACAAATGTTTTTTTTTATGAAAACGCCCCCAAAAATTGTGCGTGGGTTAAAATGATATACTGACAAAATGTTCATAATATTATTCTCGAAATATTTTCATCAACATTTATTCGTTTTTTTTTTGTAAATTGTGCCGATAATCGTGCTTTACGGAAAATGCATTCGCAACACTACAACCGAAATTGTACCATTAGTAGGCCATTGTGGGTGATAACTGATAAGTTTTTTTTTTTTTATAAAAACTGGACCTAGTGTCGATATATTAGACAAGATTTTATCATAAGATCCCTAGGGACCAGGGATATATTAAAACATTGTGTAAAGTTACAAGAAAAGGAAAAAAGCAACTTAGGTTAGGTTTACGGGTTGGTGGAGTAGAGGATTCTCTATTCCGCCACACTTAGGTCCATGTGGACCCATTGTGATACCCTTGGTGGGATTACGTCCTTCCTTATCGTTACTATGGGTTACTCCACTCTATCCAGCCATCCTGATGTTCGTAGGAACCTGTAAAGATAGGGTAATGGAATATCGGATAGCTCTTGGATGTCTTGGAAGTAGTAGCTTCCAAGTGTTCTGTTCCTCAGGTGACAGAGACTCGGGCAGTGACATAGGAAGTGAGGTGTATCCTCGTGTGTTTCCTCATCGCCGCAGCCTCTACAGATATCGTCATCCTTGAGATTTAATTTCACTGTATGGGTTCTGAGAAAGTTGTGACCAGTTAGAGCCACTACCAGTTTAGATAAGGAGCTTCTGTCGTACCGCAACAGTTTTTTGGTTCGGTTTCCGTTGTATTCTGGCCAGAGCTTCCGAGATATTTCGCAGGTAGTCAATGACTTCCACCTGGTATTGGCTTTCATTCGGGTTTTGTATTCCACTCTTTCTCTGAGGTTACAGACTGGTGGTTCGACCGTTTGTAGTGCCTGATCATGATCTGTAGCAGATCCATTTCTTGCCAGTTCGTCGGCCATCTCGTTGCCGTCTATGTCCCTGTGACCAGGAACCCAGCAGAGATCAGCATTATGCTGTGAGCAGAGAACCTTTAGCTCTTCGCGACAGCGGCGAACTAGCTTTGATTTAATTTCGATAGCAGATACTGCTTTTATAGCCGCTTGGCTGTCAATGAATATGGTGATATCACTGTGTAATATTTCCATTATTGACACCAAATGAGCGATTGCTAGCACCTCAGCCTGGAACACACTACTATGATCAGGAAGCCGGATTGATTTGTGTATTACTTATTCCTCTGAGAATATGCCAGCACCTGTTCCACAGAACATTTTTCTATATTTTTATTTTTGTATAATGGGGAAAACCACTGTGCAATTTAGGGTCGTATTGGGGCCGATCTCTGACCAGGGCTAGTCAATGAACGTTGAAAAGCATCCGTTTGCCATCGATGCCAACTTTTCTTTTCAATAAAGCAGCGTTGTATTTTTTCCGGAAGTGAAATCAGTTGTTGCATTGGTGACGATATTCAGACAAACCGCGAGTTTAACAAGACAAAGAACAGACCGAATCGGTTCTTCAGTCGTATTCTTCACAGAGCTCCTCTTCTCAAAAAGGTCCTTTCACTCGATCTGGTCTCTTCCGATTTTTATGCGTTTTTTTTTTTTTTAATTCAGAGTTTTGTTAACCCTCTAAGGACCCTACAAGACATGAAGGACAACATCCGGACAGAAATTACCAACATATCTTTTGCTCTGCTGGTAATTATTTAGTGTATGGGCGATAAAGGTTTTACCTGATATAATTTTCAGAACTGTATAAAACAAAACTTTAGATATGTAAATCAGATCTATAATATGGGGTTTATTTTGTTTTGACAAAAATAGAAACCGTACCCGTACTTGCAATTGGGAATACGAAATTTGAAATACAAAAAAAAAGGTTAGAGTTAAAAAAACGCACGAAACTAAATATCAACAAATGTGTCTACAAAAGCTGAACACGCCTGCGTCTACTCCTCCCTCATCTTGGTCGATGGTGTTGTTGTTGTTACTAGTAAAAAAACCCAAAACCATCTTGAAGGCCGCCAATGTTGATGTTGAACCTTACTGCCTAGACCTCTGCGCCAAGACTTAAGAGGGAATCAACATCAAGGATTTGATTGATAACATCGGATCCGCCCCTGTTGCTGGCGCTGTTGCCGATGTCGGTGCAGCTGCCCCAGCTGAGACCAAGAAGAAGGAGGAGAAAAAGAAAGAGGAACCAGAGTTTCGGTCTCTTCGATTAAGCACCGTCATCACTGAGACGTGGAATCTTGTCTTTTTTACACGTATTAATGAGGTGCTCAGTGGCGCGATGGTTAGTGCGATGAACTGCCGCGCAGGAGGTCTGGGTTCGATTCCCAGCCGTAGCAACACCTAAATGATTTTTCACTGGCCCTCCTCTCGTGATGATCTGACAAATCATCCGAGTAGTATCAATTGTCAAGAATAGCTTATCTCAACTTAGCCGTTCGGAGTCGGCATAAAACAGGAGGTCCCGCCATCGTGCAAGAAGTACACACGCACACATGAATGGTTGTGAGAAAGCTAGGCCCTGGGTACTAACGAGCCTGTTGCGCCAAAAATTTGTATTTTTTTTTTTTGTAATAAACAAATGTGAAATAAAGTAAATTTTTACAGAAAAAAAAGGTTAAAACGATGGTTAGTGGGATGAAATGGAATGATGATACGCAGAAGTCATGTATTTCACTGGCTCTGCTGTCGCGATGTTCGGATCATCTGAGCAGTATCAATTGCCAACAAAACCTTTTCTCAACTCAGACGTTCGGATTCAGAATGAAACAAGAGGTTCCACCATCGTGAAACGAGCTTGTTGCGCCAAAATATATTTTTTTAAATAAGTAACTCATCGAATTGCTTTTGACTGCGGATTTGTTTTTTACGTTCCCAGCAGCGATTCGATTTACTTACCTAAGTGGTGCTGCGGTATGGGCATCAACCATCATGGCTCTGCAAAAAAACCAGTCCTCTACTGCATCTGGAATTTGGGTGGTAATCGAAGACTCGCGGCCTGAAGTATTGGTGTGCATTTGCTCTACATGCTGCTGGCGCTGTTGCCGATACATATCATCTTTAACAGCCAATGTAATTTTTGTGGAGCAGCGAGAATTCTCCATCATCAGCTTGCACATACGGACGGTGTAAAAAAATAGTCATCTGTAAGATACTTCTCTATACATAGATGAAATGAATTAATTGGTGTTGGGTATCGATTTGGGCGTATTTGGTATGTTGCTTAGATCTTGAGTCAGCTAAGCTTTCCTTGCCTAAAATCACATTAATCAGGTAGTACGTTAAGGCATACATGCCTTCACATACTATGGAGATAGGATCTTGTAATCGATGTTGAGGATATATTTAAATCTGTGTAGTTGGCGCAGTTCAGAGGCTGTCCTTGGTTTGGATCTGGCAAACAATTTATGCTTGCTAGTAAAAAGAAGAGTATGGGAATGGCAGCTCTTCTGAATCTATTGGCAGAAATATACTCTTTTGTTAGTTCTGGGGCCATATTTTATAAAACGAATATCGTTGAAATTACTTCGTTCTCGTAGAAATTCGATTACCAAAACTATTATCGTTCTAGGTTTTACGATACTCGTAATTTCTTACGACTGGCAGTCGTATAGCTTTCGTTTCCGTTGAGGTGTCATAAATATTTCTTGTTTTACACAATCGCACTTTGTCGTGACTATCGTTTATTTCTGTATCGTTTACTTGCCGATCGTTTCGTTTTATGTAATAGAACCCCTGAGAAGAAACATACGCTTCTGGAGTTAATTTCAGAATACACTCAAGAAATTTACCAATACACTTGGAACAAAAAAAGGTAAATAGCTTTGACATTGAATACTTAACACATTCGGCCCTATCGAGGTATCCCTCGGAGCGGAAAATTCTGCGATTTTGCACGATTCGGAGGATTTTTGCTTCGAGGTATTCTTCCGAAAAGTTGTTCAGAATATTTCTCCGCCATTTTGTAACGTATCCCGGCGAATTGCGTTCAGATGTATTTTTCGTGCAATTTTTGATAGCTAAGTACCATTTTTTTCGATTTCCTCCGACACAAATTCTGCGCGGAATTTATTTACAATTTGTAGTGATGTGAAGCCATCGCATTTGTGTCGTGTAGTATTTTTTTCCGATGACACATACTCGAATAGAATTTTAAACCTCCGACGAAGTATGCGTTGCGGAAAATTGTCCGCTCCGACGGATATCTCGATAGGGCTGAATATTTGGTGACGAACTACGGAATATGTATGTTAGCTATTATGCAGAGATCCTAATCAATAATACTTAATAGAACAATCTCAAGACTGAGGTCTCCTAAAATTTCGTTTCATTGTTTGCTTGTTCTGTAATTTTGGTATTACGTTGTTCGTATGATTGTTAGACTGTGTTCCTACGAGCTACAAATGCATTTCTATTAGGTTATTTAAATTTAACAAGCTTGGGATTATTTTCTAAACACTTCAGAAAATTTGCCGTTATATTTACGTAATAAAAATAAAGATCTCCTACAAGTCTACGCAGAGTTTGGGGTGGATTACTCGTATTTGAATAGAGTTCAGTGCATGTTACCAAAGAGTATACAACTATAAGAGTGCGCATCTCATACAACGAAAATTTACTATACTGATGTTGATACCGTGTGCACATTGCCATGCCAGCATAAAGCAACAGCATAGCCGATGCATACGAACGACGGAAATTCCCCTTCGCACTTACCGCCCGCGTCTGAAACGACTACCTACAACATTTTTAGCTGTGATGCGTACTCTATAGTTATATACCTCGTTGATGTTACCTAATTTCGTCAATAAGGAGCGGATAACTTTCTATACAGTGCCGCTCACTTGAATAGCACCCCCCTTTGCTGTGAGTTTTAAGCTTAATATCTTCAAAAATAATTATGGTAATGACTTGTTTTTTTTTTTCTAATGAAAGTTTATTAAATTCTGTAAATAAAACAGTAGGAAATGAATTCATATTTACAGTGGTAATTTTTTTTATAGATTTTGAAGCGATATGACTCAAAATATACACATCACATTTTGGCTCACTTGAATAGCACCCCCTCATAAAAAAATTATTTAAAAATGTTTTCACACTGTTGGACTTAAAAATTTATTAGGAACAAAATTAAGAATTAAATTTTGAATTGAATTTGAATTAAAAAAAAAATAGTAACGGGTGCTTCCGCCTTTGTTATAAATAACCTCATACATCCTGTTAGGTAGGGAATCATACAATTTCTTGATGTAATCCAGTGAAATGGAGGCCCAGCTACTTCTAATTGCTGCTATTAGCTCCTCCTTATTGGAGTATTGCTTCCCTGATTCGTACACCTTCCGAGCAAGCCATCCCCAAACATTTTCGATGATGTTTAGGTCTGGCGAGTATGGTGGCCAATCCAACAATAAAATGTTTTGACGCCCAAGAAATTGTTTTACCACTCTGGCATTGTGAATTGGTGCGTTATTCTGCTGCAATTTCCACGGCAAGTCTCCAAATAATCCATTAATTGAAGGGATAACGTTCTCTAGTACTCCAATGTAGGACTGAGCGTTCATACGAGGAGTTAGGAACTGCAACTCCAAAGTGCCATAGTACGTTATGGCTCCCCAAATCATAACACCGCCAACTCGACTGTGCAAACGATCCAATTGATGTTCCTCCTTCCGCAAATCATGAAAGTAATAATTAAAACGGTCAGGACCCTCTAAATTAAATTTTTTTTCGTCGGAGAAAACAACACGGTACCATTCCTTGCTCCATGTCATGTTAGCACGGCAGAAACTAAGGCGTTGCTCATTGCGATATGGGTTAAGCGGTGGTTTTTTCTTTAATTTCAATCGCTTCAAGTGCTTAGCCTTCGAAATAATCCGCTTTACTGTGGACACGCTTGCTTTAACACCACTTTTTTCTCTTATTTTGGCTGCAGAGTCGTGCGAATTTGACGCGAGCCGCAGAATTGCTCTTTTTCCAGCTGGGGTATCGGCACTAACTGTTCGTCCTTTCATGTTTTTGCCATAGTTGGACTCGTTCCGTAAAAATGTGGATATCACTTTGCGGCTTCGTTGAGTTTTTTTTGGCTATTTGGTGAATAGACAGGCCACACTCACTGTAAGCCTTGATTTTAGCTTTCTCGTCCTCTGTCAGTGATTTGCCACGACCCATTTTAACTAAAATTATCTTAAATTAATTAAATGATTATTAGAAAATACTTTTGCATAACCACCTGATTTGGCTTCCACACGAAAACTGATAATAGAGGGGGGGTGCTATTCAAGTGAGCCAAAATGTGATGTGTATATTTTGAGTCATATCGCTTCAAAATCTATAAAAAAAATTACCACTGTAAATATGAATTCCATTCCTTCTGTTTTATTTACAGAATTTAATAAACTTTCATTAGAAAAAAAAAAACAAGTCATTACCATAATTATTTTTGAAGATATTAAGCTTAAAACTCACAGCAAAGGGGGGTGCTATTCAAGTGAGCGGCTCTGTAATTGTGGGATGGCTTTCGCTGTTTATACATTTTTCTCTATTTTATCGTACTATTTGTTTTATTATACGTATACTTGGGCTGTATTATTTTAAATACTGAAGTGTTGGCAAGTTCTGTTGTGATTTATATGATACGAGAGCTAACACTGTTTAAGATATTTTTTTGAATAACAAAAGTTAGCAAACGGATAAGTTCACTATCCATTGGCAAATAACTCGTGTGTTATGTTTTTTTATTAATACGGGGTGTCAGTTCAAGCAAATTGCAGATGTGTTAAACATTTTATTTGTCCGGATTGTTTCAAACATAATTATGTAATTGGAGAAGTGTCGTATATATAAAATCAATCGTAAGAAATACATGTATTCCCAATATTGTCAGACTGGTCACTGAGTGTTAAGAAATTAACGTGTATTGGACTAGCTTATCTATTCTTCCATTTATCCTGGAAGATGTCTTTAATTTTTGAAAATCGACGGTTATGAACCGCAACTTCATAATGTGCAACTTCTAATATGGGTCGGGTTCTAACAGCTGGTATTACAATTCAAATGCCATACCCCGACGGTTATTCACTGAAACGTGACAGAATGCGCAAGTGTAAAAGAGAAAACCTTACACAAAGTCAAATTCACTTTCATCGCAGTTGGCGACTTACTCGTTGACAAAAATCTTCTAAGATCCAGCTTCCAAGTAGGAGCTCTCGTGTACAGATACATATCAACCTTATGGTTTACAATCATGCCTATCGTAGAATCCGGCGGAATTCAATTCCCCTTCACTTGCTTATTTCACTTTCACTTTACGGCTGTATCGTAGATTCCGTCGGACACGCTTAGTTGCCGACCATCAGATTCTCTTATCGACTCAGCTGAATGTTAATCTAAAGACAGATTATCAATTATTGTGTGCAAATAAATTATTATTCAGTGCTTTAAAAGAAATAGAATGGACAGTCTTTGTATGTATTTTGATTCATATGACGATGATGAGGAAACCGTACCCTCAGCTAAAAGTTTGACGACGATGAGGAAACCGTACCCTCAGCCAAAAGTTTGAGGGCATACTTAAGAGGGACATCGAAGATATTTTGGAACTATCGAATCAAATGTATGTTTAAGTTTTATTTTGTGATTTAAAATGGACTTTACAAACAAATAATTTCAGATTTGTTAAAAACTTTCGGCTTAACAAAGCGGCATTTTTATATGTTCTGGATGTTCTTTAGGAAGAGCTTAAACCCAACACAAAGGCCTTTTCAATCTCACTAAAAGTGAAATTGGCGGCCTGCTTACGATTTTTTGCACAAGGGAGCTACCAGCATGGGTCTGGAAAGGACTATAATGTTTGCATAGCACAATCAACATTTTCGGAAGTGCTAAAACAAGTGATAGATGTCCTAGAGCAAAAACTGTGTCTCAAATGGATACATATAAACATGACTGAAGAAGATACAACCGAAGCGAAGAGATATTTCTATGATAGATGCAAAATTCCAGGTGTCGTCATGTGTGTTGATGGGACACATATTGCTATTAAGATGCCAGCAGAAAATCCACACCTGTATTACAATAGAAAAGGGTTTTTAGCCTTAATGGAATGTTTGTAAGTTGATTGATTCTTAAATATAAAATGCGCTTATTTTGCTTTCCATTTTTAGGTTTGTGATCACAGGCAGCGGATACGATGTATAGATACAAGTTTTCAAATGTTCAATCACGACTCCTTTGTATGGAATAGCAGCAACGTCAGCACATATTTTTCCAATCGATATGGTAACGGAGATAGAAATACGAGGCTTCTCGGTACATTTTTGGTTGCAATTTGTTTAAAGTAATACATCAATCATTTTTTTTGCAACTGACGCTGGATATCCGCTTCTTCCATGGTTGTTAACACCATTTCGATCCGTGCAATTGAATTCACCCGAGAGCCGATTTAATCAAAACTATAGCAAGGGCAGAAATATTGTAGAAAGGACAATTGGAGTTCTTAAAAACAGATTTCGCTGTTTAATGGGCGAAAGAGTTTTACATTACGCTCCAAAAAAAGGCAGTACAAATGGTCAACGTTTGCTGTTCTCTGCATAACATTTGCATAGCATATAAAACAAGTGAGAATCAGACGACACATATACTGAAAACTTGGTAAACGAAGATAATCACGACTGTGCTGTGCTGGATATATGCCAGCACAGTGTCATCGCAATACTCAAAGAAAGCATCTGAAATCAGAAATTCAATATTAAGATCGTTTTAAAATACGGTAATCAGTATATCAATCATTTATTACAAACAAAACAGTTTTCTTTTCAAACATAATAAAAAAAATACTTCATTACAGTGCAAAAAAGTGCATAAACATAAAAAATAAATATTTCATTAATTCTTAGTAAATATTAGTCACTTGGTTTCATTTATAATTATACAAACTGGCCCGTCAAACGTTGTTTTGCCATATAAATTATTTATTTATTATTACTGTGCTATCAAATGGAATGACCGCCTACAGCGCCACCTGTTGAGAATTTTTCAATTTTTCTTTTTTCCAATTACGAACAAATCCGCAGAAGGAAGTATCCAATTTGGTCCAGTCGTTTTCTAGTTTTAAGCATCCGAACAAACCAAGATCCATTTTTATATATATAGATTATTAGTAATTATTTAGATCCGATATCATCTGCCTTTTCCTATCCAGTTCGACCTCCAGTAATTTTTGTTTTAGTTTTAATTTCTCTCTTGCAATTCTCTCCATTTCTTCATTCTTGTGTCGTATGTTCTCTTTTGTTTGCTGTTTTGTTTCTTCGTAGATTTTATCTAACGATCTATAAATTCTTTTAAAATATTCATTGAAGGATTTTGCATTTGATTTGTTTTCGCCTAATAAGTTGACAAATTCCTTATACAAGTTCGTTTGTATGTTCAATTGGGTTTGCAAAAGTGTTAGTTTTGTGTCATTTTCCATTTTTGATCTTTCATTTACTTTTGTACTAACAGATTTTACAGATTTCGAATTTGTACATACAATGGAATCATCCTGAAGGAATTCGTCTACGGAGTCCATTTGTACATTTGAATCATCTTGTTGAATTGATTCCTCCTGAATGAATTCGTCAACAGATAATTCGTCATCAATTTTGCGTTTTTTTAATCTGAGGCTATCGCTCATTGCACAATGCCAGAACAAGAGAGCGTTCTGGAGGTCCTAAACTATTAAGTCTTCTTTGTAGTTCCATCCAATAATTCCTTACAATCTCTGGTGGCCTTGTGCACATATTTTTGGCAATATCGGGATTCTGCTTCATCGATTTAATCAGCTCATTAGACTGATCTCGATTAGAATTTTTTTTCCTGCATAATGTTGCAAATGAATGGGTATTTAGATTAATGAAATTGTATTTTAAACAAAATATATTTCAATACTTACATATTTTCCGAATTTATTAATAATTTCCAAAAATAACAGCCAAATCCGCATTGAAACAACAGCGAATAAGATATGTCACAATTTGTATGGGGAGTTTCGTTTCGTTCGATTTTTATGAACTAGTGATAAACATCTACATTACCGACAAGTGAACTATTCCCATTTTGAATTTCGTTACGGATTCTACGATGACAAAAAGATACTTTTCGGGAAATGTTCGCCCCGCCGGTTTCTACGATAAGGGTGATTCACCCTATTGTCTTAAGAAATACTTACTTTGCATTGGATTTGATCCTGCACTAATCCCAAAATACTTAAAAAAAAAAAACAAATTCGATTTCGTTGGCCCAATAAAATGCACATGGAGTATATGGGATGAATTATTTGCAATACTTGGTGTGCACATGTTTTTATTTATAATACATATAAAACAAACAAATTACAAATCTGTATCATCCGTTTATAATTAAATATTTTATATTTACTATCTGCCACAATTTTATTTTTTTTTTTTGTTCTGTCTTATTAAATAACGTTTAAAACTTCTTTTTGCACAAAAACATTTATGTTGGTACATGTATATATAAAAATTTATGTGAATATTTACTTAAGATTACATTTGAATATTTAGTGAACAGCTTATCGTAATCGTAATGCATAGTATACTTAATATTACTAAACAAGATAAAATAAACAAAGAAAACTAGAAAACAGTTTATAGCTTGGAAAACATAGAGTTATCATATTTTAAACAAATATCCGACTATTAGGAAACTATATATGTATATATATATGTGTACAAATAAAAAAACAAATGATATAATTGTATTTAATATTAATGGAAAGGAAATAGTTTTAAAATATTTATTTATTTAATATATATCTGCAGTACCGTTAATACTCCTTAACATGCCTCATTTCTGACGAATTTTGTTTCGCTTTTATTTGATTTTCGTAGATTTGCTTAGGCGCCATATCTATTATGGGTGATTCGGGCGTGCTCGCGTAGCTACCCGCTGTAATTTTGTCCATATTCAGTTCATAAAGGCCATTGACAGTTGGTGAGACCATGTCAAGAATATCCTTATCAAGCCACGTTTGTTCATCGATTTCCTCTGGCGATAACACTTTATTCGCCTTTTCTATATTAAATCCGCTTGTCTGTATGTGTTCTCCCTTTTCTTGGAGGAATTCCACATCACTCTCGCCCACCGACTTAACATGGCTCTTTTTTGATAAATACCAATTATCATCGTCCACTTCATCTACGAAGTCTGAGTGGGTCAGCTTCATTTGCTTGCACTTTGGCTCCCCTAATGAGGCCGTGGCATAAGTGTTGCCCTCACGCTCGTTGTTGAATTCAATGGCGGAAATGATATCGCTCATGTTGACTTCTTCATCGAAAATATCAGCATTCTGATCTTTATTGTTAAACAATAGACTTCTACGATTTTGTAGGATCGTTTCCTGAACGGCTTCTTCGAGATCACCTTCTTTTGCATTTTGTCCCAATTTCAAATTAGGAGCCGCTACCAGCGCCAAGCTGAGAAGCAAAACCATCAAACATGTTGTCGGCTGTGTGGTTTTGTTTGTTCCCTTTGTCAGAAGAGTTTGCAACTTTTTCATTTGTGACATCAGATTGTGATTTTGATTCTGCAGCTGTTTTATTCTCTTCATTAGAGTTTGATTTTCCTCGGTGCACTGCTTGACACGTTCTTCGAGCCCATCGACGTATTCTTTTTTGCGCTTTCGCGAGTCTTGGGCTGAGATTTTATTGCGGATTTTGCGACGTATTCGTTTCAGTTCACGCTCTTCGTGTTTTGTAAGCGGGTAATGCGTTGGTAAAGTAATTCCTTCTTTACTGAGTAGCCGCTTTTCTTCCGAAGACAGAACAAGCTTTGGATACGGGGCTTCTGGGTCGTGGACATAATCGTCATTGTCGTAACCATCCTCAATTATAATGCTTTCTGAATCTGATGAATTCTCAATGAAGGAATCTTCTGTAGATACAAATGAAAAGAAACAAAAAATTAATGGAATACTTTCGACCGTCTGTCGTACTTATAATAAATAAGAGGTACCAAATTTCAAAACCGAAGTGTTAAACGGAAAAAAGGCATAACGGAACGCAGTCAGATGTCGGACGTGGACCTCGCCCTAAGTGGTGCCCAGAAGTAGAAACAAAATAAGTAAGACTTGGTGATGAGACAATGCTGTAATGTTATGTCAAACATATGATCATTGCAGCACCTTTGTCGCTGGCTAATCTTCTAAAAAGCCATTCAGAGTTGATTGCAATCAATTTAGGTCACATTTCGACTACTGCAGAAAGTTACGCCCGATGTTGCTGACATTTTTTTGCAATACATCGAAAGGGACTTGTACCATTATCCAGTCATTGGCTGATAGATTTCAGTTATAACCACTGGTGAAAGTGGCCCTTTAAACTAACTAACATTGCATCCTTGGCAGACATGTACTTGCAGTGGGTATTGCCTGCACTCATTTCTTCACATCATACTTGATCAATGATCAATGATCATACACAAACAACCAAGCTATGGACATCTGCAATGAAAAGGCTTTCGATAGAGTTTTGGCACAGGACTTTGGTAGCCAAATTGACAGCTATTGACTTCGGCAAATACTAGGCTAGGTAGAAAACATTCTAAAAGATAGATCTGTGCAAGAAGTTGTGGGTGGCGTTTCCTCAGAAGTATTGCTTATAACCGCTGGGGTACCTTACGGATCAATTCACCCACTCTATTTTTGCTGCATCTTGTGAGGAAAATAAATAATCGGATTTTTAGATTTCGAGATGATAGTACTCTAATAGCGTCTTACTCAATAGACACGCCTATTACCGCTATTGCTGCTCACAATAAGAGATGCGAACAAATCTGCTCTATAAATGAATAACTACAACAACAATGGGGAAAGGAAAACCATTTTTAAAAAACGAAGTATACAACATTTACAAGAAGGTACCGCAAATCGAAATAGAGAATACATTCCTCAAATCAGAAAAATCCATGAATCTGCTAAACATCACAATGTATCACGGCAACAATATTTAACGACCAAACTATGATACCTTTTCAGAGCTAAGAAATGTTTTACACCAGCTCAGCACCTCCATCTGTGTAAAGCCCTAATCCGACCAGGTCTTGAAAAATGTTCTTAGTATTGGAGTTCAACCCCGAAAATGCATAAACTTACTGGACTCTATCCAAAGACCTGCAATCCGCCTTATAGACGATTCTTTAATTACTTTAAAGCTGCAACATGTAGGAGATCTGTCTCTCTATTTCAGATGTTATAACTGCAGACGTTCGGAGAAGCTTAGAGAAATCATCCCTAAACTCGTTGAACCTGAGAAATTTTTATAATAAACAAAACGCTAAAAGACTAGGGTTTAATGCAAATGAATTCTGCAGGAAATGTATGGTATAAGTGGACCTTCCAGTGCCTGTCGGACTCTCTCAAATAATAGGAAGTATGATATTGGAGCAAACATTGTGCAAACATTTGAATTCTGCTATAAGAACCACTGACAGACATTATAATCTACTCAGACAAGAGATGATGTGCCATTAAAAAACAATTTTTATTCAAATTGAAACGTTCGTATTCATAAAGAGTGGCAATACCGTTTTCTAAGTGGTCAAAATAATTGGGGCTTACTTTTTGAAGATGTGCGTGCATTTCGGTAACTATTGGATAATTTTGATTGATTTGACCGACCCTAGAATTGAATTGAAGTGTTCGACAACTGGTTCCAACAAAATGCAGCAACTTCATATACAGCCGAGGTTATAACGCAATCATTAATAAATTGTGTATCGTTCTCTAGTCTTCGAATATAACAACCGTAATTTATTTTTTGTCTAGACCTCTAAATAGCAGGGTTTATCCAAAGAAAAAATACTGGTTATAGAAATATATAAAATAAAAGTTGTTCTGTCATTGTCTCGCCTTTTCCACTATTCATATGATTAGCTTTAGTGTGGCTGGCTTACTGGAGTGTTGGGTATTTCTACAAATTCAAAAATAAAAGGAAAATCTACCGAATGTCTGCTTCTGATATTGTTGTTAATGATTGTTGCTAATAATTTCAATATATATATATAATACAATAAGAACTTATGGTGGATTACTGTTCACTCGGAGACCTGGTTCCTAATAACATTTCTAAAGATGATGTGCAATAATGATTATAAAGTACATAGAAGGGAACGTTATTTAATCTGCACGGAATTCACTATTATCTCCTTTTTTTCTGATTCATCAGGTTAAATCAAACAACTATGAGAAGTCAATTTCGCTTATTCTAAAGTAAAAGGTCTGCATTCGATTCCTATTCGTATGATCACCATCATGTTTTCTACAGGCCTTCCTATCATGATGAACTGACAAATCACACGAGTAGTATCTACTGTTAAAACAACCTATCTCAAGTTGACCGTTCGTAGTCGCCACAAAACTGGAGATGGCACCATCGTGCAAGAAGTACACTTGCACACAGATATGGTTGTTTGAAAGAGCTAGGACCTGTGTCCTAACGAGTCTCTTGCGGAAAACGATCCGGCACACAGAATTTTGATAATATTTAGATATCGAAAGAACTAAATCAACTTGGAATTTATCCTAAATATTTCATATAAGACAATTAGCCACGAACCCAGCAAATTGGTGAGTCATACTATTTGACTTTGTACGGAAGCGCTCATGATTTTCATCTACTCGAAAATATGTAGTCCATAATATGTTTTTTACAAAGTTTTCGTGCACGTATAAGTTTTTATTTCTTAATTTCCGCGTATAAGTGGAAACGGACACAACGATTTCATCAGGACATTGCTTCTTTATAAATGATTCTAGTATGCACATACTAGCAAAGAGGTTTATAACTATAGAGTACGCATCACAGCTAAAAATGTTGTAGCTGTTTCAGACGCGGGCGGTAAGTACGAAGGGGAATTTTCATCGTTCGTATGCATCGCTATGCTGTTGCTTGATGCTAACATGGCAATGTGTACACTGGGGTATCAACATCAGTACCCCTCATAGTAAATTTTCGTTGCATGACATGCGCACTCTTGTAGATGTATACTCTTTGGTACTAGCTAGATTTATAAAACACCCATTTTATGTGTAACACTACCCAACATAACATAACAGAAAATAGAATAGAAAACTATCCGTTTCTCTTACCTTCTTTTTTAATATCAATTGCTTGGAAAATTTTTGGTTTTGCAATATTTTTCAATTGAAACTGCTGACTGCTTTCCACCGAATCGCTGAGCTTAGCATTAGATGAGCGAACAGCTGTCGTGTTGACGATTTTAAATGTTTTCAAATCTTTAACATCTTGCAATGAGACAGGTATAAGAATAGATCTTGGATTCGAGTTTTGTACACGAACAACTTTTTTCACTGCAAAAAAAAAAAAAACAATTTTACATTAATTATCAGTTCCCCTTTGGATACAATTTTGTTTAACATACTTTCAGTTAATTTAGCTTTATTTAAAAACAAAGTACCAGGTTTGGCTTGAATTCTGGCGCCACTGTTGGAATTTTTCACTTGTATGGTCACAGGTTTGTTATTCGAAGCGGTAAACATTTGGGGTGAGAGCTTTACAATTTTGATTTCATTTCCACGAACATTATTTACAAACGATTGTTGTGGGGAGGATTGTCGATGATGTTGAAATTGTTTCTTCAGCGGTTGCATGGTTATTGTGTTGGTTTGGGCTGTATTGGTTAGTGTCATCACTTGTGGTACCTTCTGAACAATTACTTTTGGTTTGAGGTCAATGTTGCATGCCCTCTTCGTTGCTGGTTGTATCAGTTCTGAGGATTTTATCTCGACTGGTGACCTTTTGCCTCCTCTTTCGCTAATTGATAGGCCCGGTGAAGCTGGACTTAATGGCTCATATGGTGGGCTCATTTCCCTGGTTAGGAGAAAGTAAACGATTAATTAAAAAATCGTGTTGACCGTGAGCAAAGAATTATATTACTTACACTTCAAGGTTATCAGATGAAAGACCACTATCGGATGAATTGCTAGAGATGACATCGCGTTCTTGTGATAACATTGGTTCAGGTAGGGAAGGCGCACTGAGTTCATAGTCACCAGCTTCCATTTTAATGTGGTCGGAGAAATCCTCTAAAGTTCCGAATCCACCTTCATGGTCGTTCAAATTGTTTAGGAAGTCCATAGGAAATATGGAATCCAGTAACTCTGCACTTGATGACCAATTGTCGTCCTACAACAAAAAAGAATTATTTTAATGAAATATATATAAAATATTTGTTAGAAACAACGCTTCCTATTATACGGTTAAAATCGTACACAGAATTATTTCCCCCTTATTTCGAAAAGACAATTTTCAATTGGATCCTGATTTAATTTATTTATTTAGTTTTTATAGCAGAACGCCTGAGTGTGACTGAAGACCTAAGTGGCATAAGAAACTTTCATCTTCTAGCAATTATTCTGGAACGAGTGATTCGAGAATAGTTTTTAACACATTTTGGTAGGCTTTAGGCCCAGGCCCATTATAACATACGCTTCAATAGTATGGTGGAACAAAGTCACCCAAAAAACAACTATAAATAAATTAAACAAGGTACAACGGCTTGCCTGTCTGGGCATTACCGGAGCTATGCGTACCTGTCCCACGGCGGCTATGGAAGCCTTAATAGGACTAACACCCATCCACATTTATATACAAAAAGTGGCAATTCGCAGCTCAGCAAGTTTGACACAAGCGGAAGAATTAAACATTAGTGAACATCTAAAACTAATTGAACTTCTATCCGAACTTCCAGAACTTGACATGATCTGTGCGGTTACAGACCGCTTACCAAAGACACTATGCTTCGACAAAAGATTCTCAACGGAGATCACAACCGAGAAGCATGGTGTAGCAACAACCCACCAAACTGCCTTAACGGCTTAAAGTGGTATACGGATGGTTCTAAAATGGACTCAGGGGTAGGAGCTGGCATACATGGACCAAATAAAAACATCTCAATACCTATGGGAAAAAACCCTAGTGTATTCCAAGCTGAGCTCCTTGCCATAAAAGAATGCGCAAACCTAATACACAACTCAGGTATTAAAGGCGCAAACATCCATATATTCATGGACAGTCAAGCAGCTATAAAAGCCCTTAGCTCACACATCATTGACTCCAAATCAGTACTACACTGTTTCAACTCCCTCCAAACACTCAGTTCCAGGAACAAAACCAAACTATGGTGGGTCCCCGGACATAAGGGAGTTGAAGGTAACGAAAAAGCTGATGAACTAGCCAGAAAAGGTTCGGAAACCCCCTTCATTGGACCTGAACCTTTCTGTGCAATCCCCAAATCAGCCATAAATCTAGTCATAAAAAACTGGGAACAAAACAGATGTGTTTCATACTGGGGAAACATCCCAGGCCTATGACAGGCCAAAAGAGATATTCAACCCTTCAAATCAGATGCCAACAAGATACTAAATCTTCGCAGGCACGATATCAAAAACTTAGTAGGCTACCTAACTGGTCATCACGGTCTGCGATGTCACCTAAACAAAATGCGTCTAGTCGACTCACCGGAGTGCAGACTATGTCTACAAGAAGACGAAACAGCCGAGCATATCATATGTGAATGCCCGGCCCTTTACGGTATGAGAAGAGAATCTTTCTTCAGGGAATTCTCAAGTCCCGAAGAACTGAGGAAATCTTCGGCTGAAAGTATTATCAGCTCCAGGAAAGTAGAAGCGCTACTAACCTAAAAAGCATCTGAAAAAAAAAGATACAACACCATCTTAGCACTCGATATTTTATTTTAATAAAGTATTCCTACAAATGCGTGGGTTCAATGTTCGACCATTCTTTTAAACACATCGGCGTTAAGCGTTTCGGGTTTATCGACGTCTCACCATAGAATTTCTTGAGATGCTGTTTTCAATAATAATTTCTCTCAATAAAATAAAGCGATTGATTCGTTAGCTGTATGACATGTAGCGCCATCCTGTTAAAACTGCAAGTCAGCTAAACCAATATCTTGAACTTTCGGCAACAAAAATTCATTGATCATTGCTCTGTAGTGTTCTCCACTGACAGTAACATGCGCTTTTAAAGAAATGCGGTGCGATGATGCCGCCTGCCAATAAACCGCACCAAACAGTGGATTTTTGGGACATTGGTAGCTGTTAGATTGCCTCTGGCTGTTCATGGGCCCAAATACGGAAATTTTGTTTATTAACGAAACCGTTTAATTAAAAATGAGATTCATCGCGAAAAGTAATGATAAACAAATTTATCAAGGCCTACAAACCAAAGTTAAAACGTTAACCAAAAAGCTGTATTTTATAAGCTTTAAACCAAGTTCACTCTTCAAAATAAGCTACGTTCCTTCTTTTGGATCACCCGTTATATAAATTATTTGGGTGCTAGGAAACAATAACTTAAGAGGAAATAAAGTACAAACTAACCAAACAAGTTCGACTACTTAGCTGACACACGATGGGATGAATAAAAAATAACTGTGCTACAGTAGCCGATGGCATGGACCAACACTTCTAGACAAAAATACCGGTAATCAACGCCAACAGGTCAACTAATATCACTGAAAAGACGATATCTCAATATCCGTGAAGAATGCCAACAGGGCATAATCTGTTTGGAAGGCAAATGAGACTGGTATAAAACAAGGATTAGAAATGTGACGATCCTTCGGTTTAGGAGAATATCAGACACTTCTTGCGTTATTAACCAAACGTCGGTCGGGTCAAAGCGGGAGAAGCGACAAACAATGGTATTAATTTACCATATTTCTCATTCTATTTTTAGGTACAACTACTTCAACAGGACTAATGCTTAGGGTTAACATAGGTCTTTGCGCTTTCGCAACTCATCAGACGGAATAGGTCTTTGCGCTTTCGCAACTCATCAGACGGAAAGTTCATTAAATCTAACCAAACATAAATTTCGTTTGGAATTAGCCACCGCGTGGTTGTTTTTCTTCAAGTCTCTTGTTATCTTCCTAGAAAAAATTGTTTATGACCAAAACTAAACCAACATCTATTCATCGAATTAATCTTTTCACCTTTACCTATGATAGAGATAAGGAGCTGTATAAAGCACCTATCTACCAAAGACAACTAATGATATTTCGCTTTAAAGATTGTCCAAAAATTCTGCCTTATAAGTTAATAGTTAAAAACAATATTGCCGTTAAAAATGCTATCTTCCACCGAATACAAACATCCATCGTTAAACATCCATTTAATCTCTTCGCTTTTATAGATAAAAGTATGTTTGAAGATAATTTCATCTTCCATAAGGAATTAATGGTTTGTTGGTGAAATTAAACAATTTAACCGTATGGGTTTAATAAAATACTTTCGTATCGTATCGATACAGATAAACGTTTTTAACGAACATGCGTAGATGGTTAGCATATTGTAAAAATCACAGTTATTGATGAAATACATGTATCAGTCATCAATTTGCATGACGGTTAATTCAGAAGCTGGAAGCAACTTTTAAATTAAAGATTCTTTCAATATGGTATATTTAAGCATAAATGACCATAAACTCATTTTAATTGAAATTCTGCAATGCTGCACTAATCTTGCATTCATTTTAATTCAACCTATATATTGTGACTCAAATTATTACGTGCGTCACCTCTTTTTCTATGAATGACACGTTTGATGTTCAACGAATTATTTCTGGAAATAAGCACCATTGTACATACCATAACTTCAGGTGCGCATTTGGGTAGTCGAGATCCGAATAAATCCTCTTTCATGCCAAAGTCTTCATCACAGTTCCTAATAAAGGAGAAATCCATTGTTTTGTTCCTTTCCTTGACACGTATGCCGAAAATGTAGGGCGCAGCCCGTATTCGTTGTATTGGTAATTAAATGCGGTTTTTCTTATAATAATTCACTGGAACTTCAAATCCCAACAGAACTCCGTACAGGTTTGTTTATATTATTTATTTTTAGCCCGTTGTATTTTTATAAACACAAAAACTACGAATTTTCCCCATTTTCCTTCATACGTGGAACTTGGACGTCAAGAATCGAATTTAGAGAAAAAAATAGTGCTGACAACTGCCAGAAAAAATAATTCATATTGTACTAGACCGTAAGGCTAACGTTATATTGGTTTGATGGTGGGAAAGTACATTTCTCAGTGAAAACACTAGTGGAAGTCAAAAATTTGGTAGGCCTGCTCAAAATGCATATCTGTAGCTTGTATCTTGATTCTTGAATCGCTATCAAAAGAGAGATACATTTCATGCATGAAGTTGACCTCTATTCAACTTCAAGCTACAGATTCACGAGAAACACATTGTGTAAAAAGTTAAAAACAAGGAAACCCGTAAGCTTTCCTTCTTTTTAACTTTTTACTACAAGCATAACCCACTGAATTCAATCTCATTTTAGTAATTTATTTATTGATAGAATTTTGTTCTTATTGTTCTCTTTCCGTTCTCGATAATTTGTTTCAGTTTAGCGCATGTGTTTGATGTGTGAAAGTAACTGATTAAATGTCAAAATAGCATTTCATAAGTTTACAACGTTTACCACATCAGTTTACGCACCCAATTCCTGTGAGAAAATTCCGATATTGTTAGAAAAGATTTTCCATACAAATTTTGACAGTTCATTTATCACGTTTACAACGTTTACGACGACTTTCCGACGTTGCATGAATACCCCTAATATAAGAGCATTATTATTTTTTAGCAAAAAAGAACTATTTGAAATACCTTACTATTATCGTGGAAATCAATGAATTCGATGGAATTATCATAAGCCTTGTTATTGACTTTCACACATCATCAGAGAAACATTCATATGCACGTCAGGGGTATTCCTACACCCTGTAAGTATACAAAGGTCGAAAAATTGTGAGTTTACGACACCCGGTCCCATGAAGGCTCTTAGGGCTTCTCCTCTAAATGGTGTGATAAACCATTCCATTTAATACAACGTTTTTTAAGAAGAGTACCTAGTTTTGTTTGTTCTCTTCGAATTTTAGATAATTTTTTTCAGTTTAGCCCATATTTTCAATTCGTGGATGTGATGGATTAAATGTCACCATAGCTTTTTAAAAGTATGGTAATCATGTTTCAACGTTTGCGACTACTTGACTACTTGAATACGCCTTATAACTTTCCAAGGTTGCATAAATTAACAGCAGTACGATTTTTAGGGTAAAAGTCACACTATAAACACCGGCAAAGGCAGAAAACTTGGAGCAATTCCCATCATTAGAAGTGTTTTACTTACTTAGGTCAGAAAGAATAAAAAGTAATAAAAAAACTTTCGGTTTTAAATATAAATGAAAGCGATGACGTTCAAAATTGAGGTTTCGCTTTCAAAGTGATCCGCTGGGCATCTGTTGTGATTTGTACCATTTTGCATCAACGCATTAAAAAACCTCCATACGTTTCGATTTCACATTCGCTAAACAATATATCACAAAATATATATCATTTATATGGAAGAAAACAAATAATCTGCCAAAGGACATGCTAATATAGAAAAAAATGGGTTGTTGGGCACATCTTTTTTACGAGTTTCTCGTTTTTCATAATCGCTTTTTGACATGAGCAGCGTTAACTTCAGTATCGATAAGTTGCCGCTCGTTTTGTTTTACTAAATATGGTCCCAGATAGAATGCAAAATGAACGCTATTATCCTCAATCCTTAAATATAGAATGAGAGATTTGTATTAGATCACTGAGAAGACATTAGGGGTATTCATGCAACGTCGGAAAGTCGTCGTAAGCGTTGTAAACGTGATAAATGAACTGTCAAAATTTGTATGGGAAATCTTTTCTAACAATATCGGAATCTTCTCACAGGAATTGGGTGCGTAAACTGAGATGTTAAACGTTGTAAAATTTTGAAATGCTATTTTGACATTTAATCAGTCACTTTCACACATCAAACGTATGCGCTGGACTGAAGAAAATTATCGAGAAAGGAAAGAGAATAATAGGAACAAAATTCTATCAATAAATAAATTAGAAAAATGAGATTGAATTCAGTGGGGTTCCGCATTATTTAGTGGTGCAATTTTAGGGTCTTTCATGAAACGTCGTCGTAAAATTATAATCTTTCGCACGTAATAAAACTACGACGTTGCATGAATACCCTTATTATCCCTATCACTTTCAATCAAAATAAAAATAAATTAGAATAAAAAACTACGTCTCATAATTTACTTACGTCGATATCAATTTTACAGTTTATATTACATAACATGAGAATATGAATTATAAATATATGCAATCGGTCATAATGTGCTTAATACCAAATTTAAAATTCATTTCGCTCGGTTTTAGGAACTGAATTTAGTTAAATTTGTTTGATATCATTTCCCCATTTCTCTGATGTTTTTGTTTAAAAAATGGATTAAATCAGCAAGATCACAATCATCTCTGTTGCAGAATCCGCCGGAATTAAATTTCATTTCGCTTGTTTATTTGACGTTCACTTGTTCGCTGTATTGTAGAATTCGTCGAAAATCTACACTACCGACCAGTGAAAGAAAGAGATGGTACTGCACCTTCCCACCCCAATGGTTGTAACTTGTAGTTGTAATATTATAGTTTGAACATAAAAATGTACATATATAGGGAATTTTTTTGAACGCATTTTCAATAATACAGTGAATGAGAGTAACACTATCGACAAGTGAAGGGTTTTCATTGCGGATTATATGAAGACGAATTAAATATTTTTCGGGATATATTCCCTCAGTCAGATTCTGTAACTGGGGTGAATATTCAAATTGGTTGAAAATGCATACTTCATTAAATAAAATCAACCCAAACAAATTGGTAGATACTTGGCAGATATTTTTGTGGGTGGTTCAGTTCAAATCAATTTCAATTGCAGATAGTATTGGCAAACAAATTAGGTAGCAGCCTTTTTAAATCTCAAGCAAGACTGAAATGTTTGAAGAATTTCGAAAATATATTTGAATTTGTTTTTTTTTATATGCTCTTTAGTGTAGGTGTAGCTCACAGTCACACCGGTTGATTTTTTCATTTAATTTATATTTCACTTTTGATGGCTACAGTTTTAATGATTAATAATAGTTTTCACAACCGAAGTAATAATAAATCAAAACGTAAATCAATTTGGTCCGACTGACAGCAATAATTTGTATTGGTGTGTGAGTAAGGTGGGGTAAATCTGACGAAAAATCCAGCTTTGCAAAATTGATCTGAGATAAAAAAAAAAATATTTTTTTTCCCAATGGAACACAACTGTCAAAATCGATCTTCTGACAGATCTAGATAAAAAAAAGATTGGTTCTTTTTACCAATGGAAAACGCCATTCGTTGATGGTCGACTATGTCGGTGAAGTAAACCACTGGTCGGTAGTATAGATTTCTGATAGAATCTCCGAACAGCCATAAATTAAAATTTGCAAGGACATTCCATCAGAATTTAACGGGTGGTTAAATTTTAAGGGCTGATGTTGAATGTGAACCAAACCACACCTAAAAGTCAAGTTTTTTTTCTGCATTTCATTTGATTTCTCAATTTCAGACTCAATTTGAACCATGGAAAGATACACAATCAAGCAACGCGTTAAAGTTATTCAGACTTATTATGAAAATGGGCGTTCAAATCAAAATGTATGTCGTGCACTTCGTGATTTGTTCGGTCAATTTAATCGTCTAAATTTGCTTACAATCGGAAAAATCGCAAAAATTTGAGCAAACCGGGTCTGTAGGAGATGTGAAAACAATAGTGCATGCTCGTACAGCTCGTACTGCAGAAAATATTGCTGCTGTTCGCGAAAGTGTGGCTGAAGAGCCGTCCACCTCAACTCGTCGTCGTGCCCAACAATTGCACCTCTCACGCTTCGTCGTTGATGAACATTATGCGTTGGCTTGCATTTATACGCTTAGCAGCAACAATTCAAGAGCTAAAGGATGAGATAATTCGGCACATTAACGGCATAGAACCTCAATTATGCCTCAGCGTCATCGAAAATTTGTATCATCGGATGAAGGTGTGCCGCCGAGGCCGCGGCGGCTATTTGGCCGATATTTTGTTCCATTTCCATACATAATTAAATCATACCAATATTATCATAATAAAATAAAATGACAATAATTTCCTAAATAATTTGTGTTTAATTCAAAAATCAACATCGTCTCCACATTCTTAGTACTTACCTCGTACTTGTGGCGGACGGTAACTTAATATGATCTCGTACACAAATATATGATGATAGATAAATAGAAGTTTGGACACGATACGTTTAAAAGCTTGAAGTTTACTTTCTATAATAAGGAATTCAAGTAGGTCCCGATTTTTTTTATGCTTGCTCCAAACGTTCAGTGGTTTTGCTTGAAATATATCTGTGAAACAATTTCATTATACAGAATTTAAAATCGCTGGCAAAACCATCGTGCCTATTCGCAAATCGAAAGAAACGCTTTCCTTTCGGAGCTTATCAGCTAGGTTCTACGTTTCACTTTCACTCGAAATGAAATTGAAATCGGTCTAAAGTGAAATTTCGGGTTCCACATTACACTTTTACCGATTTCAATTTCACATTTTTCGAAGATAAAAAAGTGAATTTCCATGTTCCACAATTCGGTTTTATCGTTTTGTGAGTGATTTCAATCCGATAATTTTAGTATCGGTGAAATTGTTGGGATGAGCTGACGTGATTGAAAATGTAAGTGAATAATATCTGAGTGTATTAATATTGTTTAGATTTTGAATAGATATACTAAACGATAATGTATTTTACCAAAGGTAAACACAAAAATGATTCCCAGGATTCAAAATTTATTGAATTTATGGAGAGTCATAAAGATCTTGTCAGAGGATTCATGAAAGGAGATCCAGTTGCAGCGGACGCTTTGTTTTTGAAAAGATACTAATCAGTGCATTAACTGAGAAGTATTCTTTCCTGCCTTCGATGTCGATGACCCCAGGAATAAGAAATTCGTCAATGAAATGTTATTTTGATTTCCGTTTTTCTTCATCCGACATGGAATGTTTGACCAACATGTACAAATTTTGTTTTGAGAACTCTTCAATATCTTTGATACAGTGCAACGGCCCAATGCTACGTCAAAATCTTTTCCAATTGATCTCAGAAAGCTTCTTTCGGTAAGGAAAAACTGAGGCGAACTGCAACACACAAAAAATCTATGATTGTTTTAGGTGTGGCGCAAAAGTTTGCAGCAAAATTTGGAAAGCATGTTTATTAACTCGATAATATGACATAAATCTAAATGAAATACCAATTTTTAATTTTCATTTGAAATTTATTTGTTTCAGTTACGCAGCATCTGCAATTTCTAAAGGATTAGAAAGGGGTCTTATTACACCTTTTTATTTTTCCTCTGCGTACTTTTGTTCTTCAACTTGCAACACCGCAGCAATATAAATAGCACTCCATATTTTATAAAAATTAAGCAAAATTTGTAAACAAACAAATTTATCAAAATAAAAATAATTTAGCAATTTCCCATATGACAAATAGTATCAGCTATCTTTAATTTCACCGAGTGATTTCGAAAACTTTTCGAAGTTATGAAATCGGTCGGAATGTGGAACACCAAAAACAAATTCACTCGATTTACAAAAGTAATTTCACTTTTATTTCACTCGATTTCTGGAACCTAGCTGTATATTTATTCCCGATAATATCTTACCAGCCGGATCTCGAAACGGATGTCACACATCTTCATCCTGTGTTCCATGATAAAAACGTATTTCCAAAGACAATTATAACGGTTTTCAAATATCAAAATGACAAATATCGTGATCAATAAACAGATTTCATATCTATCGAAAACTTTGTTGATGTTTGCAGTAAAAAAAAATTATTGTACCGGAACAGACCTAATGTAAAAAGTTTATCAAGTCACATTAATAACAAATTTTTGTATCTGTAATCTTAATATGGTTAATGTTTTTCCACTTAACATTTCAAATCTTTAGGTCCATCGGTGTAGTCTGTACGTTGTCTTTTTATACCCTTTGTCATAGGGGTATATTCGTTTTGATACATAGTTTGTAACATAGAGAAATAATTTAGCTAGATATGCCTAAAAGTATATAGACTTAGAATCGCTAGCTGAGTCGTCTTAGCCATGTCTGTCCGTCCGTAAGTCACCAATTTTTGGGCCATAAATTTTGGTATATTGGTCAGTCCGAAAATGTTGAGCTAGGATAATGAAATTTGGTATATTACTCTTTGTTTATTGATTCAGTACATGAATAAATATTTTTAAAATCCGTCCACGCTTACTTTCTGAAACAATTCTCGATTTTGATCAGACGAGAAGGACTTTTGAAAAGTGTCTAATCAAGATATCATGACAATCTCATTCGCTATATTTCACCCATATAGTCTTTAGCCGCGTCCATATTAGGGTGAATTTAATTTTAAGGATGGATTGACAATTGGTATTCAACGATTCGCACAGCGGATTGTAGCCTTCTGATATATTCTTTAAAAATACGAATGGTTTATTCTTACCGTGTGTTTAAAATGTTTGTCACTATTAGGATTAAGAGCAACAAAATAATTCAATTTAAAATCACTGAACACCTAATCATCATCATAAAAGAATCATTTTGCCTATACACTTTTGCACGAAAGAGAAAACTTTTTTTCCGCTGACACCTAGGTACAAAGCTGTTTATTTCTTAAGGCCTGCTCAGAATGCATATCTGTAGCTGGTTCTTGCATCGCTGTCAAAAGAGAGATACATTTCTTGCATGAAGTTACCCTCTATTCAACTTCAAGCTACAGATTCACGAAGATACACATTGTGTAAGCGCTTATGGGTTGCCTTGTTTTTAACTTTTCACTCAGCTACAGATATGCATTCTGAGCAGGCCTTAAGCGTTTAAGGGTTGCCTTGTTTTTAACTTTTCACTCAGCTACAGATACGCATTCTGATCGGACCTTTAGCCAGAGAGCAAGGACTTCATCACACAAGTCGGTATAGAAACGCTTGAGACTCAGGCAGAGCTCGTAACGTAAGGACGTATGTACCATATATGGATTTATCAATCCCACATGGTATACTTTTGCCCGCTTACTTAAAGTACTTACAATGATTGATTGACTTTTTTATCTAATTATATTCCAAAAAAAAATAATTTCTACAATCAATGTAAAATTTGTGTACTCGTTTTATTTTATTTTTAACTTAAACAATTTAATTCAAATTTCCTCATCTTCAAACAATTGTGATAATCTCGGATGACTATTTGGCGGACAAATTGTACCCATTATTAAGGATTGAACTACCCATACTGTTGATACAACAGGGATTCCATAATGTTGCGCTTTTGCTTTGATCGCATGTGAACAATCAGACTCCGCAACCATATATCCTGTTGTTGTTGGTGTAATATCATCAATTGATTTTATCAAGCGCAGCTTAGCCCCAGCAGCTTTACAAACTCTACCCCAGAGCTCAACAAAATCATTGTGCTCTCCAGCAATGAGAACAAAGTTTTTCGTAAATGGTGAGTGATTAGATTTTCCAGTCTTCCATTGCACAAATGTTTCAGTAGTAAGTGACCAACCAGCTGGCAACAGATATGTACTAAAATCGCATAATTTATTATTTCGGCAGCTGTCTATAACCCAATTATGAGAAATTGCCTAAAAAAGATAGAAAGGTTAAATAAACGAAACACACCAATTGACAATGAAGAAGTACTTGAATATCGGATGATAAACATTGCACATATTTTGCTGTATAGCATGGCCTTGGAGCTATTAACTTGCACTGTTTATATTTTGTTTTTGGTACATCCTCGAAGTAGTTGTAGACCTTGGCTCCGCCCGCTTCCAATTGTTTTTTTAGATGATATTTTATGTAGGGAACGGCGGAGAACTGTTTGAATCTGTGGTTTTCGATATTGTCGGCTTTTTCCTGCGTAAATAAAAATAAAATTAACGGTTTTATTTAAAACAATAAACCAAATTTATATTGGCTGGGGTGCTGAGTATCATATTGTATGGCGGATTTAAGACTTAACGTTAATTTATTAGATAAGTAGGGAAGGAATGGTGCTTAGCATCTAGACAATTTGAACATTCAGGTAAACGTAGCTAAACATTTAAGATCCTTAAACTATGTACCCAGCAATTCGGTTTGTAAGAATTTGGTCCGTAGTTAAAGTAGCTTTGTCAAAATCTGTTTGGTGGGGTCTGGCACGTGGTATTACTTGCCATCTAATTTAGGATCTGTAGGTTAGATGGGCTGTTGACGCTCGAGTGAGTCGTCAAGCTCGCATATGCCTACGTGGGCCCATAGCGATACCCTTCGAAGAAGGGACAAATGTCATTATGTCCTGGCACCCAGATAATTTGGACTTTGTTCTGGTTACAAAGAGCCTCCAGCTCTTCGCGGCAGCGTCCAACTACCCGTGATTTTACTATATTGGATGCCAGAGCTTTAATGGCCACTTGACTATCCACGTAGATGGAGATATCCTCATGTGATATGTACAATACCCTAGCCGATTCGGCAGCTTCGAGTATGGCCAGGATCTCAGCTTGGAATACACTACACGAGTTTGCTAATCTCAAGGATGTAGCTAGCCCGATCTTTTCAGAGTAGACACCAGAGCCCACTCCGACTTCCATTTTGGATCCGTCGGTATAAATTGCTATTTCAATGTTAGATAACACATTGTTTGAAGACCATTCGTCTCTGCTTGGCATTCTGATAGAGTAATTAGTATCAAAGTCGTGGTATGGGATAATGTAGTCAGATGCTACATCCGCATATGCCATTGAGTTTAATATTGAGCTATGGCCAAAAGGCTTAGTGAGTAGATTGCCCGTTTCTTTGAGTCTAGCTGCGCTTTTTGCTGCTGTGTCATTGATTTGTAAGTCAATTGGTGTTATGTTTAGGATTGTTTCTAACCCTACTGTGGGGCTAGTTCGCATGGCTCCTGTCGTGAGTATGCATGCTTTCCTTTGAACTTTCGTTAGCATGGTCATATGTTTTGCTTTTTTCATAGCATTCCACCAGACCAAGCAACCGTATGTTAGGATTGGCCTGACAATAGCTGTGTATAGCCATTTTGTGACCTTCGGGGATGGGCCCCATTTTTTGCCGCAGATTCTGTTGTAGCTATAGAGGGCAATATTTGCTTTCTTTACTCTTTCTTCAACGTTTAGATTCCAGGTCAGTTTACTATCAAGTACCACCCCCAGATATTTCGCGCTTGCTGACATTGAGAGAGTCGAATCTTCCAAAGACGGTGCCGGAAATGCTGGGATCGATCTCCTGTTAGTAAAGAGAACCAATTCTGTTTTGTTTACACCCAGCACGCAAGACTTTGCCCACTTGTTGAGTATATTGAGACTTCTTTGCATAATTCCACTCAGTGTCGGTGGGAATTTTCCGCACGCCATGAGGACTTCGTCATCAGCGTATGCCACTGTTTTTATTGCAGTGATATCCAGCTTCTTAAGTGCTTCGTTGACTACTAATAGCAAGAGGAGTGGGGATAGTACGCCTCCCTGGGGAGTACCTCCTGACGTTGTGATCCTTTTGGTACAATCGCCTAATATTGATGAAATGATCCGGTCATGGTTAAGATCCAATTGCTAGAAATCGTTCCTATTTCAGCTTTGGCAAGTGCCTCAGCAATTGCTTCAGTTGTAACGTTGTCGAAGGCTCCTTCTATATCTAGAAAGGCTGCTAACGTATGCGAACTATGTATATCCCTAGTTTGTCAGCCGAAGCAGGTACATGGCGAACCTGCTACTGCAGCAATGTGCTCAATCTAGTTTGATTTAGACGAAACTGATTGGCTTTCTAAGAAAACGTCGCTTAGGAGTCCCAAGCACTTAATACAATTCAGATTCGGTATAAAGCAGGAAGTCCCGCAATCGTGCAAGAAGCCAAAACGCACACATTAATGGTTGCAAGAAAAAGCTGAGCCCTGGGTACTAACCAGAATTTTGTCAATCGTGTCTTATTTGAACGATGGTGATAATCAGAACAAGACATGATTAGGCTAAAAGCTCTGGCTCCAGCTTTCCTGTTTATTTATCCGATACTTATCTTATATCGATACTACAATAATGCCTTAAATCAAGCCTTTAGACTGAAGACGAGAAAGAAGATCGTGTCTCCATCGTAGCAAGATATTACTAAGAAAAAATGGTGAACCATGGATTTCCAATCTTTCCAAACATTTGACTGCTAGACCAGTTTGTCTTTTTATTTCTGCTCTTAGGTAATTTGTATGTGTATATTTTTTTTTTTAAATAAAAATCCGCCATCAAAAGGGATTGGCCGCGTTTTTGGGAATAAGCCCCGAGGGATGACCTGCAACACAATACTTGTAGAGCAAGTGAAATAAATTTACAGACCAACGCAACGCCTTAACCATCTGAAGAAGATAAGAATGGATCGTACGAATGATACACAATAGGGGCCTACGGTGGTTTCGGAAATTAAGCAGTGGACTTATGCACGGCAGTACAAATCATAATCATTGAAATCTAGCAAATGCATGCGACATAATAACTTGCAGTAGGTATATGAAGTCAATAATTATTTGAAAATATTGTACAGACCTCAAGTGAGAAATAATCGATCTGGGCATTCTATTTGATAAATATTTTACATTTGCTTTACATTATGATATTGTAATATGATAGCAACCAGTTCAACAAGTGCAAGATCGTTGCACTTGATATTTCAAAGGCATTTGTCAGGATTTGGCATCAAGCTCTTTCGCCGAAAATGTGTGCTTTTGGAAACAATGAAAATTCCACTTCTATGGATTAGAAACTATCTTTCGAAACGTTCAATTCAAGTTGTTTTAGACTGTCGGATTAGACCTCAATATATAAAGCGTATATACGCCCCAAACTTGAGTTCATAGCCCACATCTGGTCAGGTGCAGCAAAAACATCATTGCACCTACTGGAAAGGATACGAAAGCCAGCGATAAAACTGATAGAAGATTCAACCGTAGCGATCTCTATAGTCTCGCTTGAACATCGTAGGAATATCTTCTGCCTAACACTTTTTACCGCTGTTTTGACGGGAAATGCTCAAACGAAATAGCCAACTGCATTCCGCCCATTCAAATATTCAACCGTAAAACTCGCCATGCAATGAATGCTAATCAATTTACCCTCAAGCATATCTTCGGACGTACTATAAAATATAAAGATTCATTCGAATGTAGAATGCTTTACCAAACTCAGTTTTTCCTCCCAATTTACAAAAATTTAAAACCAACTCACTTCTCTTTTCTCCAAATATACTTAATACTCGCGCTGTGGAAAAACACTGCTAGTTACAAAAATAAAGGAAAACGTTTCAGAAAATGGGAAACAGGACATTTGGAACGTGTTTTTGAGGTGAATTTACCGAGAAATGAATTAAATTTCTGGTAACAATTAGTTCTAATGAGTTCCATTACAAATGTTTGTTCAATAAATTGATATTTGAATGCTTTAATAAGCAAAATATGGTGTGTTGTCCTAAATACTATAACCGGCCCTTAATATCTAAAGTGAATTTATTGCCAGATTTCTTCTATTCATCGAACCCTTAGGGAGTAGTTAAGTGGCTAGATTTAAAAAATCTTCCCATTGAAGCCCTCTTAAGGCAAATCGGATTAATTTATCCTTAACTGCTTGATTTATTGTCAGCTGCGTCGTGAATATGAATTTTTTAATAAATTTTTGCATAGACAGTATATGATGAATATTCAATCGCAAATTTCAAGAAACCCGAAATCCTTTTGGGTTTTTATAAATTCTAAAAAACAAAACTCTAACATTTATTCTAATATGGAATATAATAATCAAGTATCTACGGATTTAGAAAGTACTTGTGATTTATTTGCATCATTTTTTGAGAGTGTATACGTGGATCATTCTACTGTGGTAATTCCAGAAAATAATAACCACCAAAGTTCTGTCTCTGATGTTAATTTGGGACATCTTTTTATTTCCACTGAAGATTTAATTGAAGGAATTTCAAATATTAAATCAAGTTTAGTGTCTGGCTCAGATGGCATTCCATCTTTTTTAATCAAACAATGTTTTTCATTAGTTGAACCCCTTCAAATAATCTTTAATTTGTCACTTTCAACAGGAATTTTCATAAATGAATGGAAATTTTCTTTTATAACTCCTATTTTTAAAGCTGGTCAAAAACATAAAATTGAAAATTATCGTCCAATTTCTAAACTTTGTGCTATACCAAAGCTTTTAGAGCTTATAGTTAAACAGAAAGTTTATTTTTATATAAAAGAATATATTTCTCCATGTCAACATGGGTTTGTGAGTGGTAGGTCTACAACTACAAATTTATCCCTTTTTACAAAACATGTATCTGATGCTTTAGAGTCAGGTTATCAGGTGGATGTAATTTAAACTGATTTTCAAAAAGCTTTTGATATATTTGTATACCATTGCTTATCAAAAAATTAAAAAAATATTGGAATTCACTCCGCTCTTCTAAAATGGGTGTCCTGTTATTTAATCAATAGAAAACAAGTTGTAAAAATTTTAAACTGCACGTCATCTAAAGTAATAACTGTTCCATCTGGTGTTCCACAAGGAAGCCATCTTGGCCCATTACTGTTTTTAATATATATAAACGAACTGCCATTAATATTGAAAAATACAACTGGTTTATTATTTGCAGATGATTTTAAAATATTTTCAACAGTGAAAAGCATGAATGATTGTCTTAAGATACAGGATGATATAAATTCAATAGTTGATTGGTGTAAACATAATTTTCTTACACTAAACACCAAAAAATGTAACATCTTATCTTGTCATCGATCTCAAGCTGTTATTCTACATGAATATAGTATTTCTAATACTATTTTAAATAGACTATCGGAAGTAAAAGATCTCGGAATAGTGTTTGATGAAAAGTTGAATTTCCACTTGCATATCGATTTTATTGTTGCAAAAGCTAACTCAATGTTAGGTTTTCTTAAAAGAAATTGCTCAGAATTTTCCAATCCTTATGCAATTAAAGCTGTCTATACTTCACTTGTCCGTCCCCATTTGGAATATGCTTCAATCGTATGGGATCCACAAAATATAGTTTCAAAAAATCGAATCGAAAAAGTTCAAAAGTCTTTTACGAGATTTGTAATTAAAAAATTAAATTGGAATTTGTCAGAAAGACCGCAATACTCTACAAGATGCGCTTTAATTGGCCTAAATTCTCTGCAAAATCGTCGGCTTGTAAATTGTGTAATGTTTGTTTATGATATACTGTCTAACCATATTAAATGCCCCGAGTTACTTAATCTTTTAAATATTTATGTTCCAAGAAGAAATATTCGTGGAAATATTGTTTTATATTCCGTTGCACAGATATAATTATGGTTCAAATGAACCATTCTCAAGATGTATGCAATTATTTAATGAATTAAAATTTAATAGTATTTAAATTATTATTAATTGAAAATGTAATATAGGATAATCTAAGCAATCTGTAAGAGGTAACTCGATAGACGAATGAAATAAATAAATAAAAAAAATCTGAATGAACCTCATTGAATGGTGTCCAAATTTGTAAGGCATACTCCAAATGATCCTAACATAGAATTTATTGACGCTGATCGCACTCCAGAGAGTATGCTTAGACAAAGTGTAATTAAATTTAGAATAAGAACGTTTTTTCGTGAAATTGTCATATGCTCCTACTACGTAGGGTTCAAATTTAACGCGTTTCAATATCAATATATGGAAGAATTATTTAAGTCGTTTAATATCTATAATTTTTTTTTAAATTTGTATGTTTTATTTTTAATATATTAACATCGATAAATGTAAATAGAATAGATCTTCCTGTGAGTACTCCAGGGTACACAACAAAAAGACACAAGATGGATGCCAAGTGGATAGCGCGTTGGACTCTTAAGTGCGGATCCCTTTTTCAAATCTAACAAAAATAATAACTTCGCACACACAAATGAAGAGAGAAGCTACGTTTGAAGGCTGTTAATGCCAGATATATTTTTTCATGAAACCTTTGAAAAATGATTTCCCAATGATCCAATTAAAAAATCCTGGAACTATAGTGTAATGTGATAAATGATCAAAAAAATAATTGCAGAAACAATCAATTGTAGCAGCACCCGCGAAACTTTTCTAATATTTTTTTTCCGTAAAAAATTGTCTGTCATAAGAGTTTATATGTTGCTCACCATTTAAAAAAAAGAAGGCATTTTCCGTTGGTTTAGAGATACTCCTGTAGAATCGAAGCGTTAAAACTAATATGACAGAAAAGATCTTTGAATTGCTTTACGGCTGTTGCTGAGATTCTATAGGTCTTCGAAGAATAGTCATTATATAATAACGGAATCTATTTCAAGAAGATTGTCTCATAGTCAAATGGAAAGTTACTGAAACCGATTTAAGGTCAGTCTTTCAGTTATTCACTGAATTATTCTTGTTCTACGACAAAAGAAGTATCAATAAACGATTTGCTGCTCTACTAAGAGGATTAAGTTTAACTTTTTCGTTGAAGAAATAAATAAATAATAATAAAAAAACAATATAGTCGGATACAAACACCCTCAAGAATATTAGAATTAATGACACTTACCTGATGATATCGGTGTGGCCATAAACCAACAGTACAAGTAAGTAAAAAGTGCTTATTTCGAAAGAGGTTAGCTTTCGGTAAAGGACCCAAGAGCTCATCTACATCGCAGTTCGGTTGACTTTTCTTATAGTCCGATGTAAATATCATTCCTTTAAAAAAAGAAAACAAAATATAAAATTACTTCCAGAGAGTTGACCCACAGCATTGACATACTTGAAAGCTCCGAGTCGTTTTGCGAATTCTGCAATTCAGGTTGCACACCCTCAACCAACTCCAATCCAGGAATTTCTTTCGGCGATAAAGGTGGAGTAGACTCCATACAGTCTGAGCTATCACTGTCCTCCGATAAACGCTTCGTCGGTGGTGATGGTAATCTGAAAGTTTTAAGATCTGCTATAACAACAATCGACTAACAAACTCATATACTACATCAATGATTATGTTAAAAGAGATAATTACGTGTTGAAGTCCTTTTCATCCAACGAAATAGTAATCGATTTTCCCATCATTTATTTATTTCTGTTTTACTCACTTTTTTTTTTGTTTGCTTAGTATTAACAACGAAACACAAACTTTTAATTTTTTTTTGGACAAAATCCAAAGAATTCTGTTTAAACACAATCGAACTCAGACACTATGGATACCGCGTCAACGAAATGTTATTAAAAAAAAAAATTACATACCGAACGTTTAGCGCCGTCTATTACTACTTCGTTAAATAAAAAGGAAACAAATTAAATATAAGTAAAGCGCGAATAAATTTGAACGTTTTACCCGCGAACAGATAGAAGAGAGAAGCTGTAGAAAATAAATTACAAGAACAAAATCCTTGTCTGAGGAGGAGAGGGGAAAGTGATTCGATGCGAACAAAAAATCCAGTGTTATATAAAAAATAAAAAGAATTACCATCCAGAGTACAAGTTTTATTATTAAAATTAATTTATATTTATATGTACATATATATATGTTTATATATATGCGTGAATTTAATTATATATATACGTATAGATTATTTATAATTCTTGTTTCTGATACACCATATTTAAATCTAAAATTTCATAGTTTATTCTCTATGTAAACAAAAAAAAATTACAAACAAACAAGGTAAACTGAGCTACTAGGATGAGAGGTGTACTTTTCTGTGAGGTTGTGTAATATTTTTTTTATTTTTATTTTATTTATTGTGATTTCATTTCATTAAACAATTTCGAATTAAATAATTTTCATCTTTTATTTTTTTTTATATTTCTCCTTAAATATTGATATTTCGAAAGTTATGCACTTATTTCTACTATAAAGTATTTTATTTTCATTTTGTTTTTTAAGTTACAACATTGATTGGTAAATTAGACAGCACTAATATTAAAAAATATATGAGAATTAAACTGTATGCCATGCTCTTGATTAAATATTTTTTGATTTAAATTTAAATTAAAATAAAAAAAAATAAAATTAAAAAGACAAATCACTAAGTTAAACTAGGTTTGTTTATTTAAATGCTCCCTCTTGTGTAAAAACGTGTCAACTTACATTAAGAGCTTTAGGTTGTACTTAGAAAAACATACTCTTAGGGTCCTTGCTGGGTTTTGTAGGCACATTTGTTTCATTTAGTTATTATGAGGGAAAGAACATATGTACATATTCCAGAATGCAGTGAATATCTGAGAGCATACATGCTGTCATAATATATCGTATTTCCAAGACCACTGTTAAAATTAATTTACTGTTGGAATATCTCGGTATTTCCCTGCATGATCATAATTTAATACTTTTAGAGTGATTTGCACGACATTGTCTAGTGGATCTTAAGCAGCTCACCACTAGTTAGTTGAACATATTATGCGTTTGTGCAAGTGGATTTCCAATTTAAACAAATGTACTTCAAATTTATTTAAATTAGAAATCATATATAGAATTGGTTGGTGTTCTTACGTGGGACGATCGGACGACAATAAACGGGGACTGTTTTTTAAATTTTGTTTACTAACGCGCACTAAACATTTTTACCAATTATTTTTATTTTCAAGACGTTAACTTTTGTGATAGCTCTTTTATAGTTATTTTTATATCGTTCGAAATAAAAACGATAGTCGTTTAAAATGAACGAAACGACGCCGTCAACTACCAAAGTTTTTTTTTTTGACGATCGTTCTGAGTGCTATCATCATGATTTTAAATTATTACAATTTATTTTTTATTTATCGCTACTGGCCTTTTTTGACGACCTGCCCTCATTGCTCCATTGGTTATAGGAAATTTTGAATATCGAAGAAATATATGTTTCCTCAAGGTTATTGCAATTATATAGAACACATATCTTGTATATTTGAAACGACGTAAATACATTTTCATATTTCTGACGTTTTTTTTTTGACGTATTCTTGAAATTTATTTTTTGTTATAATATTTAAATGTTATCTATTTTATCTAATAGCACTTTTTTCCATAAAATCGAAACAAACATTAAGAATGGTTTATTCCACTTTCTTATCGGTGAGTCTTAACAGAAAGCATTCTACTGGTCCTTCTCTGGTTATTACCATGCCCAATTAAATTTTGACCGCAACAGCCTTGCTTTTTCTCACAATTGATGATGGCTGAAGCGAAACGGTAAATATGTCAAATAACGAGATTTAAAACTAATTTGTAGATTGTTATTACTTTGTAAATAACACCTTACGTTTAAGTTATTAACTATCCAAAAAAGTCAGTCGAAAATATAAAACTCAGAAATTTTTTGATCGAGGCAATTGTCACCGTCACATCGCTAAACTATTGGTCCTTATTATACCAGGAACCGGACGTTAATTGAATCGGTGAGTGGAAAAACAGTACAAGTACACAATATCACTTTTGAGAAAAACAGAAACATAGCCAGGAGTTTCACGTGTTCTTCCACACAATCAGCTAACAGCGTCTATTTTTATATACAAGGTGGCGCAAAAAGAACCTTCCAATGTTTTTTGGCTGTAATTTAAAAAAAAATGAAAAACTTAATAGTCACCAATATTCCGCGTTCTGGAGCAGTGTAGCGTAACATTGTTTATTAACGTGTATTTCGCATGTGTTTACTACACAAATGTCAAAACAGAACTGAAATTAGGGGCCAATCGCAAAATTTATAGCATTTTCTGATAGGAGGATTACTTTTGCGCCACCTTGTACATTCGGTTTTCATATGTACTGCTATTTTGCTGATTACTAGGTTAACATACGTAAATGACAGATTCAATTGTTTTTTTTTAATATGTTTATCGTAGGAAACATACGACAAAAACAAAAAAAAATTCAATGAACAATAAATCTCTTTGAATCTCGACAATTTCTATAACGACAAAAAAATGTCCCAAATTTTAAACCTCAAAATTTCTACATATGGAGTTATTTTATTCATTCTTTTCACTAATGAACTGCTAAGAATATTTAAGAAATCTATTGCCTATGCCTATGCTGATGATATCGCAATCGTTGTGAGACACAAAGACTTGCATTTAGCCGTGAAGATATTGCAAGATGAATTCAACGCTGTATCTGAATACTGATGATAACGGTCTAGTGATAAATGCAGAAAAAACCAAGCTAATGCATATTCGGACTCCATCAAAGCCAACCGAATCTATTAAAATCTTTCATCGCAATGATCGCTGTCCGGTACTAAGAAGCAGCAACGCAATCAGTCAAAGTCAAAACCATTAAATACCTTGGAGTAACCATCGACGAGCATTTTTTGTGGCGTGAGCACATCAACACCCTGAGACTTCAACTTACGATACGATATTTGCAATGGTGTATCTTAAGCGGTACTCACATATGGAGGTACAAAAGCAAGTGTACTACTCGTTGGCAGAGTCACGGATTAGATACGGGATTCTGACCTGGGGAAACGCAGCAAAAACCCACCTTGATAAGATATCAAAATTACAACATCGTTTTGTTAAAATAATTAGACCTATTATCTCAACCTTCAAAGTTTTAGATGTCAATGCGCTTTTCCAGATGACACCAATGCTTACGTATATGAAAGACCAACGATTTCTTCGACCAATAAGCCATCCACAAAACACCCGAAGACGAGTTCAAGGGATGTTAGAAGTTCCGGAAGCTTACAACACATATGGTGATAGGGAACTGCGATGCACCGTCCCTAAATTAGTTAATTCGCTACCACAATGTTTAAAAGTAAGTAATTCCAAATTTTTAAAATTTATTTTTAAACTTTATTTTGTGAATTAGAAAGTTAAAGAAGATTTTAACAACACTATAGTAATTGTAACCTAATTGTTAAAAAATCTTTTCAATTTAAATCATTTCAAAATTAATGTATTCAATTTATGCTCAACCACCTGCAGATAAGCACTATGCTTTGCAGGGTATACATGTAAATGAAAAATCTCTTTTTTGCAAATAAAATCCACTGAATTGAATTGAATCCATTAGGTAAGAAAAATCAATATTTTTTGTCTAGATCTGTCAAAAGACCGATTTTGACAGTTGTTGTGTTCCATTGGGCAAACATTTTTTTTTTATATCAGATGAATTTTTCGTCAGATTTTCCCCTTTGTGCACTTACACCACTCTCGCAAATTTTCTAGAACAACAAGCATAAAGATGAAACTTTAAAATTTGGACCTCAAAATCTTGACTTATCGGTCAAAGTTCCGTAAATATATTTGGATACTTTCATAATACCCTGTTTGGTTAGGTTCCCAAGTACTGGCGCCATGAGCACCAGTACTTCGTCCCCAACCCATTGCAAGTTAATTAAAAAATAATCAGTGTCAAGGAAAACAAAACCACGTACTTTTATTGGGTAATTGAATTCTATCTGTTTAAATTCCTGGGTTCTATGCAAGATGTCAAACGACCGGTTTTCCAATGCTTATTTAAAACTGAGTTATGGCAGATCATTTAATTTAGAGTTAACTTAACAACTAAATGGTTAACTAGAGTAGAGGTCAACTATCAAACTAGGATGACCTCACAATTAAAAGAAAACTGACCCTAAAAATATTTATTAATTAACCTCAAAAGTCGTCGAGATTATCTAAAGGGAATATCATATTATCTAAATCTAGGAATGGTTAAAGAACATCATAACCACTCCGGCTTTTTGGTTAGCATGTTGAAACTGTCACCCAAGAGAATATTAAAACAACTACGTATAATTAAACAAAGAAAAGGGAAATTGAAAACATCCGGTAGAAGCTGTAGACGATCTGCACTGTTTAGCCCTTCAGTGTATTTTTAGTTTAATATAAAGCCGAGTATGAATATCGCGTGAATTTAAGCGTCACTCTACTACTCTCTACATTTTTTTTTACCCAAAATAAAGACAAATGCTCGATACATTTTCACATACCACATAGACGAGTCAAAGAAATATTATCCATTTGCAGGTTTCAGCAATTCCAATTTAAGTTAAATATTTTCGAAATCACTATTTGTTCGCCTAATTTATTGTTCTTTAATAAGTATAAACCCAGAATACATTAAACATTAGTTTCGCTATAAAAATAGGTGAAAACCAGTCATCCATCGAGTATAAAATTTTTCATAAATAAATTATTTTTACTAATTTTCACTTCTTTCCGTTCCCGTACGCCAAAATTAGTTATAGAGAACTTATAGGAAAGGAAAAATACAAAAATCAGTACCAACAATTACTGAAGAAAATGTTTTAAAATATTTAAAAATCAGTAAATTCTCAGTTGGTGTCTGAAAGTGTCTAATTGTTTGTTTTGAAATGTGATTTATGTCTTTTGTTCTATAAAATGCAACGAATAAATTTATTGTATTTTCCTTAACTGCTATTCCTTATTTTTTGTAAATTTGTTTTCCACCACTCCAAGAAATTTGAAAATTTACTAAAAATACGGAAACAGACTATAGGTCTGTATGGTTATTCCCCACCCACATTTTGAGTGACCCATTTGTATAAAGTTAATGGCGTTTTCAATTGGGAAGAAAATATGTTATCGGAACCTTTTTCCACTTCTTAAATGAAATCCAGAAGCGAAAACCCCTTCTTAGAATTGTTAAAATGCGCGTTTTGGCAGTTCACTCGCTTCCAATGGAAAACGCCATATGAATTTAGCACGTGAACATCATACTTCGTTGCTAAATGTCCCGCTAAATTGTTTGTCTGTAGAGATTGTCATGTGGGGGATAACCTTTATTTCGATCTGCGCACTAGGCTTAAAGGTAATATAATTAAAATTTGTACACTTTCTCATTTTAATTAAGGATTTTTCTAACGAGTTTCAAAGAACCCCTCGGTAGAAATGGATATAATTGAAAAAAACGGATGAGATTTAAGAGTAAAGTTCCTTTTCTTAAAATCAATAATGCTAATTTAAATTTAAAGACATTTATATTATCTACATATATTTATATCAAAAAAAACATAGGATACAACTACAGAAATAAAATGTCTGGCATTAAGGGCCCATATATGGTCCAAACCTAGCTTTTCCTTCAATTTGTGTTTGCGAAGTTATATTTTTCCGAACGGCAAATTTGAAAAGCTTCTCATGGCAGTTTTTAGCTCTTGGATATTTGTCAGACCTTTCCAAGTCACTGCACCCAGGATCCAGAAATACACTTTCAAATTAATTTTGTTTTTAAAAATAATCAGGATTTCAGAAGAAGTATTTTGCATCTCAATTATGTTTGTAAGCAAAAAATTAATAATGTATGTTTAGGTTTAGTTTTTTTTTTGCCCCCCTAATTATTTGTATGTTTATATTTCTTAATATAATGCTACCTGATGATTTAATATAGATCAGTAATTACAAACGTTTATTATAACCACTTTATGTTTTGCTAACCGATAGCATGACAATAAATTTGACTTACACACAAAATTCAAATTATGCTAAATAATTTAAATACATCAATATTTTCATTAAGGGTATTCATGCAACGTCGTAATTTTATTAAGTGCGAAAGATTGTAATTTTACGACGACGTTTCATGAACGACCCTAAAATGCACCAATAAATAATGCGGTAGCCCACTGAATTCAATCTAAGTAAGTTATTTATTGATAAAATCTTGTTCCTATTGTTCTCTCTCCGTTCTCAACAACTTTTTTCAGCTTAGCGCATACGTTTGATGTGTGAAAGTGGCTGATTAAATGTCAAAATAACATTTCAAAAGTTTACAACGTTTACCATCTCAGTTTACGCACTTAATTCCTGTGAGAAAATTCCGATATTGTTAGAAAAGATTTCCCATACAAATTTTGACAGTCGTAATTTTATCACGTTTACAACGTTTACGACGACTTTCCGACGTTGCATAAATACCCCTATTGTGTTCACTCATTTCGTTTGTTTTTCACTGGCGATCTAATCATGATAATACTCGAAATACTTTTTGCATAAAAGGCCATGACATTTTTACGACACGATATTTGATAAAAAGCATTGACTTTGCCAGCCACTGAAAAAGTTTGAGGTAAGCGTGATCACCACTACCGTGGACTAGCTCAAAATAGCACACTCGCTTACTAGCGTCGGACGTAACCGCGCCCTTATAGTGAGCAGAAACAGCGACTATTCAGATGTGGATTTGCTATAATTAGCAGACTTAGGCAAGAACCTTAATGCCTTCAAGACTTAAACGAACGCATTGTAACAATCCTCATCAAGGCCAAATTCGCCAACATAAAACTTTAATGCGTTTACGTTCTGCAACTAGGAGCCAGTTGTGGTATAGTCGTCCGTCTGTACAGGATGACGATTGAGAATTCTTGCTGCTCCATCAGGGTCGCAAACGACCACCAAGATACATTCGACCCCAAAAAAAGGATTTAGGCCAGGCGAAGCACTGCTCATGGCTTCTTTAATCTCATTCTTGAGATGACTGTGCAAAACTCCCTATCCAACATCAGAGGCATAATCTTTCATAAATCGGTGGGGCCACTAGCATACGCCAACGATATTGACATCATTGGTCGGACTCAACGTGATGTCATAGCCACGTTTGCTAGTATAGGAAAGGGAGCGACAAAAATGGGTTTAGCTGTAAATGAGGACACACAACATTGACGAATTGCACAGAACGTCCAAAAGTAAACTAAGAATTTCTCTTGCCAACTGCTGTTTCTTAGTGCTAGGAAGGCAATTTATTAGTAAAGCCCTCATTAAAACTTTTAAGGAGATCCTCTACAAGACCCTGACCATCCCAGTCCTGTTCTATGGCGCTGAAGCATGGATCGTGTCAAATGCGGATGAAGAAATCTTTGGTCCTTTTGAGGAAAAATTCTTCGAAAAATCTTTATTCCCGTTTGCGTTGACGGGCTATGGAGATGAAGATTCAACCAAGAACTATACCTGTTAAACAATGACAAAGACCTGGTCAAAAAACTCCGCAGGATATGTATAGCGAATATCCAGCTCGCAGAGTCTTCGATTCAAACCATGCGTCGGACGCAGTAGAGAAAGACCTCCGATATAAATGACGCGCACACGTAAAAACCAACCGCAACCAACTTAAAGTGTGCAACTGGAGGCAGTTAGCTAAGGACCGGGCCATTTAAAGAGGCATGTTGGTTGAGGCCCAGGTTCATTTTGGAATATAGCGCCACTGAAGTTAGTAAGTGAGCTTGCAAAGTGTACAACTGGAGGCAGCTAGCGGCCATTTAAAGAGGCATGTTGGTTGAGGCCCAGTTTCATTTTGGAATGTAGCGCCACTGAAGTTAGTAAGTGAGTGTGCACTAAAGTGTGCAACTGGAGGCAGCTAGCTAAGGACCGGGCCATTTAAAGAGGCATGTTGGTTGAGGCCCAGGTTCATTTTGGAATGTAGCGCCACTGAAGTTAGTAAGTGAGTATGTTACAGATTCGTAAGGAGCCAGGGCCTAGTTGTTTTCTCACAACCATTCCCGTGTGCTTGTGTACTTTTTACACGATGCTAGTTCACGCCAATTTAATACGTACTCCGAGAAGATCGAGGAAAGTATTAAATAACAATTTTTGGTGCTCGAATGATTCGATCAACGTTGCGATTAACCAATTCTTCTGTGCAGCAGTTCATCACAATCGGCCCTATCGAGGTATCCGTCGGAGCGGAAAATTCTCCGATATCGTACGATTCGGAGGATTTTTGCTTCGAGGTATTCCTCCGAAAAGCTGTTCGGAATATTTCTCCGACATTTTGAAACGCACCCCGGCGAATTGCGTTGAGGTGCATTTTTCATGCGATTTTTGACAGCTAAGTGCCATTCTTTCTCCGATTTCCTCCGACACAAATTCTTCGCGGAATTTATTTACGAATTGTAGTGAAGTGAACCCGTCGCATTTGGGAAGATTTTTTTTCCGATGACACATACCTCGAATGGAATTTTAACCTCCGACGAAGTATGCGTTGCGGAAAATTGTCCGCTCCGACGGATACCTCGATAGGGCTGAATAGCCATTGCTCTAACAAACTGCTTCGTAGTCTTTGCAAGGAGGATATATAAAGAACATAAAATAAAATTGAAAATTTAAGCCGACATAACATCGTTTCATTGCGCCACTGAACGTCAAGTCCTACCAATTGATACTGCTTGTAATATTTGAGAGGATAATCAAAGGATTAGCGTTTACTCCATGTGAAAAAAAAAACATAAATTAGGCTTGTTAACTGGAAGTCGAATCCCCTAGATACTGGGGCTCTATTACATAAAACGAAACGAGCGGCAAGTAAACGAAACAGAAGTAAACGATAGTCACGACAAAGCGCGATTGTGTAAAACGAGAAATTTATGACAGCTCAACGAAAACGAAAGCTATACGACTGCCCAATGCCAGTCGTAATGGCGTTTTCCATTGGGAAATCTTGATTTTGATCTGAAATTTGATCTTTTTGAGTGTCAATGGAACACGATTCAGATTTTTTTTTGTTGTCATTGTATTGGTGTCATTTCGTGTCTGTGAAGTTAGCGTCGGTGTAGCTGCCAACATTAAAAACATAGCAAACATATGAAAATACAGAAATTATATTCATTTAATTCATTCAATCAATTTAATAGTTCACGTATAGCTTTCTTTTCTGTGTCTATATCCATTATTAATATCTAAACCCAAAGCACTCTTGTTTTTCACAACCGAAATAAAAAATCAAAATGAAAATCACTCTTGTCAAACTGACAGCTATCATTTGTATTGGTATTGCTAAATCTGCCGAAAAATTCAGATTTGCAAAATTCATCTCTGATAAAAAAAAAATCAATTTGTTCGCCCAATGCAACACATCAACTGTCAAAATCGGTCTTCAGATCAAAAAAAAAATTGATTTTTTTCCCAATGGAAAACGCCATAAGAAATTACGAGTATCGTAAAATCAAGAACGATACTGTTTTATGTATTCGAATTTCAACGAGAACGAAGTGATTTCAACGATATTCATTTTAGAGCCGACATAAGTATAATTTCATCCCACTGCCCATTGCGCCCCTGCACATCAAGCCATACCAATCGATACTGCCTGCATTGTTGTAGTGGAGATCTTGTGAACAAAATTCTATACCTGGAAGTCAAACAATAACACCCCGTGTCTGTAAGCCTCCATAATTACAATTTATAATAACAAAACAATGATTAATTATAACATAAATCCGAAACCGATTCAACACCACTGATCTTCGATTGTTACACAATAAAACTTAAATTTTTCTTTATTGTTAGTCATAAGCAAAATTCGAAATTTAGTTTTATCTTTCCCGGCAAAGACCTCTTCGCTTACACGAGCTTGATGCATTCTATCCAAAAATATACTCACAACGTAAATGTATTTATTTTTAATTTTTATTTCTTTATTATTGTGTACACATGTTGCAATCGAATTAATTGGATTCGATAAAAATTGAATGTCTCAACGAGCCTTAGAAAAAAAAACAAACAAAAACAAAAACATATGTAAATACTTAAGTTGGCGATTTTGTGTGGTCCTTTAAATGATCTATCATTTACATAAAAAGGAATATTTTCAAAATGTGTGTTCGTTTTTGAACGAATAAAACTGTTGTTGAGAGTAATAAAAAAGAAAGTTAAATGTTACGACCGGTAGATTGATATTTAATTCAATAGAATTAACACATACTAGGTCTAGCAAGCAATTGTTAAAATGTTTCAAAATTCATTTATCCTAAACACAAAAAATAAAAATCAAGTGAGGCATACAATTTAAGAAAAAAAACATACAGTTTCCTTTTTTTTGTTATTTAAAGAGGAATGTTTTCTTTATGCTCTCTTTTTTGCATAAAATCTACGTTAGAACATGGATAATATGACCTAAGTATTGGCTATTTTTGTTTTTCTTTTGTTTTTGTATACTTAGTTTGTTAAATTTTTTAAGTTTTTCTTTTTGTTTTGCAAACTTAAATGTAGGATGATATAGTTAATGTTTTTTTTTAATTGCATATATATTTATATATATATTCATTTGTTTATCCTATATATGTACTTATAAAAGTAGTATGCTGTGAGTGTGGGTGTGTGCAAGTGTTTTTTTTTTTGTTTGTTTTTTAAGAATACCTTTTTTGTCTCTTTCCTCCCCTTTTGCCGACGGCACCTGAATATCCCGCTTCTGGGGTGCTGGGTGATGCTGGTGGCCGCTTATTTCGAGACGGTCTGGTACCAGAAGACTCCTCCTCTTCGACATTGCCAACATCTGCGCTAGTTTTGATGTTCTGGAGTTTTTGTATTTCTTTTGCCTGGTCGACTTCTAAGTAAATATCTGAAGCTGTGACTTTTACAGTGGTGTTTTCTGTCTTGACGGTGTATTCGACTTTGTCGATGGACTTTTCTATTGATAAGACGGTGCCGCATTCATAGTCTTCGTCTACTAAAGCGTATACGTGCTGATCCTGCAGTGGCAGAGTGTCACCTTCGCCGAAAACTATCGACTCTTTTGGAAGTGTTTTAGAGGCGCCATCTTCGAAGAGCACAACATATTTGTTTCCTGGTTTCTCGCCGGTAATTTTGCCCGCATAGAATTTCTTATCTACCCATTTCGCAAGTACACAGGGACCAGCTTTTGTTTCGTCACTTTCAGCTGGCTCCTCGGCCTTGGGTGTTTCTTTGCTTATATCTCGCTTGACATGTTTTGCTTTTGGGGTACCTTCCAGATCGTCTTCGTGATGTGATCGTTTGCGCGCACTTTTGGTCTTGCTCACGGATGTTGAGGGTGTTTCTACGGAAGGACTATTCTTTTTGTTTCTTTTATTTTGGTGCGTTGGTGTTGAAATTGTGTCAGCTTCTGATGCCGTCGCTGTTTTTGCACTTTCTGGATTGATTGTGTGTTTGATTTTTGTGAATTGTTTGATCATAAAGTTGCACAATTCTTCAATGCCAACGATAGTATGTTTGTCTGGGGATGTTGTCATGCTATGGCAATTTGTTGAAGATGATGTTGACGCAGACGTTGGCGTTTCTACAGTTTGCGGCAATGAGTATGCTGGTAAGCTAGTCACGCTGCCATTGGATGAGCTTTGAACAGAACTCTCCAATGATAAGGCTTTATCCACCTGGCTAGTGTTTTTGTTTCTAGAGATATCTACACGTTCAATCGACAGATACCGGACATCATTTTGTTCACAGCAAATATTCACTTCATAGGTACTGTCTCTTTTCAAATCAGAGGCAGAAAGGTGGCACATTTTAATTTCGAACTTTTCATTAAGTTTTTGAATTTTTGCCGGTGTACTTGTGTCTTCTTCGTCTGTGGTTGTATCAGGCATTCCATTATATTTCTTGATAGCATCTATGTATTTTTTCATTGCTCCATCAGATGACGGCTGATCCGTTTCGCTGGCTGAAAATGTAAAAGAAAATTGTAAGTATGTATTTCGATGATGTTAATATTAGTCAATATATGGTCAAGTGGAGATGGGATGTAAAAAGGGCTGGCTGCCTTTAGAAAGATTCTTTCTAGACCAGATAAGAGTATTATTATGTGACCAACTGCTCATACCCGTAATAATGGCAAGAATGATATTTTCCTTCTTCGCACTGACCACACGGCTTCAGAAAAGTTGATTCGATTGAAAATCTGTGGATCTTAAGTAGAAGATCATTATTTACCCCGAGATGCAAGAATTCCGAGCGACAGAAAGACAATAAATGGCAAACGCAGATGTAAAATATAGACATTGAATATAACATGTCGTGAGCGGAGGCCTAATTTGAGTAGACATGTTTTTGAAACGTCACTTCAGTACAATTTTAATTAATCGCTTAATAACGAAACAACCCCCCGAAATATTGACACTGTATACGGCCAAATAGTCACCCAAATGGTTGACACTGAACCTGATTTTTGAAAGCAAAATTGGGAAACGGAGAATCCACACGAGATTAATGAAACACGAAAAGTGACTGTTTGGGTCGACTTTTGCGCCAAAACCATTATTGAACTATTTTTCTTCAGAGAAGGTGAAACAGTCGATGATAATCAATTTCGATTGATGTTGGCTCATCATGTCTGTCCACAAATGTGTGAAAATGATCTGTACGGTTACTTTTTTGTGGAGCCTGTTGCGCCACAAATTTTAATTTGACGAGCATAGCTATACGTCCCGAGTAATTAATGAAAAATGCAGCGAAAAGAGCACTTTTTGCTTTGGTCTATAAAGGTTGCTACTTGATTGATGTTGTATTCGAGAACTAGCGCAAATAAATTGAAGGGCCAACAAAATACCACATAATTTTAAAAATGTAATTTTTTTTTGAAGTTGTTCAATATTTACGACAAAGATGGCGCACCCTATATTTTGGTATAATTAGTTAATAATATTATGGATACACAACGAATATTTTGTTCGATTGTGCTATGATTATTTCCGAGCTGTTACTAACAAGGAAATCATTGCTCGATTCTGGGATTGCATTGACAATAAAACTGAAGCCAGGTGGCGTTCTCAATAATTACTGGCAAAGTCACAAACTCACATTGAATTTGGCCTGCTTCAAGAATCAATTGATTGATAATCTAATCAATGAGGAAAATTCCCCACTAAACAGTGATTGTGAACATCAAATGCATTCAGTTGGGAATAACGTATTACTTGTAGGAACAAGATAAGGATCAATCGATCATATCTTTTCGAAAGCGATGAAAAAAAAATAATGTGGATGACATCGGTATTAAACTGGGCTATTAGAAAATCCAATCGATTTTGCAAAGTCAAATGTCAAACTTTAGAGCATAATTTTGTTTTTTTGAAGAAAGGAAACAGATATTGAGCCGTGGAACAAAACTAAAAAAAAAATACAAATTTTTGGCGCAACAGGCTCGTTAGTACCCAGGGCCTAGGCCTAGCTTTCTCACAACCATTCATGCGTGCGTGTGTACTTTTTGCACGATGGCGGGACCTCCTCTTTTATGCCGACTCCGAACGGCTAAGTTGAGATAAGTTTTTTTTGACAATTGATACTACTCGGACGATTTGTCAGATCATCACGAGAGGAGGGCCAGTGAAAAATCATTTAGATGTTGCTACGGCTGGGAATCGAACCCAGACCTTCTGCGCGGCAGTTCATCGCACTAACCATCGCACCACTGAGCCCTCAAAAAAAACTCAGTCCTCATTATTCTGTAAATCAAATATTTGGACCAATGAGAACAGAGCTTCATCGAAGATATCTTACTAAATCTGAGTTCTTGAGCACGGCCATTATTTTCCGTTCAAACTATACCACCATTGTGTGTAGATAGTTTTATATTTGTCAATACTTTTGGAAAAACGTGCAATAATTGTTTGTTTTTGTGAAGAAAATCATGAAAATGTGACAATTGTCTTAAAAATAGTGGCGTGTGCACGACTGAGCCGTACGCAACGTTCTCTTTCACTGTGAGGTAGGCGTAACATCAAATACCAACCATGCGAGAATTTACCAATTCACATAGTTCAGCCAAAATACCAAATAACATTCGTTTTGGTTATTGACGGTAAACATATATAAATAATGTGGAACTCTGATTATAAGAACTTTTATTCCGGAATTTTAAAAAACTTCAAAACAGAGAAGTACAGATCATGGAGGTAAAGGTAAAATGTTTCTATGTTGAAGTATGTATGTCAAATCCTATTTTTTTTTAGAATTACGCCTTTAATTTCTGTTTGGTTTCAATAAGATGGATCAAGTGGATCTTCAAAGTCGACTTTCCAGTGGTTGACGTCCAAATTTGAGACCTTCAGCTGTACTAGATCCAACTGATCCAGGAGATCAAAGTTAATAACCATAGACCATCTGTTTGTTTACTGGCTGGACTGCGCACAAAACAAACCTATGATGTATTGAATGTTGCTATTTTCGTTTGAATGGAACTGTGCTTCATAGATGTCACAAGCAAATATTTTGTTTGATTTCTGAATGCGTCGATGTGAGAATTTATGAACACGTTTTCTGTCTTTAGCATCGAGAGGTCGCTATATTTCTTCTGATCGTTTCAAAATACAGACAAAAGTTTGATCGTTTGTATTACATGTAATGAACAATAATGCTCCAGCCAAAATAATCCTCGAATCCCAGCCTTCTGGTTCGAAGCGACAAGGAAGACGAAACCTCCGGTTTAAGGACTAAGCGATCGCGGATGACAGAGCGCTTGGACTAAATAACTTGAAGCAACGGGTGGAAGGCTGCCTTGTCTCAGGCAAATACCCTCAACACATCGGGAACCCGTTAAGTAAATTATATCGACCTAACTTTTTATTATTTTATGATTTTCTTCCTTCTAGTCAATAGACCAAGTGGTTTTTATTGCGCGATTAAAGGTTGGTTAACAATTTTGAATCTCAACATTACTTTAAGATACCGTTCATCCGTCTTCTTTTAGTACGACTTGTATGCTTCTAAAATATTGTTAGCATGAACAATAATTTCAGTACTGTTTTCAGGTGAATATTTCTATCGCTAGACACACCCATGTATTTTAAAATTGTCAATATGTGATTTCTCTACTAAGACGTCTTTTTTTGTAAATGCTGTAATCATCTAACGGGTGATTTTTTAGCTGGTTTGGTTTTGGCAACACTGGTTTTGACAGCTGACGTGTGTTTAGTACCTTGTGTCACTGTCAAACAGCTTCAGTTTGGTTTGCAATTTAACCATGGATCGTCTTACAAATGAACAACGCTTGCAAATTATTGAATTTTACTATCAAAATTCGTGCTCGGTTCGAAATGTTCATCGCGCGCTGCTTCCATTTTATGATCAGCATTCTTGATCTTCTGAGCAGTCTATTCGGAAGATTGTGACCAAATTTCGCACCAAATTTACTTTGTTGGACATTAAACCACCAACACGTTTACTTACTGTGCGGCCGTATCAGCTAGTGTGACCAAAGACCGCGAAATGTCGATTCGGAGCCGTTCCCAGCAGTTAGGCCTTTGTTACAGCACTACGAGGAAAATTTTGCGGAAGGATTTGGGCGTAAAGCCTTTTAAGATACAGCTGGTGCAAGAACTAAAGCCAGCCGACCTACCACAACGCCGAATTTTTGGTGAATGGGCTCTTGGAAAGCTGGCCGAGGATCCGCTTTTTTATCGAAAAATTGTGTTCAGCGATGAGGCTCATTTTTGGTTGAATGGGTACGTAAATAAGCAAAATTGCCGCATTTGGAGTGAAGATCAGCCAGAAGCATTGCAACAGCTACCAATGCATCCCGAAAAAGCCACTGTTTGGTGCGGTTTATGGGCCGGCGGCATTATTGGGCCATATTTCTTCAAAGATGATGCGAATCGCAGCGTTACTGTCAATGGTGAACGCTACCGAGCGATGATAACAAACTTTTTTTTTGCCCGAAATGGAAGTTCTTGACTTGCATGATATGTGGTTTCAACAAGACGGTGCCACATGCCACACAGCACGCGAAACAATGGCGCAATTGCGAGGCGAGTTTGGTGAACAGTTAATTTCACGTTTCGGGCCGGTCAATTGGCCGCCTAGATCGTGCGATTTGACACCATTAGATTATTTTTTGTGGGGGTATGTCAAGGCTAATGTCTATAGGGACAAGCCCGCTTCGATTGACGCACTGGAAGCCAACATCCATGCATTCATTCGTGAGATACCGGCCGATATGTGTGAAAGAGTATGCCAAAATTGGACTCAGCGGATGGGCTACCTGAGACGCAGCCGCGGTCAACATTTGCATGAAATTATCTTTAAACATGAAATTGCAAGGTTCAAACTATCGATTCAAATAAATATTTCATTCATTTTTTCGAATTTTTTGTGTTTTTTTTTTAAAAAAGTTCTAAACCTCTTAAAAAATCACCTGTTAAATCTAAATAAAATCTAAAATAAACGCAATTATTCTCGGTAGGAGAACATTCAATGTTCAGCCATTAAAGAGAAGAACTCAAGGACACGTGGCACGTAAGAGTAGTACAACATCTACATGCGCTTTTACTAGAAACACCTTTATTCTAAGAATTGCTCAAACATTGGATGATTGTTGTGATTTTACATACAAATCACACTCTGTTTACCAATTGTGTTCTAAATGTTGATCTCGATGTGTGTTACGCGAAATGTGCCGTTTACCTTGATGAATAATATATAAACGGATGCATTTTGCCTCTCCAGAATAAATATTCGCTTCTGAGAAATGTCAGAATGCACGTTTTTTTTAGCATGCTTTAACACAAATGTTTATCAACGGAAAAACAATAAGATCAGACTTCTCTTGAACTGTGACCTAATGCTGGTTTGGTTTTCTTGCGTCCAATCTCGATTTTTGATATTATTGTGTATTTTTAGCGAACCAGAAAGGGTTTCTTTTAATTTTGTAAAGCTCTACAATGTACCTAAATAAAAATTATTTAATACCAGCTCGTTCAATTAAAGGGACGAAATTGCTTTCGAGGTGGTTTTCTTTGTCATTATAGAAATATACTCTTAAAATGTTAGCCCTATAGTAGGTATAGATCCAGCGGTTTAGTCTGTGCGATATCTGACAGCCAGTCATGCAACTCCAATTAATTCATATTTACAACTGACCTTCCTGAATTAGCTTGTGCAAAACGATTTTCGACACACACACAGAGTGCAATACTTAAAGGCCTGCTCAGAATGCATATCTGTAGCTGGTATCTGTAGCTGAGTGAAAGTTAAAAACAAGGCAACCCGTAAGCGCTTTCACAATGTGTATCTCCCGTGAATCTGTAGCTTGAAGTTGAATGGGGTTCAACTTCACGCTTCAGATTCACGTTTGACGTTTCACTCAGCTACATATACCAGCTACAGATATGCATTCTGAGCAGGCCTTAATTCACCTCCTTAGGGATGAATTTTTTAAAATTATGTCACCACTCTGTTTGAGCAAAAGAGACAAAAAACACGCACGTATTTGAATGCAACGCTGTGTCTAAATTTGTAGGAACTTGGGCGAAGTTTTATTTTTATAACGCGCCAATGGACGACCAGCTTTCCGAATGTTAATTTCGTTCTTGTGGCATATTTTGTATAATTCTAACGAATCCAAATGCTTTTTTGTGTAATGGCGTAAGCAGTTGAATAAAATAACATTATTGTGAAACAATTATGAATGAATTGTATTTCATGAATATGATAATCCACTCATTCTGAATACCACTACAAGACAATTTCCTTTGAAAAATACTCCAAAAGTGTATTGGTGAATGTTTAAATATACGGATATTGCTTGTTTAATTAATTCCTCTTGAGTGGATTAACAAATAATTTTCAGAAGCAATGTTTTCTTCTCACTATTGCTTGAAGTGTTTCCAAATTTTCGCAAAACAAAAAAAAATATCTAACATTCAAACAACCGAACAATGCCGGTAAAAAAAACACGCAATGCGCATGTGTGTAGTATGGCGCAAAATTGAACGCGCGACAAAAAAAAACAAACAACAATGCTGCAGCGAGCAATTTGAAATGCCCAGCGAGATAAAAATGCTTATAATTAATATTTTAGAATTTGTTGAAGAAAACAAAACTTACTTGCACACGTGCCGGTTTCAGTTGTGGAATCTTCAAAACTCTTCGTCAGAGGTTTTGTTGATGACGCCTCTTCCTCTTTTTCAGTATGGCTAAGCTCTGCAACATCTGATATCTTACTAACATTTTCGGAAGATATTTCAAATTGTTTCTGTATGGGCGTGCTATTGAAGACGTTTGAGGATGAAACCGGAGTATTTGTTAAACTGCTAGATACGATGTTTTCTTTAAACTTCACTTCAAGTAGAGGTTTGTTGTCTGGCTTCGTTGTTTCTACAATTGGCTTCTCATCTTCTTTCTTCTCATCGCTTTGATTAACGACAATTGAGGGTTCTGATTTCTCACCTTGTACCTCTTTTTTACTGGATTTTGTTTCGGGGGAACAATTTTGTGCAGCCGGCTCATCCTTTTCCATTGTCGTGGGTTTCGTTTCCTTAGTGTCAACATTATTGTGCTCGACTGCTTCGCTCTTGTTCACTTCTTTTGATTTTGCTTCATTATCCGTTTCAACAGCGACTACTTCTGAATGCTCATTCGTCGATTCTTTTACATCGACTTCCATTACTTCATTATTAACCTCTACAACGTCATTGTCAACATCCATTTTTTCTTCGACTTTGGAGTCTTCCTGATCGTCGCTTGTACCTTCCATTGCCTCGAGAGTTTTCTCCACATCGTCGTCACTATTTGTGGCCGTGGATTGCACTGGCTGTACTTCTGACTCGTCTACTTTTTCCTCACAGGTAATTGGATCTGCTGACTTAACATCTTCCTCGGCTTTGGTTGTCGAACTGGAGACAGTTGTATCCTTTTTCGACTGTTCAGCGTCGGTTGTGCTTTCACATTTTCCTTCGGGCTTTTGAGAAATCATATCCGTGGATTCTTTGGCATCCTCGCTAGATGTCGCAGACGTGGATTGATCAGTTGCATCAGTCTGGTCTTCTTTTACTTCGATAACTTTATCTCCTACAACAACAGCGTCTATTGCAGTTGCCTCGCATTCAATTATATTTTTCGCTTTCAGTTCTTTGGCAACATTGTTTGCCTTTTCATCCGCCACCGGTGCCACTTTACCATCAATCTTTTCAATTTCCTCGATTTTTTTCAAAAACTCGTGTTCGGAGGTCTTACAAATCTCATCACAGTTTTTCAGATCCGAAACCTTATCATTACAAACCTCCTCAATTTGTTCCAGCAAATCATCCTTTTCGTCACTATTTTTTTCTAAACTACTACTGTCTACTGTTGAACTGCAATCGGCTTCAGATTTTTTTATAGTTTCAACATTTTCCGAAGCGGTAGTGATGGTGGCTTCAACAGCGTTGTTCAATTTCTCGTCTACGACGGCATCTAAAACACAAGCAAGTTGGCGCTCATTAGTATCAAAAAAATATATTTGCAATTTATAGAACAAAATTATGCTTGATTATGAAAATTCACACTAGACAATAATTAAAGTCACGATGTGGTTAGATTATTTCCAAATAGACGGAAACAAGAGAATTTCTGTACAAAAAAAAAATCACCTTTTTTCAAGAACGACGCGTCCTGTACGCTTGCCGCAGTGTTCCCTTCAACTTCCATATTTTCACCGTAGTATAATTAAAACAAAAATAATTTATATTACTAAAGAATTAAGTGTGCTCTATTTTCGCTTTTTAATAACAATTTCTGATATAATTGTCCGTTATTTGTTCAAAATAATGATAAATGAAAAGCCGAATTAACAATTACACCATACGCCATTTGTATTTATGAAGTCAGGGCTGCCAATAGTCGATACGGTTCAGCTAAAAGTCAGTATTTAAAAGACGCGCTCTTAGGGTGCGGCAACACTTAGCGATTCGGTTGAATAAGTTATATCATTCAGGTAAAAAAATGTAGTTGTACTAAAAGGCGACGTGTTTTGGCTGCCGGCAATTACTCATTCTCGTGTTAACAGTGATAGTTCAGTAGTTGATGAAGGGCATTCCTTAAATGCATTCGATTTTTTTTACTATAACTAGTGCGTTTGATTAAACGTGTGCGTAGAGCAAAAAATAATGCTGCATAAAGATATGAATTTAATTCTTGCCAATCATTGGCGAGTTGGTGTCAAAACAAAGCTCATAAATTTTAGAACATGATTATCCAAAAATATAAAAGTTGACAGTTTAAAATTAAAATATGTTTTCATAATCATGTTCTAAAATGCATAAGCTTTGTTTTGACACCAAGTCGCCAATGATTGAATTTATAAAAAAAAAACCACAAGAAGAAAAAGAAATGATGTTTTTCAATGATAGCTATAACTAGGCCCTAAATGTACAAAATTTGTCCCTGGATGCGTTCCGTTTGTAGTTTAATATGAACCGTTTGCATCTCTTTATTTTTAAGCCTACGTTCACATCTTTTTTTCCTAGTCGTGTTAGATAAAATATTTACAGCCGTATTTATAAAAGCATTTAAGAGGTTGCCTAACTTTAGGCAACCTCTAAGTACTGCCTAAGTGCAAAATCGGTATTTATAATCGATTTTCACATTTAGGCAACGTTGCCTAAAGGTCGCCTAACTTAAGCGCGAACGAACCCTGCCTAGAGGTTGCCTAGAGGCTGCATTTCATTTTGGCATTTGCGAGAATTTTTGTGTGGTGATTTTCAATGTTATGACATTACATAATTTAATAAAAATGGACTCAAGCTACTTTTCTATGTGAATGCTTTAAGTGTAGTGAATATTATAAATTAATACATGCCAGCAAGTAGGAGACCAATGGAACTTGAAGATAAATATTTTGTGCAAAAGTATTGATTTTCTAAACCGAATATGGTAAAGGTAATCAATCCTGTGCGATCCGATCTTGAATGAGCAAAAAGAAGTGGTCACATTTCTGCTGGTCTCCAAGTGATGGCTGCTATAATATTTTGGGGGCGAAACGAGGTATATTATATATTACCATAATACATATTTGTTTAAAAATAACATTATTCGCTTTTAGATGCAAGACGATGTTCTTCCTTTTGGATGTTTGTTTACAAATAAAATGTTGTCAATCCCGAAAAATTAAACATCTGACGTAAAAAAAGTACAAGAATATCAATTTTTTATACTATAACCTTCGCCTAGTTAGGCAGCAATTGAAAATCGCCGTAAGGGTATTCATAATACTGGTTATTGTTGAATTCGTCTCCTTACCTTCTTTACTAAAAGAGTAAAGCTGGTTATTTTGTATCGTGAGGTGAGATTTAATCATCATTATAAGCTGCGACGTAAGTAAATGATTTTTTTTTTATTTTTATTTTTGTAATTTTTTTTACACTATTATAGCTGAAACACAATCATCCTTTGATGCGTTGCGTTGGCTGACGCGTGCTAGTTTAACAATATAAAATCAATGTTACCTATCACAATGTAGCTTTGCCTGGCGTTGAGCTTCAACCTCAAAATAGAAATCGTAAAATCTTAACGTAACTTTGCTGTAAAGTGCCATGGGCATAGCGAAGGTTGGAAAAAGTGTGGATTGTCAAAAATATGTTTGTTGTTGTTTTCTGGGTTATTTTCTGAGAGGGTTGTGGAATATGACATTATTAGCGGAGAATTTAATAATTTCCGCCACCATTAGATCTGTGTCACAACGTGTTCAATATTAGCTGCATCTACGAGCAAATATTTTCTTTGCATATCATACCCATCCATATGATCATCATTAAGTGTAGGTGTTAGTGGGACTAAATGTATATTTAGTGGGACTAAATATATGTTTAGGTAACATTATGTTTATAAAAAATACATATAGATAGATATATTTACAATGACGTAAATGTGTTTATTAAATTCCATAGTTGGATAAAATAAATACCTCGTATTAATAAACGCTGAGTATAGCTAAGCAGTGACGAACTTTTGACATTTGAGATAGTATTCCTTATGGGGAAAAGCTGTCATGTAATTCATTGACTAGATAATCAGCGATTATTAATACAGTTGATACAGACTTATTAATAAAAAATACTAATTATAATTTAATTTATACGAATTAACTAAACTGTTTCTTTAAAAAAGATCGATTCAGAATCGCTGGCTGAGTCCATTTAGCCATGTCTTTCCTCCATTTTGGTGAAACGAAAAGTAAGGTAGAAGTGGCGGTTCGGCATGAACCCAAGTAGCACTTATGTGTCTTTTTGTTACAACTACTCGTGTGACCTTTATTATGATTGTTGTTGTGGATGTGATACAGGCGGTATCTAGATCCAGCCTGTGAGGTTTAGAAAACGGGTAAGATCTTGTATCCTTTTACCCGAAATGTAGCGCTAAGGTTTTCGAAAAATGGTTGGTCTAACGCACGCAATCTGACTCTTGCTAGTGCCGGAAATTTGCAGATAAAATGGGAGAGGCTTTCTGTCTCATTTGTATTCCCGCAACTGCGGCATTGAGGGTTGTATGGGATCCCTAGTTTGGCCGCATGGTACCCAATTGGCCAGTGCCCCGTGAAAATCGAATTCTTGCGATATCTGGGCGGGTTCTATTTAGTAGATCGTTTGTTCTGTTTTTGTCGTAGGAGGGCCATATCGTCCTCGATATGACGGAACTTGTTAACCTTCTCAAATTGGAGTCGACCTTTTTCAGGAAATATGAGTGTTTTTATCCCTTAACCGCACCTAGCGGAATACGGACCCTTGCCGCAAGTGAGCCGTCAAGAGCTGAGCCTTGCCTGGCCAGTCCAGTGAAAAGAAAAGGAACAAAAAATAAGACACAAAGCGACAGAGTATGTACAAAATTGTTTAAAAAAATAAGTAAACCTAATAAATAAAATTTCCCAGAGAATTAATTGCGGTTGACATCAATAGAAAGGGATTGTTGGACATATACAACATATGCATTCTATAAAAAAAATTCACTGAATCGCGAAGCTATTCTTTACTCTATTTCTTCTTTTTTTTTTAAATTGAAATTCCAATTGACATCAACTTACCGCTAAATAAGATTTCTCATTTTTATATTAATCGATTAAAGATAATTCACCCCTTATTTTCATTTATTAATACGGCTGCTAGATCTTTCAGCTGTCGACAAGATCGAGAGTGTGTCCAGACAGCGTATAATTAAATTTATAAATATTTAGGTGAATTACTCTCACCTAGGCTGCGGCGAAATATCTTGTTCGGATCCTTGATTGCAATACGCCTTTTAACACGGCATCATCCACGACAGGAACATCAACATCAACATTATAAACGTTCGAAATGTATTTAGGTTTGGTATTGCATTCGGCGCTCTTAAAGTTTAATGTACCATACAAAATACACAGACTTTATAAATTGTCCTGTTAATCTCGATTGAGCTTTGGATATAAAGAAATTTTGCTTCTATAGTTAATTTAGAAGAGAAAAACACCTCCGATAACATATATTTTATCAATGGAATCTACATAACGGTCGATCCAAGTAGAGATACTTTTTTCAATAGCCTTTTTTGACAGATCACGTGTGAGTCGTGTCATGCTGTCATGTTATTTTTGTTTAGTATTGTTTGGCATTTCATAATGGAAAGACTTACGCGTGAACAACGTTTACAAATTGTTCAACTTTATTATGAAAATTCACGTTCTGTGAGGAATGTGTTTCGTGCACTTTGCTCAACTTATGGTCAACATAATCGGCCTACTGAGCGTACTATTCGCAACACCATCACCCATTTTGAGACCCAGCATTCATTATTGGATAATATTCGACCGAATAGACCACGTCCAGCACGAAGACCGTGGAGAGTCGATTCGGCGCCGTTCGCAGCAACTCGGACCATGATAACCGACTATTTGATGCCTGAAATTAAAGCTCGTGATCTCGGCGACATTTGGTTTCAGCAAGACGGCGCCACTTCCCACACATCGGATCAATCAATGGACTTATTGAGAGAACATTTCGGTGAGCACATAATTTCACGTTTTGGGCCGGTCGATTGGCCACCAAGATCGTGTGATATCACACAGTTAGACTTTTTCCTGTGGGGATATGTAAAGTCAAAAGCTTATGCCGACAAACCCGCTTCGATTCAGGCCTTGGAGGAAAACATCACGCATGTCATTCGCCAGTTACCAGTCGAAAAGTCTCGAACGAGTGATCGAAAATTGGACTCAACGGATGGAACATCTGCGAGGTAGCAACGGCCAACATTTGATAGACATAATCTTCAAAAAATAAATGCCAAAGAATGTTCTTTCGAATGATAATAAACATTTTCCATTAAATTTGAATTTTCTGTGTTTTTTTCTTTAAAAAGTAGGGAACCTCGAAATGGATCACCCTTTATATCAAATGTAACAACCATTTATTTAATAGTGGAAAACTCCATCAAATGTATCAGCTAATTGTAATAGATTTCACTCTTTTTGGTACTTTTTTCGATTTACATTTTTTTTAGATTTTGCTAGTGTTGTATGGAAAAAAAACATATTTGTCACACGATCTGAGAGCACTACTTCAAACTTGGGCTGCACATGACTGCAATTGTTCAGAATTCTAACCTAACTGTCAGTGTCAAGTATTGAAAACAGAAAATCAAATGAATTCGGCGTGAAAAATGTTGAGGCTACGAAGCAGGGTTTCTTCTTGTAAGTGCTTAATTTTTAGTATTATTAATAAAATAAACTAACAGAAAGGAATGCTATGATATTTGGAATTGTAAATAATAATAATTGATACAAATGTCTTTTACCGTCTCTCTCTATCATCACATATATCGATGTTATGCAATGTATATTTATATTTATTATAAGTCAAAAGCATGCTGCTTTCGGATTTCATTCAAATAGTTGCACTAAATTTATGTATCTTTATTTTTCAGATTTCTCAAATTGGTGTCGAACATTCCACCATGGCAGTGAATCCGCATTAACAAAACAACTAAACCAACTTCCATTGATGGCAGCAGCAACAATGCAATTGCCATTGTATCCTTCAAGAAATAAGATAATACAAGACTTACCCTTGCATAATAAGATCATTGAAAACCCTAAGGATTCCCTTCTTAACGAAATACGAGAAATTATCAAAAATGAACAAATCATCCAAGTACCGCAACCAGAACGGATTGATAGTGATATTCAGGCGGCACGAATGATTGTCATTAGACGCCGCAAAATGAAAAAGCACAAGCTGAAGAAGCTACGCCAGAAGATGAAATTTGAATGGGCAAAGGCATGTGCCTTGATGAAACGCTTTGTTTATTTTAATTAAAATTGTTTTTTTCTTTTTTTAAGGTACGCCAACGGAGAGAAATGAGAAAGGAAAAGGCATTCCAAGCAGTACTCATATCCCAGATAAAGGATGCCGAGAAATTCTCCGCCGAAGAGTATGTTATGTCGAAATTGCAGCAAGCAAACGAAAGAATTATACCGAGATTTTGGAAAGGAAGGCGCTTGCCACAATTTATTATTAAACAAAAATTAGGCATTCAATAAATTAAGCAAGAATTCATTATAAATAACATATGCATTTGTTTAAAGCTATTCTGTGCTGCAGACTAGAGACAAACAGAAAAGGATTTAAACTTAAAAGCTTGTCAGATGATTGATTACATTAGATACTAGCTATTGAACGCGTGTCTTACTTAATATTTAGCTAAAATGAATTATGCGACGGCGGAATCATTAGTTATACCATACTTACTTTGAATTATTCATCTTCCTAAATCTGCACAAACACCAAAATATTTGTTCCTCGTTCCGTTTAAAAACGTTGCCACATCCCAACTTATTAAGGCTCACAACATATTAATGCCATTTCAGTCTGATTTTCGTCGTCATGCGACGAACTTTATTCTCTCTCTCTGGAGAAATCAGAGAATTTCCTGGAACTTATGGGCAAACCATCAAAACGGTCAAATAACGTGTTCTCCATTTGAACTATGAATGTTCTCTTATGATTTCTTAACATACTGGGGTGGTAGTAGTATATGTAGAATAATCATAACCCTCCAACCACATTCATACTCTGACTTCGCGGCGCCGCACATATAGATTTGAGGTCTAAATTCTAAAAAAAATCTGGACTTCTGAAATGTCTAGGACAAAAAGAGCGATTACAACACAATTGCTAAAACCACAGAATCTTAGATTTCAATTCAGATTTTCGAATCTGTAGAAGACGAAAAACTCGCCTTAAGTTATTCACAAAAATAGAAAACGAGGTTAACCAATTAAGACATTAGCGAACGCATAGTAACAATCCGCATCAAGGCCAAATTCGCCAACATAAACCTTATATGCGCTCACGCTCCGACGGAAGAAAAAGATGATGTAGCTAAGGATTGCTTCTACGAGCTCCTTGACAAAACCTATGAGCGACTACCGAAGTACGATGTTAAAATCGTGCTGGGAGATTTGAACGCAAAGATAGGAAGAGAAGACATCTTTAGAAGTATTGTCGGAAAACATAGCCTACACGACAACACGTCCGGTAACGGACTTAGGCTAATTGATTTCGCTACGGAACGAAATGCCACTATAGCCAGCACACGGTTTCCTCACCTCGATATTCATAAGGGGACATGGCGGTCTCCAGATCAACGGACGGTCAACCAAATTGATCACATTGCGATAGATAAGAGGCACGCATCGAGTATTTTGGATGTCCGAACATTCCGAGGAGCTAACAGAATCCTGTCGAGATGAACAAGGAAACATCGTAGTTGAGACACAGTCGCTGCTGAGGATATGGAAGAACCACTTCTGCAGACTGTTAAACGGCGATGACGAACAACATTCCGCTGTCAGGCAGAACGAAACATTTATTATTGGCAACTGCCGAGAACTGCCAACCACCCGACCTAAGTGAAGTGAGGATAGCAATATCTAAAATGAAGCTTAATAAGGCCGCCGGAAATGACGGCCTTCCCGCTCAGCTTTATAAAGCTGGCGGGGATGACTTGGTAAGTAACATCCACCAACTCATAAGCCAAATCTGGTCAGATGAAAGTATGCCTGAAGAATGGAACCTCAGCATCGTTTGCCCGATCCACAAAAAATTAGACACTCTGAACTGCATCAACTGAAGAGGCATAAGTCTACTCAACATCGCCTACAAGATCCTATCTGCCGTAATATGTGAACGCTTGAAACCGTTTACCAACAAC